>OZ037996.1:44631912-44686912 GCA_964035705.1 Porites rus | reverse complement strand
ATTTATCTTTTTTTCTGTAATGCGAACTTAAAACACCGCACTACGACACTTGGCTTCAAGGCAGAACCTAGCCAGTTGATCTGCTGCACATTGAAGGGATGTCATCTTTGCTTCATGATCATTTCTTAGGAGAAGAAGGTTGCAAAGCAACATGCCATTGTCAGCAGGACAGTGAATGTACTGCTACCAGCACTTCCCTTAGCTGCTGTTGTGGCAGAAACAGGTTTAGGCGCACTTGTCCCCGTCGAAGCTGATTGAGCCGGGTTGCAGAGATCTGTGGCGCAACACTTGTTCCTCTTTGCATACTCCTCCCTCCTCCAGCCGCCTTGCACGACTTCAATGTTGTGTCGCTGTTGCATAACGCCTCCGTAGTACAGACGCTTGTAAATTATTAGGTTACATTAAACATTAGCTAGTGTATCAGGGGTCAGTAGTTTTCAGATAAACACAGCATAAATTTGCTGCATGTCATCGCATATGGAAAATTTGCGTGCTGTAAGAAGCGTCAGCGCGAATAATTTTGATTGACTGTTTTGGAAAATGTCAATCCATCAATCATTAAACTGGGAGGCGGGCTTTTCGTATAGGACTTTTTTTGTTTCACCTTGCCCATTTTAATAGTTATTTTTCAAGCTAAACGAAAATAGAGCCTGATCTCTGCAAGTTACAATATCAGTGAATTTTTTTATTGCCTACATTGTATCTGGCAATTAATGTCTTAACATTTCTCACATGTTTCCAAGAGATCATAATTTTAGTTTTCTTAGAACATCCACGACCGGCCACTGTAAAAGAAGACAGCGGGCCTATTACAGGCTTTTATGAGGTCGTTGGTCGTCTGCATACAAATGAGAGTTGAATTTTACACCATTTGGTAAAGTGATAGATAATCTATTTTCAAACACAAATTGAAGGTCGTTAACGTACAGGTTAAAGAACAAGGGAATTTGAAGACTTAGCCGAGGGTAATTTGGCCTCGCAACTCCCCAAAGCGGACGCCGACTGTAATAAGCTAACATCCCGAACTCCCAAGGATGTCCTCTTATGGTGGGTGGGTGAGGGGGGCTAAACTATAATTCTCCCTTGGGCCACCCGTATACAATACTTTTGTATACAGCTATGTAGATATTGAGACCTGATGCGGTTAGGAAGTTTCGAAGCTCACGGCTGAGAGCCCTGAAGTGGGTGGTTAGGGCGCCAAAAGAATTGTCTGAAACACCGAAAAGACCAAGGACTTGACTTCAGAATACTCGGCCACTTATATTTGCATTTAGTTGGAGAAGAGAAATTACCACGGGCTATACTTGGCGTGCAAGAATCAAACGGAGGGGAGTTGAGATTAACTTTATCATGTGGACTTCCAAAACAGAAGCATTCCCTCTTCTCAATCGCCATCCTTACTACACTCCAGACATCGAGGAGACATTATTATTTGACTAAGGGCAGTCTAATCTGCTGCGACATAATTCGACACTGTCTTGAAAAATGGAACAAGCTATTTTATGATTGTCATACAGACCCAAATACAAGGAATGTATCTAAAGAAATAAAATAAACTACACCGCAGTAAATTATAAGCATCGTCAAACTAAACAGATCTCTAACTTGGGCTGCTTTATTCCGCGAAATAAAATTTGTCGGTGAACACTAAAAAAAACGTTCTTTAATACATTATTTAATCAAAAACACCCTTCTTTATAAATCAGCCATTTGTTGTGTTGGCAAAGTAGCAAAATAGTCAAAAATTGACTTCTGGACGTTACCTGATCTTATCCAGTCTACTTGTAGCACTGTGAACATCGACATGCACAGTCTTCCGGCGGTTTCTCACCTTCAGAAAGAGTAAGGTTTACTACAGCACACAGTATAGATTCCGGCATGTAGCAAGGTTAACTGTATTTGAGAATCAGTTGACTGGATAAGAAAAAAGTGTCCGTTATCGCCATTAACAGGTTGCGCACGTCGAGATATTTGGATTGTTTAGTTTTACATTTTCGTTTAATTTATCTTTCAAATGTTGTTCTGAATCCTTCAATACTTCAAAAACTTGAAGAACATTTTTATCTGCAGTACATATTGTAGTCACATATATTTTTTTTGTTATACACGCCTTATCTGAGCTACTATACGTACGTGTACGTGCCAACTTTTACGCTATCAAGAACTGCTGCTCAAGTGTTTAAGTGCGGACGTTTTAATTCCTTGCCAAGATTTCCGGCGTTATCTTAGACACTAATATTCCACTCGATGCATATTTCGATTTTTCCCGGGGGGTAATCCTGGGAATTCTTGGTGGGGGTGTGCCCCCGGTTTCCGAAATCCCAACCCTATTTTAGACCAAAAAAAATTTCATTTTCCACACCGGTTTTCAGACCTAGCCTCTAAAGTCCATGCCCGTTGTCAGACCTCACAGGCAAAAATTATAGAACGCCAACAAAAAGATTTCCTTAATTCCACTGGGAATTCGCATATCACTCTTCAGTTCCGTACTCATTTGGAATTGAAACGACAAATACGCTCATACACACCAGTAGTTTCCTCGAAAATCATACCCGATTCCAGACCAAAGTGGGAAAAGTCTATACCCGTTTTCAAACCGAAACGGCGCAAAAACCTACCCGTTAATGCGTTGGGGCGCCACATACCTGTATAGCTTATATAAGGGAGTAACACCCCCGGGGAGATTTTGTTAGTTGATATTTAGGTGTCTTTGTTATCTTAAAAGGAAACTTTTAGGGGCAATTTATCGCCGACTTTTCCCTGAGAAGTGGTCCTGTTCTTGTAGCATTAATAGTAAATGAGACACTATCATTTGTAAACGTCGAGGTCTCTTTCCTCGATTTGAGTTCTACGCCGAAAGGTTTTACCCCTAAAAAGCCCCGAGTGAAAAGCCAACGCCCAGATACCAGTACATCCATGAATAACCCTTATAATTGCCCCTTTGCAAGTTAGGGACTAAAAATAAATTTAGATGGATCAAGTGCCCCTGGAATATTGTCGGCTTTAATGCCAAGTGTTAAATGTTGGCAGGATGCACGTATGTCATTTACAATTATTATTTACCATTACTAACATTGATTAAATGATGTTGACAAATTTGAAGTTTGTACCAGTTAACCTTTCTATCAAAAGTGATGAAAAAACAGGTGAGTGTACCTAAAAGATTCAAAGGATTAAAGTACATATAGGCAATTCAGATGATAATATTAAACTCGCGTTGCCGATTGGCTTATCATAAGAGCATACCCTCGTTTCCTTGATGGTTGGAAATGAATATAATGTAACTCTGACATTGATTGACACATGATATCGATATTGACAGCAGCTCCAGAAGCACGTTTAAAACCGATAGCTGGTTACGTTTGCCGTCAGTCGTCAGGCCGTGCAGCATTACTGAGGTACTGAAGCAAACTAGACACTGTTCAGGATGCTTTCTTCAAAGCTGGAGTTTTTGGGTGTTTTCGCCTTCGTGCTTTGCATTGCCCTGGGTAAGCTTTTCTCTAATTCTACCCCTGTTTCTTTTACTATTTTGTACATGGGTAGCAATCAGCTATTAAACCTTTCTAGTTAGATATAATCAGTACTGAAGCTAAATGATGTACACCGTATATTACACTGCATCTAGGTGGAAGCCAAAAGCAAAAGCGTAGCGCCTGTCTTCCTTTAAAACTGAAATTTTTTCTTTCCAACAACCACTTAATCAAATTTCCTTTTTGGACCATCGAATAAGTAACTGGCGAGAAATGGTTATTAAAAATAGACTAAATACTAATATTTGTTGTAAGCTGTCTAAAAGATCGAGCATCGCACAAGTTTGAGGATGATGCCCTATAGTCTGGTCTTTGAATACTAAGTGAGAGCAACAACTAAACTGCATTCTTTAAACACGATTGCTTTTTCTGCCCAGGCTGAATGTATTATCCTTTAAAAAGGAAGAAAATATCATGATGATACTGGCTTTGCAGTTTTGGGCATTTCTCTTGTGCTGTCTTGACATGTATCCTTCATCGTACTGTCATTAGCTTTTAACATTTGGCTTAAGGTAGTGTAGGTTTTTTCGTCAGATTTGTTCGCTAGTTTTACTAGTCTGAGAAAACAGACGACATTTCGCGACGCCACCAGCGGTTTCCCCCGGAATTGACATCTGAGACACGAGCGCAGAAATTCTATACTGATGAAGCGTCACTTACCCAGAGTGTAAACAAGTGACTGGCCATGGCTCACAACTGGGCTTAGCCTAGTTTCGGTGGCGTGCACTAACTGAGAGAAGATTGACAAAGAAATTAAGGCTTCCGCACATGTACTTGAGAAATGAATTAACGTTTAATTCACCTTTAGTTTATGGAGCCAGATAATTTGCTTCTCTCTGTGTAGATTAGTTCAGTCCAGAATTACTCTGGTTACTCCATCGCCATCACTTAACGCCATTCGACGTTGAAATCCTGATAACATGAAAATAACGAGTTGCTGTGTTAAACAGAGCAATCATACCACGTACTGCAACAGTGTTTGAGTGAAATAACGTCAGTGTATAGACAGTGGGATGCAAACCTTCTAAATTTTATATATAACTTTTAGTAATTCATTGTAAAACGTTTGAGAAAAGATAGCTTTTTGAAGCGTTTCTTATTTCTCGCAGCTACTGGATTAAAGTGCTACCAATGTCAAAGTACCACTTTGAGATCTTGGCGGGTTTCCATCACTTTTCGGAATGTCGGATCTTTCTTCATTGCATGCATTCACTGTAAAAACTCTAAGAACACTTTTCTCAATTCCTTTCTATATACTGGAAGCAAAGCATTTTCAGCTTTAATGCGGGCCACTTCAGGCGAGTCTCCGTTTTGTTCATACTCGTTGATCAGAGCTTCGAGCTGGGCTTCGTGGCGATTACAAACTTCATTTTGAATGCGTGACCAAGGATCTACATGCTCCTCCTCCTCCTCTCCGGAAGAGTCCATTTCTTCGCTAGATTGAGAACTTTGAGATGATTGTTCGCTTTCTTGTGAGCTTTCAATATTGTCGTCATCATCTTCAAAATTTCCATACCCTTTTTGAACGAAATGATTATAATTGCTGAACATTGTGATCCGAACTGCACGAGGTTTAAGAACTGACTGAATCAGAAACAGCGGCTTCCTTCTTTTATAGCTATCGATGGAGGCACGGCTGCAAAGCACAACGGAACTCTATGAACTTTCATTGTACCCCTCCTGTACCCTTCCTGTACCCCTACTGTACCCCTCCTGTACCCCTACTGTACCCCTACTGTACCCCTCCTGTACCCCTACTGTACCCTTCCTGTACCCCTCCTGTACCCCTACTGTACCCTTCCTGTACTCTTCCTGTACCCCTCCTGTACCCCTACTGTACCCTTCCTGTACCCCTACTGTACCCTTCCTGTACCCCTCCTGTACCCCTGAATTCTCTTAAGTACTCCCCACCACTGTAAAATAACTATATATTAAATGATTCTGTTAACTGTGAGTCATTTTTCATAAGCAGTCATGCCTCGAACGTTTCCTCGAATTTGTCCGCTACGTGGCAAACCTGGTGTGTCCAACTTGAGTTCTCATCTTGAAATTGTCCATGACTTAACCGGGCTAAGACGAACACGACTCTTAAAAGAGGCTAAGGTTTCTTGGGAATCAAAAAGAGAATATATTTCTACAAGCGTCGACTTACCTCGTTGTTCATCTAGTTCCACGAGAAAAATATGTGAACCAAGAAAAAGAAGAACAGGGGGGTACTCCCTTATATAAGCCACATAAGTATGTGCCGCCCAAAAACGCATGTTTTTGCCCTGTTCGGTCTGAAAACGGATATAAACTTAAAACCCTTTTTGGCCTGAAATCGGGCATGGTTTTCAAGGGAACTACTAACACGAATGTATGATCGTATTATGCGAGTAATATGCGAATTCAAAATGGATTTTAAGAAATCTTTCTGTCGGCGTTCTCAGATCTAGAAATCTAACTGAAGTAACGAAGACATTGTTTCTGCCTATGCTAGGTCTGTAAACGGGTATCGATTTAAGAGGCCAGGTCTGAAAACGGATGTGGGAAGTGGTATTTTTTGATCTGAAATAGGGTCAGGAATTGGGGAACCGGGCGGCATACACTCATCAAGGATTCCCGGGAGAACCCCCCCCCCCCCCGCCTCCGGGGGGAAGGACCCACCTTGCTAGTTTCCGACCTAAAATGCTAATTAAGCTGAAAATTTATCTTGAATAGTGATCCAGCCTTGTTAGTGATTTTTTTCCACCATTTAATTTGGTCTTTGGTTAAAAAGAAAGGGCGTAAACAACAGTATTTGACGTAGATTTTTTTAAATTCCAAAACGTTAACCCACCGCCCCCCCCCCCCCCCCCCCCCCACCCACAGCATTGCGTCAAATTATTTTGGTAACAGCTTACTGCTTCTAACTGCTTTTAAGGGCCAATATAAACGGTGTTCAATGTCAACTGATTTTGGAAAGTATGTGCGAAGAATCTGTAAGAAAATCTTTCTAAAAATGCATATTTATCTTTACAGCTGCTGGACTCAAGTGCTACAAATGTACCAGTACTGTAAGTGAGAAAGATTGTAGCAAGAATCAAAAAGAGACTGATTGCGGAAAAGGTTTCGATCGCTGCATCACCATGGGCCAGAATTTTACAGTTGGTCAAGTATCAACAAAATCATTCATAAAAGATTGCAATAACAAACAAGGGTGCGACGCCGCTGAAACCGCCACCTTAAGCGCTTGCAAGGCGGCTAAAGGTACGTGTGAATTCAAGTGCTGCGATAAAGACCTCTGCAACAGTGGTTCCACGCCTATAGTCAGCATTATCCTAATGGTGTCATGCGCCGTTGCGGGCTTTCTCCGCTAAAGAAACAAGAGTGTGCGGTGCAGTCAAAAGAAGGATTCTCCAAAAAAATATGTTTGTTAAATAAACATTAAAATAGCTTAGTAGTAAAATTAAAAGTTCAATGATACTGTTGTTTTGTTTCATTAGCTGGTTTCGTTATTGACCTATATAAAATGAAATGCGCTTTTTAGATAGCTGAGTTACTGAAGTTAAATTTTAATAAGAACGAGGATTAAATGGAATTATGATCACTTGACTTGCGATCTCTACTTTTTTTTATAGTATCCTGTGCAACACAACACAATTCCCAGGTATTTTCTGATTCACCGATTGTTCCTCCAAATAAAAGCCGCGTTCTTGATGCCTGAAAAACGCGTTTTTGATGACAACGAAAAACAATCTTTTGAAAACTCATTAGTGTGGACAGGGCCTAAAACTGATAAAGAACAAACAAAAGAAAGCAAATTAATGATTTATTTTCCTTCGGCTCGTACTTTGACCAAATGAACTCAATAACTGTTGCTAATAAAAGTCCTTTTGTTTTGCTGTTTTGAGAACCTAGCAGACCAGTTTCTCGCGAGAGGTCCGTTAGTCAAATACCCTACCAATAAAGTCAATTCATATCGAGAAAAAGTAATCTCTGCTAGGTGGACCAAAGATAAGGTGTTCTGTGAAGAGCGACTGAATTTTGTTCGATTTTTGCTGCCTTAATTTTAAAGAAGAGTTTTAGCGGCTCACGTAGGCGGAAGTTTTTTTGGAAATTTTGTTGCATTTTTTTAAAATCTTTAATCAGCGATTTCCGTAGGTTTGTGTAATGAATGAACTTATCGTCCTGACTCTGTCTTTGTTAGCTCTCGCGTAAAGAGTCTAAGTTGTGAAATTGCTGCTGTTTGCAAGCACAAAAAATCGCCTCTAAAAACCTGTACAATGCGCCTCTGCCGCAACAAACACAATAATTATTGCACCTTTTTAGCTACAGCCATATCTTCTTTATTCTCTACCATGAATGCAACTAAAAATTCCCATGGCAAACAAAAATGGGGGGAGAGGGGCTAGTTCCTCCCTACCACCTCCCCGTGCACTGTCCCTGAATTTTATAAGGAATATCCGTTTTACGATTTAGGGGGATAACAGGAAAATATAAGGGATAACAAGACCACCACCACCACCACCCCCCACCCCCCACCCCCCTCCCCCAACAGGGTTTCAGAACCAGCCATTTTTAAAATTTATCAAATTATTCTGTGGCTCAGTATTGATAAACGTGTACTTCAAGTTTCTGGAGGGACTTTCGTAAAAGAAGGAGAAAAAAACTGAAACAAGAATGAGCAATGGAGGGTCTGTGAACAGGCTTGCGCAGATAGAAATGATGATGAATCAGCATTAATATGGATAAAAGCTATGCCTATTCAATTCAACAAGAAAGAAAAGCAATTAACCCAATATTACTTTTAATCTTAAATAGAACCTAGACTGTTTGTATTAATCATTCTTCACATTTCTGCGTTAGAACGGCTGCGATATACGTTCGACATTTCCTACAGCGGTTGCTTAGTACTTTAAAATGTACATTTGGTTGCGCGGAGCAGCCAATGCAGATAATCTAACGGCTAAAATCATCAATCCGGTCAGTACGGCCTTTTGCACCTTCCTGCGTATAGACAGAAATGATGACTGATGATCAATCAGCGATAGTGCGGATAAAGTTTATACTTATTCAACGGCGGAAGAAAGCAATTAAGTCGATATTGTTACTTATCGTAAATTAAATAAAACATATACACTTATTTGTCTGATTTTAATCTTCACACTTCCGTGAGACACCGCGATACCGTTTCAGCAGTTTTTACAACAACAACAACAACAACTTTATTGACTTTATCTTCGACATGGAGATTTCAGTACCAAAACAGTCAATACAATATACAATATAATACAGTCTGTGGTTGCTTGTGGATGAGAATTGTTCCATATTAGGTTGATCATCAGGGCAGCGAATTAGACTATAAACGATGTAATGGGCAATGGTACGTACTTATCCGTCTTTAGTGGCCAGAATTGAAATGGTGATGATGAATCAGCAATAGTTCGTAATCGACTCCTGTTCGTTAAACATGGTATAAAACTATGATGTTGCGGAATGACGGTGGGGGAAAGAAATTAAGCCAACGTTGATATTTATCACAACAACCCACAGCACCACTTCAATTTTTGTTACATAGGACAAAAAACGGGAACTTGAAGCTGAAAACTAGCAGAGCTGAGCTACCGCTTACAACTGAAACACATGCAGTCAGACGGAGACGAGAAAAAACCTGCCCAAAAAAAACCCCGAAGGGAAAAACTGCATTCAGGAAATCTGGGTAGGAACCAAGGCTCAAGCTCAAAGCCCTTCCTACGGGACTTTACAATGTTATCGAGAGTAGACTACTGCTCCTAAAAAAAGGGAGAGGTTGGTTCAGAAGCCTAGATGACGTACACGTGATATACGCAACCTTATATACCCCCGATATAGCTACCGGCATGGTGCACCCGGCCTAGTACCCAGGCCCTGGTGTATCTCGTGCGTCAAAATATTTATTTCTGCCTTCTTGGCGGGCTCATTCGTCAGAAATAACATCATTCGTGAAGCTACAGCTACCGTCCGTTACTCGCTCTATTTTAGGATAACCTCACACGTAAAAGATAATAATACCTAATATGCATACTATTAGCGTCACTAGGCGTGTCACGCATGAAGTCATGCCACTATATCTCATCCCCCATCACGCGGATAGCGTGCAATGGTGCGAAAGAAAACAACAAAAAAACTAACTAAATAAACTAAATACTAGAGGTTCTATATTGGAAGTGAAGTGCAGCTTCATGTAGAAAGATCAAGGAGTAGAAAAGGTAGCAAATAATCTATTGTATCTCAGTTTAGGACATCATGGTCTTCAAGGTTGTAAGATTCTTGTCTTGTCGCGCAAAGCTAGGAGCGTTGCTTTATGATACAAAAGGGAGACTATGATGTATTTTCCGCGTAAGAACTAGGCAGGCGAACGGCAAAATCAATTAAAAGGTGCTAACTTTTAATCATTAATTTCAATTAAATTAAGCGTTCCAATTGGCCAAAATCCAAAAATCGGCGAAAAAACAGTGAGAAACGAGCCAAGAACAACTTTTTTTAGCTTTATTTTCCCCATTCCCCTGTCTTATACCTCATGACCAAGTTTCAGCATTGTTGTATGCGCCAATCAAAAGTTAGAGCGGAAAACGTGCAACACACGCGCGACTTCGTTGTGACTCCATCTCAGATGTGATACTTGAGATGTTAGGAAATTTGTCTTTTGCCCGGAGTTTTTCTGAATTGATATTTATTTTGAAATTCACTGTTTTATCCTCGGAGTGATGGTCAAAATGCTCTTCAGCATGGTTTGCAGCTGTCCTCAACATGCCGAGGTCGCTACTTGAAAACTTTGGGCCCGGTGTTGTTGTTTACATCAGGGTCAGGATCGGAGGAGATCGGAATGATTGTGGCGCTAGAAATTGAAGTGCAGCTGGACATAAAAGGAGAAAGCGAGGGATTTTTAATTTTTACTAGGATAAAATTGTTTCTCGAAGAGATGTAGAACACTTGAGATGGAGGTAAGTTGGACTCAATAGATTTTCGCACCTCCGCGCACATCATTGTGTGGCGGGTAAGGACAAAACATGAACCCGGGGTCCATGGAACCCCATTTTGGAGCGGATCATGGACCCCCTGTAATGGACCGGGTCCATGGACACTATTTATTTAAGAAGGAGTTGAAAGTAGAAATGAGCAATAAACATTACGGCCTGCTTCAACCTTCAAAAATTATAGCACATAAATAAGCAAGAACGAGAAGTCCAAAGACCGTGACTGCAAAGCTGATTTAAAATAACGTGTATTGTTTTTCATAACAATATTTCGGCTGGCCATACCAGCCTTCTTCAGGTTTACAGATGTTACTGAACTTATGTGGCAATCACAATATTATATAAATGGAGAATGTCGCAATAAATGGGTGAGGCGGAAATGATGTACAACATAAAAACTGGAAAGGAAAAATACTAAGGATATGGATTACAATAATTCGTCACGGCGGTTTAGCCCATGAGGTTCAAGAGTCATGGCGTTATCTATCAAATGCGACTCCCTGGCCTTACGAACTGAGTCACGTGAAGAATGAATTTTCTGTGGGATTAACTGCATGTCAGTATGAGAATGGTTAGAGTGAGAGAGAAAGTGTTCAGAAACAGTAGCGGGTTCAGATTTAATGTTAGTTTTGTCGACTGCACGTCTGTCGTCGTTAATATGTCCTTAAATGACGCTAAATTCTACAGACAACTAGATGGGGACATTACTGATACTATTAGAGTTTAATTTTATTATTTTATTATTAGAATTTAATTTTATTTAAAACATAGTGAGCATTCGGAAACGCCAGACAGGGAACACAAGCAGGAAAAAGCAGGGATTGCGAGAGCTTAGGAAAAAATTGATGATACCTTTAACTGCCTGCGATCGTTTTTTGGAGCGAGAGTTTCCCCACATGAGTATAACTCTGATGCATAACCCGCCAGGTGACGGAAACTGTCAGTTTGGAGCGCTGTTTTTGGTTAAATCGTCTGGGTATACACCGATCACCTGAAAAAGTCCGTGAGGAGATTGTAGAATACCTGGAAAACAATCCAACTGACACCGGAGGCTTTCCTTTAGAAGTATATGCAGGAGTACCTTGGTCACAGTACTCAGTGTAGTCAATGGTACGGATGGTACCTATGGTGACCAAATAACTTTACAAGCGGCAGCAGACTTGTATAACATTGAAGTTTTAGTTGTTTCAGCTCTGGCGCATAATGCCACCACGCTGATTTCTCCGTTGGCGAGCATACCTTATACGAGAGTGCAGCTGGGACACTATGCGGAGCAGCACGGAGAACATTATATTTGTGTCGAAGGAGGGACTTTATACGGAGAGTCCTTAGATGACATCAGGAGAGCGTATTTCGTTGAACTCGTTCAAGAGCGTCAATGTTTTTCTGTAAATAGGGTGACCAGAGAGGGACAGCATATTCCAGAATGGGTATAACCAAGGCCTTGTACAGACGAAAGACTTCCTAGTTCCCTGGACCAACATTCCTTTTAAAGAAACCCAACGATCTTGTTGGCTTTATTTACAACTTTCTGTGTTTGGGTGTTCCAGGATAGATTAGAAGTCGATGAGTCAAGTACCACGTGCGTCATGTGCTATTTTGCTTTAGGACGGTGTCCACTAATGGGAAGTAGTTTTTCCCAGATAATGACTATGTGAGACAAGTAGATCATATCAGAGGCTATTGAAATCTAAACAGAAAACTGGGAGTAACCACGCATTTTTTTAGAGATAACTGCGCTTCAATATAGAGAAAAACGCTGAATAGGCATTTTTTAGAAAAATGATAAAAAGGTATTTTTCCCCAAATTTCAGAGTGTACCCGTGAACTGGCACAAGTGCAATGACAATTGTAACAAGGTCTCAAAATTAGCAACAAATGATAACATAACAACTGCTCTTTATACGTCTTTTTTTGAAATACCATCTCCACGCGTTTGCCTTAAAAATAGTATAAACGACATTTTCCCAAAACTAAAAATTGATCGTTTGCTGGTTAGCCCGTAGGGGTTAGCCTGCGTTTTTAGAAGTTAAATTTGTTGGTTTCGACCTTAACTTTATCGCTTTGGGGGTTATTTACAATTTTTCCCATCTCCTTCCCGGTCAGTTTTACTATTGCTTCACTCAACGCAGAGTACTCTGGGATATCCACAACGGCTGACAGTCAGAGAGAACAACAACCCACGGAGGAGAGCAAAAACAGAAAGTGAAGAACGACATTTCATGGACTCTAAGGAAAACAAATTATACTATTTCATTCAACTGGAGCTTATCCGTTTCAAAAATTTAACAAACATTTTTGGAGAAGAGCAATCTCGAAGGTATTAAAGATTACTTCCAGCGCACATAGAGTAGTATGGCGAGCTCAAGATCCATGGCTGGTGTTGTAAACAAACTACTGTACTGTAGTGGAAAATAGTCGACAGGGACTCTTAGACAGGTACTCCTTCAATCGTTTGCTTACTTGTACATGTCCTTAAGATTTTTTTAACTGTAGATGTAATATGGATTGTAAACCTTCTATCGTTTTTTATTATTTTACCGGGTACCTCGATCGAACATGTTTTTAAACTTGCTTACATTCAATGAGCTGATATCTGTGCTTTGCGCTATCTCTTCCGGGCTTTGCCACAAGTGTCATATGACTTAAATGATTTGCATAGACTCAAGTTCCATACATGAGCTCTCTATTAAAAAAGCTGAACACTGCGAAAGTAGTTGTACCGAATGCGTTTATGTACCCTCATACTGCCTCGTACCCATACGTCTCTCTTTTGATGAAAATGTGCGCGCAAAGGAAGGCGGGAAAGAGACAACGGGCGAGACGTATGGCAGATCTTGTTTTCAAGATGGCGGCAAGAGCAATGGCGGACAAATATGCAGTTTTTAAAATAAGTTCAGCGCTGTTCATTTTGCGAATTTTGAGCAAATTATTGCCAATCCACGTCGTGTGTATGAAGAGGAAGCTGTTTTCACCCCACACATTGGACTCAAGCATCATAATGTTTACTAACGAACTACATAATGTTTACTACCGAACTTTAAATCGAAAAACTACTAGCCGCGGACGGGACGGTACTGCCTTTAATTTAATGAAACTGCCGCACGCCAAGGTAACAGCCGGTCAGGAAAATTAGTAAGTTAGTAATTTAGTAGTCGTTTCTGTTAAGGTCCCGAGTGATGAAACGATCTCTTCTGTCGAAGTGAAAAATGGCGAGCTGAGAATTGTCGCAACAGCCAAATGAAGCCAAATATTTTGTAAAGCTTTAAAATACTATTCGCTGCACGCTGTATCTTGCGTACTCGAAAAGGCAACAAACCAGTCTAGTCTCAAGACCTCTAAGTTATGTTATTAAATAGATGATAAATTATTTTTTTAAATCTGTTAAATTTTTGTCTCAGGATTTCGCATTGTGTATATTTGCTCGACAATGTAAGCTTATGACAAGGAAAAAACAGCCACAAAACTAGGTCTAGGTTTTTTTACTTGTAGTTTTTTATTGTTCGATTACCTCACTGGGTACTAGACTTGTCACTGAATGCACAGCCCGGTGTAAATAAATTCTACATACTTTTTAATTATATATCTCATTTTATGATGAAGCTGTGTCGAATGTGCAGCAAATACTTATTGTCTGTATTGTTTTTTATTTGTTTTTGTGATATTACACAGTAGACCAATTGGGTTTTACCATGCTCTTTTATAACACATCATTTGTGTCTTAATAAATAAATTATTGGTGACTTTGGTTTTAATTTGATAGACAATTTTTTCACCCTGATTGAAGAGGGTGATATAGTTGATGAGATACCATCGTAACTACCATTTGGCCAGACAGAAGACGTTGTCCTAGACACTTTTTTTAAAAAAATAATTGTGTTTTAATATTTCAAATTTCATGGCAAACAAGATGCTGTGAATGCCATTTTAAAGAATGATGATTGCATTGTCCCAGTGCCAACTGGTGGTAGGAAAGATTGAGTATTATGAAGTTCTTGGGATCATTCTACCCAGATTCAACATTGTTGTTCCTGTGATTGCTTATACATGGTTCCTTTCTTGGCAAACCTGTGGTAGCATAGAATTCCCCTTAAAAGTCTTCTGAAGGGGTAGTTTTTGACCTGCTTTGGAGTTGCAGAGGAATACAACATCATCTAATAATTATCAATGGGCACAGAATTACCTTGAAATGCAAAAAACGTTAAGATAAGTATAAATCGTTCTGCATAACTACTAACCCCCAACCCCCTGCCAAGAAATTTTAACTACTAAATTATAATTAAGATACAAGCATTGAATGGAAAGAACAGTAAAAACAGGCCCCTGGACAAACTGGAAGAATATGCAGTAAAAAACACTACACTATGCTATTAGTAGGCTAATGTCAGGTCTATTAACAGTGTCAAGCAATGAAAAATGCCAGCTGTTTTATGTATGGACCAGAAGCTCAGCCATGCGAAACCCTCACCCAGAGAAATAGAAAATATTGCTCCTGTTCCTTAAATTAGTGTCACTGGACATTAAATTGATGTATGTTTTATGAACTTCTACCAAGATTATTGAACTGAGATGTGGTCAGGTCATTGAACTATGGTCAGCAAAAGAGAAAACCTTCACCTGCAGCCCTAATCCAACTTAAACTCGATCTAGCTGTCTTGCGCAAAGTAATAAAATACTTTGCTCCTATAATTCCTTGATTTTGGACAATGGAAATTGGGTTGATGTGTGTTTTTTGAACTAATACTAATGAAGCATGTGTACAGTTGCCCCTTCCCCTCAGAAAAAATTGCCGTGCATGGGCTACTGAGATTATTGAATGGGCATGTTGTCATTGAACTGACTTCTGTTAAAAAAGGGTTAAGCCCTTTCCCCTTCTTTTACATTTGTGGGTCCCAGTAAAGTTACATTGAGACTACAGACCTGGAGTTTGAATGAGATGTAGTAGTGTGGTCATTGAATCATAGTGTTTTAACTGAACTATATACTTTATTCAACCTTTATTCAAACATTTTTAGTCTTGGAATAGGGGTGCCATCATGCCATCTAGCTAAATAAAATTAGTAGTGTAACAATCAAATTCTCGATTAATCGTGATTATGACCGTTCAGTTTAATTCAGGATTCTTTGCTTCCGCATTTCAATTTTGGTTCAATTTTTGCACACCTTTTCCAGGGTGCCCTCAGTGAGTTATTATAGTCTAAAATAAGAATCCAGAACTCTTTAATGAGTGTTTTTGATTGACGAGCAAAGACGATAGCAGTTCGTGTGTAGCGTGGGGCCTGAGCCCGAGTTGAGTCGGACATGCGCAGTTTAGGAGACCTACGACTCGTGTTACTGTTGTGCTAGTTTTAGTAAAGTGATTCGAACGCTAGCTGTGTTATTTGTGTTACATTTGGTGGCAGCGGTGGGATTTTTTTGCCATGGAAGATACTGTGAAAGCTTTGGAAGAGAAAGTGGCGCTCCTCGAGGCGAAACTTGGAAAGAAAAGTGAAAGTAAGGCTGGTGCAAGCGGCAGTTCACCGACCACGTCGCCAGAAAACCCGCTTCGCATCAAACCGGAGAGCTTCTCTGCGACGTCCGTTCGTTCGTCTGCTCAAGGGAGGCAAGGTAGGAATGAAAGTTTAGAATCTGGACAAGGCCCCAGAGCATGTTTTAAATGCGGTAGCCCGACTCATTTTATTCGTGACTGTCCACATCAAGTCCGTCCCGACCAGGGAAACGGGAGATGGGCGGGGCGCAGCCGAAAGTGACCCCGCCCGAGAATCCAAAGGGAGCATTTTTGCCTTGTGATGTCAATGGTGTTAAGTCTCAAGCCTTATTAGACACAGGTGCAGAAGCAACAATTATCAGTGAAGACCTGTACAGTCGCTCTAAGACACATATAAACAAACTTGAGTCCACACTGAAGCCTGTCCTGGGAGCCAATAACATGCCACTTGATGTGGTTGGAGAAACAGAAGTAACAATTCAGCTGGGCGCAATCAGGGCTAAGCATAAAGTGCTGGTGTGCCGAGGCTTGGCACAACAAGTGTTGATTGGTGTAGATTTCCTAACAACTCACAAATGTATTATTAACTTTGACACTAACACTGTCTACAGCAAGGAGGGACCCAACAAAATGGCTTTCGGATGCCTTGATAGAGTTTACAGGATCACTGTGGCCGAAACCGTCACATTATCTCCAAATATGGTTGCCGACATACCTTGTGAGGTCCAAGGGGTAGATGACTTAGACGAATGTATGGGTGTACTGGAACCAGCAGACAAGTTTTCAGAAAGATATTCAGCTGGGGCCTTTCGGACGGCCGTGACTGTGAAAGGAGGTCGAATCCCAGTTCGTGTGTTCAATTACCTTAACAAGCCCCTCAAGATTTACAGGTGTAGCAGTATAGGGGACCTCTACCCATTAGCTGGCGAGGAGGGATCACAGGAGGAAACCAATGTGGATGTGGGCTACAAGGTGGTACCCCCTACGGCCTCAATGGAAGATGTTGAGGTTGGATTGGAAGCTAAACAATGTAGTGCGGTTTTTGTGAGGGACGCTGACGTTCACAGTTTAGAAGAGATGTTTCCGATCAGCAGCGATTTGGTCCCGGAAGAGGAAAAACTTAGGCATTATGAGGTGTTGTCCACTTATGCTGACTGCCTTTCAAAGGGGCCGTGGGATTTAGGTACTGCGAAGGGCGTACAACATACCATCGACACAGGCTCTGCCAAGCCGATCCAGGTACCGCCGCGAAGAGTTCCCTTTCACAAAAGGCAAGAAATGCGCAACCAAGTGGATGAAATGCTCGAAGCAGAGATTATAGAACCGTCCGATTCCCCTTGGTCCTCTCCGGTGGTTTTAGTAGCGAAACCTGATGGCAGTCAACGTTTCTGTGTGGACTACCGCGCTCTTAACTCGGTAACCAAGCGAGACTTGTACCCGCTTCCTCGGTGTGATGACATATTGGAGAGTTTATCTGGGGCACAGTGGTTTTCTCATCTCGACCTCCTTAGGGGATATTGGCAAATTGATGTGGCAGAGGAAGATCGGGAAAAGACGGCGTTCGCAACTCCGGATGGTCTTTACCAATTCCGCAAACTAAGTTTTGGCCTTACGAATGCACCTGCGTGTTTTATGAGGGCTATGCACCTTATCTTGAAGGGTTTATGCTGGTCAGACTGTCTAGTGTATCTAGATGATATCATTGTCTTTGGTCGAACACTACAGGAGCATAGGGAGAGACTGTCACTTGTGTTGTCACGCTTGACAGAAGCAGGCTTGAAGATTAACCCCAAGAAATGCAAGCTTTTGTGTGAACAGGTGGTTGTGTTAGGTCACGTCGTGTCACGGGAGGGCATATCTACTGATCCAGAGAAAATAAGAGTCATAAAGGAGTGGCCGGAGCCAGTTGATGAGAGTCAGCTAAGGGCGTTCTTGGGGACGGCTGGTTACTACAGACAATTTGTGCCAAACTACGCCCACATTGCATCTCCTTTGCACCGTGCTTGTCAAAAGGGGGACCGTTTCAGATGGACAGCTGAGTGCAAGGAAGCTTTCCGGGACATCAAGCACAGATTGTCGAGTGCTCCCATCCTGGCTTTTCCCCAGCTAGACGTACCGTTCATCCTGGACAGTGATGCCAGTGACAGTGGGCTGGGGGCGGTGTTGTCGCAGGTTCAATGTGGGAAAGAACGTGTAATAGCATACGCAGCACGCGCTCTATCAAAGGCTGAAAGGAACTATAGTACCACCCGGTAGGAACTGTTGGCCCTCGTGTGGGGAACGGAGCACTTCGAGACATTCCTTTACGGGCGATGTTTTCAGGTCAGGACTGACCATAGTGCTCTGCAGTGGCTACGGAACTTTAAAAACCCCAGAGGCCAGGTGGCTAGGTGGCTTGAAAGGCTTAGTGACTTTGATTTCGAGGTGGAACATCGTCCGGGTCAGTTGCACGGCAATGCGGATGGACTGTCCCGCCTTCCCTGGGACGAGGGTGCATCGGTTAAGGTAGAGAGGGACGCCACCCTGATTCAGTCTGTGAATATGGAACCCTTGTCGAGAGAACGTATACGTGCAGCCCAAAACCAAGATCCTGTCCTGTCGCAAGTTGTGGGGTGGCTTGAAACTGGTGTCAGACCTGCTAGAGGCGATGTGGAAGGAGGGGGGCGCAAACTTTTGTCATACTGGTCACAATGGGGAAGGCTGTTTCTCAGGAACGGTCTGGTGTTTAGACGTTGGGAACACGAAGTGACAGGCCAAGAGATTTATCATCAAATCTGCTTGCCCGAGAGCGTCGTGTCACAAGTGTTGTGCGCCTTGCATAGCGATCCTTCAGCAGGCCACCTTGGCGTCTCGAAGACTCTAGAAAAAGTGCGGAGGAGATTTTTTTGGCACGGCCTGCGGGAAGTTGTCGAAATGCACGTTAGAAGATGTATCCCATGTGCTGAAGTCAACGACCCTTGCAAGCTTCCAAAGGCACCCCTTATAAACATTAAGGCAGGGCACCCCCTACAACGGGTCGCAATAGACATCGTAGGTCCCACACCAAGATCTACCTCTGGCCATGAGTGGTTGCTGGTGGTCTCCGATCATTTTACTAAGTTTGCTCAAGCCTTCCCAGTGAGAAACACCTCAGCAGTCACGCTGGCGAAGAAGGTGATGGATGAATACATATGCCGTTTCGGGTGTTTCGAGGGTTTGCATTCTGATCAGGGAGCCAATGTGGATGGAGCTGTCTTCAAAGGACTGTGCGATTTAATTGACGCAGCGAAAACAAGGACAACGCCGTACAATCCCCAAGGGGATGGGCAGGTAGAGAGACTGAACAAATCTCTGGTGAAGATCCTCAGTAAGCTGATTTCTGACCATCGCCGGGACTGGGCGGACTTTGTGCCGAAAGCAGTTCTTGCTTACAACACTAGCGTGCATGAGTCGACTGGATTTACCCCTTACCGCTTAATGTTCGGCAGGGAAGCTATTCTGCCATTGGATGCTCTCCTTAGGTTCGAGACAACACCTTCCCAAGGGTCGACACGGACATACCCCGGTTATGTTGTTGAGCAGAAGCAGCAATTGGAAGAGACGGAACAGATGGTGAGAGAGAACCTCAAGCGAGCGCAGAAGTCCCAGAAAGCTTATTATGACACCAAGTGCCATGGTCAGCGGTTCCGTGTAGGAGACCGGGTTTGGTATAGAAACCGAACCAGGACGAGAAGAAAGAAATTCCTCAAGCCCTGGTGTGGTCCTTGGAAGGTGGTGAAAGCTCTTTCTGATGTTACCTATCGCATTGAAGAGGAGAGGCGGAAGCCGGGAAAACGTCGTCAGAGGAAGGTGGTCCACTTCAATTATCTGAAGCCATGCTTTTCGCCACCAGAAATCCACGAGAAGCCCTCACAGTTAACCTCTTCCAGCCATGCGCAAGATACGCCACAAGCGGAGAACCTAAGGGACGGGCAGCAACCGTCTCGAGGAAGCTTAGTTGACTCTGGAGATGTCGAATTGGAATGGCTGGAAAATCCAGTCGCTACAGTCACAGAGGTTTCTCATCCCTCCCCGGAGCGTGAATCTAGTGGTGAATCTAGTGGTACATTAAGTACATCCCCTCAATCTGCTGACCTGCCGTGTCAATCTGAGGTTTTTCAAGTGAGTGATGAACTGCGTCGTGAACCGTGTTATGCTGCGAGGCCGAGACGTGAGCGAAGGGAGCCTGTCTGGCTACGAGACTATGTTAGAACAGTTGTTGTTTATCCAACCTGGCCCTTGAACTTTGTAGGAACATTTGCATGCTTAAGTTAAAAATTCTCTCTTGTACCTGGGACCTTATCGGGGAGGGGGTAGTGTAGCGTGGGGCCTGAGCCCGAGTTGAGTCGGACATGCGCAGTTTAGGAGACCTACGACTCGTGTTACTGTTGTGCTAGTTTTAGTAAAGTGATTCGAACGCTAGCTGTGTTATTTGTGTTACACGTGCGCCATTTTGAGTTGCCTGGCAAAAATGCTGTCCTTTAACCTCCCCTTGAGAATTTCCAAATAGGGCTATTAACCATGTGCAACACATTCTTTATCAGGTTCTCAAACATGGTGACAAACCAAGTGACTGTGAATCTTCCTGTCTCTGTTACTATTGTTATATTGAGGGTTTAGGATTGCATGCTGTTTACACTGTGCGTTATGTGATAAGAATTAAGAAATGTTTACGTAAAGGAATCGAAATCGAAAGGCAATAATCGCAATCGAATCGAATTGCAAGGAATATGAATATTTACACCCATAAATGAAATGAAATAAAGTTAAAACTAACGATAGCAATAACAAAATCTCTTACAAAAGATAAAATCGATAAATATATCTTAGCATTAATTATTGTACAATATATAGAGGATACTACACGGCTGCGCGGAGATACAAAATTTCTCTTTGAGTGTTGAAAAATATTTCATGAGTGGGCGCAGTGAACGAGTGAAATATTTTTTCAACACAAGAAGAGAAATTTCATATCTCCAAGCGGCCATATAATGTTCTATTCATTATATAAACACCAATGAAATACCAAACCATTTCACTTTAATAGTTTTTGCAATTTATTATGTAAGATAACATGTTATTTTCACACGTGAAGATACCAAGTTTTCGCGCAAAAGCTCTCCTTGTACTTCATTGGTGTTTATATAATAATTAAAAATACTAAAAAAAATTAAGCTAGAAAAGACTGCCTTTATAGCTGGAGATTTTCGTTTCCCTCATCAAGATTGACAGAGGGAGTTCAAAATAATTGATTGATCAATGCTGGCACCTTCCTTCTCTTCAACCCCTTTGCTGATCCGAAAATAAAGTTCATTACTTATCCCTCGAGAATCTAGGGATCTTATACCGAGAGTTAGGTAATTGTAAGCTTCAACAATTCAAGTTATGCATGTTTATTTATTTTGTCAAAAGCATCAACTGAAATATATCCATCTGTCCCTGGTTTCATACTTAGTAACGTCGCAGACTTAAATCTTGGTGTAAGGACATAATGTGGTCTTGATCATCAACTCCTGACCTTGCACAATTTAGCTAGGCCTTGCACTTCTTTCAATTCACAACGTTACTTGCTCGTTGTTCGGTGGATTTGGCCTAAAAGAGCGAAAAATAGAAACATAGTCGCCGGCGCTGTACTTTACTAATCCGGATTCTGCAATAAACGACAAATTAAATACTAAAATATAAGACTTACCCGATACCGTCAAGTCATCAAATATTTTGTTAGAGGTCTTCGATTCGTAAGAAACCAGCAGAATCCGACTCCTCTGCAGCCCGTCGATTATTTCTACCTCAGGTTTTGGAAATTTTGAGCAATTCACCTGCCTACTCAAAGTTTACAATGTTTACAACAATATGCTATTAAAATTGATCGCTTCCAAGACTTAAAAAGACCAGAAATTGGGCCGTGCCAAGAAAACGACTTTTTTTACTAAGAAAACGACACAAGATCTGGCAGGCGCTTCGCCTGCCGTCTGTACCCTTCCCATGGTCCCCTGCGGTTTATTATGATCACCAGTCACTCGTTTCGCGCTCGCCTCTGCCATGTGAAAAACGAAGCGCCTGAGGAGGAGGCTGTACCCTCATATATAAACTGAGCTATAATGATCATTTTATATATTTCGTTTTGATTTTTTTTACTGTAGCACAGTTCTGTGTCATGATCATTCACTATTTTTCGCTCCTAAATGTTAATTTTAGACTTAACAGTGTCTGTTAAATCTAAGGAAGTCTTAGAATGGAAATACTTTATTTTACCTTCCATCCTTAGTTTGTAAACAGCCAAATGGCAGCTATGTCTAAATGTCCAGATTATGTGTGGCGTGAAATTGAACCTTAAGAAATACTATCTACACAAGAAGCTGCCCAATGATGTCGATAATTTCAATGCTTAGTGATGCCAAAATGCTTAAAAAACAATGATAATAGTAAAAAGCATAACAATTTGTTACGTTTTTTTTTTCCACGATGAAAGCGTTTCCTTTACGGTACGCAACTATTTGTGAAGCTGCGATCTAGGCGATCCAAGCAATCTTGTGACAGTTTTTTTCTTGTTTGTTCAACAAATGAAAGCCTCGGACTCTCAATAAAAGGGACATCTGTATGTACTCAAACGCTTTAAATCTATGTTCTGGTGAATAATTACATAAAATCCTACAAAATTAAAGAAATATTCGGGAAATTGTTTAAAGCCGTTTAGCCGATAACACGCGAAGGACGCGAGTGAAAGGTAAGCTTGTAGTTTCTCGATTAAGCGGAGAACTTAGAGCTATTTTCCCTCTGATTTACTGATCCTTGCCTATCAAGGGATTTTTTAATACCCAAGCTCCAAGCGTAACATCTTGAAGCAATAACTTTTAATGTTTTAGAATTGACTGGTGAGATGTCCGGCTAGGTCGGGCAACCGCCTGTCCATATTATCTCTCATTTTAATTTGATCACATTTACATGATAGGAAGGGTGATCCACCGAGGCGGGTTGTCCGGTCTGCCAGACCAAGTAACCCGACGCTCACTAATTGAAGCCAAGGTGGCTGCCAGTTATAGGCACCCGATCGCAACGAACTTACGGGAAACACTGGTAGCCAATGAAATAGTCTACCTTTTGCAATTCCTCCTGACACCATCCACACTACATAAGACAAATACCTGACGGAATATCATGAAACGCTTCATGCATGTGAAAATGTGTAAGCTATGTGTAAAACGCTACTAATTGTCCTGCGACAATTAATTGTCGAATTTGCATTTTTTATATTCTGTTGTAAGAAAAATACCGTCAACCGTCGAAAGTACCACTTTTTTTTCCTTCAACCGTGAAAGAGGCTCATTTAAAACCATCAACCGGCAGAGCACACTCCCTCCCCCCAATTTAAGACCCTCACATAACTGTATAGAATTTGACTGCTAGAATATTTTGAATTTTCCCCTAATTTTTTTCTTTCCTTTCTCAACGTTTTTAAGAACATTTTCTTTCATTTTTTTTAGTTCAAAATTCTGAGGCGGTTTCAATTAGTGAAACTAGTTTTTAGTGAGAAAGTCATCAAATGTCAAATATGAGATACGGTTTGTTTTACTTACTAATAATCTGTTAGTAACAAAGTATCTGCCGCGACTTTGATGATGTTCATCAATTGATTATTTTAAATTTATAAGTGTTAATAGACATCATATCTTTGTAAATAATAATATTGTAGACAGAAAAATAATGGATTTTGGATCTTAATAATAGTAATAATAATAATAATAATAAGAAGAAGAAGAAGAAGAAGAAGAAGAAGAAGAAGAGCAAGAAGAAGAAACAAAAACAAAAATAACTAAAATGAGTTATCTGTTCTTAAAATTGTAAAATACATTCTGTCAGCTTAAAAAACTTAAAAATTTTAGTTTCGTCGTCAAAAGGAATGTGAGGAGAGACTTAAATGCACAGTCACAGTAGTGTGGGATTCCTGTAGAAAACTAGTAGGCTTTGTGGCTGTAGTTAATTTCTTGTGGGTATGAGGGCCTGTTCGTCCTCTCTTCTCGATCACTTCTATTAGAGGTAAATTTATGTTCAACGAGAGACCTGGAAATTGTGTTGTGATGTACCTATGTCAGGATAAAATACTTACGAGACAACAAAATTCCATTTAATCCTATTTGTTCTATTGAGTTATAACAATAATGAGCTAGCTTGGTATACAGATTGCACTGAGATTTAAGCTCAATAACTTAGAAACCATTTCACAAAGAAAGTCAAAATTATCCTTATGCTTTAAATGTCTTAATCTCAAATTGAAACTTCAATCTAAATTTACTTAAAGCCCTGCCACTTTTCACTCTTTAAGTTGAAAACGATATTTGGAAAGGAAAATCCTTCTTTTATCACTGCTACACACTCTAGACGAAGCGGAAGAAGCCCACAGTGGCGCATGACACCATAAGGAGAATGCTGACAATAGGCGAGGTCCCTTTGTTACAGAGGTCTTTACTGCAGCACTTGTATTCGCATTTACCACCTGCATCTTTGCAAGGTTTTAAAGCTCCCGAGTCTGCCACATCACACACAGCTTTGGTAGTGCAGGATTTTGCATATGCTTTAATTTGTTGATATTCCATGGTAGATGTGGCACAGCGCGGTTCAGTAAGCCCCTTGCAATGCTGCTCTTTTTGATTCTTTACACAGTCCTCCATACTTGTCGCAACGGGACATTGGTAGCACTTTAATCCAGTAGCTGCGAGAAATAAGAAACGCTTCAGAAAGTTATCTTTTCTCAAACGTTTTACAATGAATTACTAAAAGTTATATAAAATTTAGAGTGTTCGCATCCCACTGTCTATACACTGACGTTATTTCACTCAAACACTGTTGCAGTACGTGGTATGATTGCTCAGTTTAACACGGCAACTCGTTATTTTCATGTTATCAGGATTTTAACGTCGAATGGCGTTAAGTGATGGCGTTGCAGCAACCAGAGTAATCCTGGACTGAACTAATCTACACAGGAAGAAGTAAATTATTTGGCTCCATTAACTAAAGGTGAATTAAACGTTAATTCATTTCTCAAGTACATGTGCGGAGGCCGTAATTTCTTCGTCTATTTTCTCTCAGTTGGTGCATGCCACCTAAACTGGGCCAAGTCCAGTTGTGAGCCAGTCACTTGGCTACACTCGTTTTTTTTTTATAACAACTTCAAATATGGCATATTTCATAGGAATATCAAGGCTGAAATTTGAGAAATTTTAAGAATATTTTAAGAAAAAATGCGAGGTCGAGATTTTGAAAAGGATGTTATTTATATGTGTGTTGAAAATATGTAAATGCAATACAGGTATACAATTCCATGCACACAAATAACCACATGAAATTGCTGATTTCTTTTTCTAAATGGTAGAACTATAGCCTGAGATAACAGACGACATTTCGAAACGCCACCTACGGTTTCCCTTGCCTAGTCCCTGTACAACGTTTTCCCAGTCCCTCTCGGTCAATTCGTTTCGATGACGTATTCGAGGCGAACGGGCGGGAAACGCCTAGACAAAAACAGAATGCGCATGCGTGCGTTGCTTTTTGAAAATGAAACATGACGTTAACGTTGTGAGCAGCAAGCAAGCAGGCAGCAGGAGATTTTGGTTATTAACCACTCTTGTGGATATTTGTAGGATCGACTTTTGCCGACCGGCTTTGAAAAGTCATCAGAATGTTATCAGGGGCACCCAACGAGAATGTAGTTCAAAACCACTTAAACATAGCATTGTTAAACGTATTTTAGTATTTAAACGGTAGATATAGCCATATTTTTATCCCCTAAAAATTTTTCATCTGTTCGGATTTCTTAGCTGAAAGTCTAGTGATCCTAAAATTATAGGGATTAAAACTTAACGTTTCGAAAATTTCAGCCAGAAAAAAGGCTTCCGAAAATTCTAGGTGACCTTTTTAGGGTAAAAATCCGCTAAAAATAGGCAATTATACCATTTTTTAGATGTTCGAAAATCCTAGGAGAGGCAGGAAAGCAAGAAATTTTACAACAAATGTTCCGAAAATTCTAGATCGCAAATCGTCTTCCGAACAGATATTTTCCGAAAATTGTCGTTGGGTGCCCCTGTGTTATTCATAGTCCTGTGAAGATTTATACTGCTCCTTCAATCTCATCATTCCAACTGAGCCGCTGATTGGAGTTTGCCGCTCGCGAATTTTCAAAGTGAACACAATATTGACCCGTGTGTTGTAAACTCAGACCTCAAATCTTGAATAATTAGAAAAACCATACTTTCAATTAAATTCATTTGCTGCGTATCAAAAAGTGCCCAGAAACTGAATCTAAAAGTAAAAATCCTATAAAATTCGCCGACATTCACAGAAGTGATGCGTGTATTATAAATGTGAGAAGCATTAAATTCTACTTGCATGCGTTGTCTCAGGATCGTGTTTTGAGCAAATGTTAATCAATGAAAGAACACACAACAATAGACAGAGAAATTATTTCTCGAAAATTTTTATTCAAAGGCCCATAAATTAATCAAGGGAGCGAGGGTATGCTCTTATGATAAGCCAATCGGCAACGCGAGTTTAATATTATCATCTACATTGCCTATATGTAATTTAATCCTTTGAATCTTTTAGGAGTAGTTATATAGGGATGAAGATAAGCCTCGTTGGTGGATTCCCTTTGGATTCCCTCGCAGAAAGTGGATTCCCTTAATTAATAGGCATATGGGTCTAGTCAATGAAGTCATCTATTGTGATAACCTAGGGAAAAAATGGGTTCCTCCATACTAATTAAGTGTCTTCCTCCATATATAATGAAGTGGATAGGTTTACTAATGAGCGTCACTCTACTACAATAGGAACAATAGGCCGGCCCAAACTTGCCCGGGATCTTTTAACCCTGATTGGATAGTAAACAATCTATTATGTGTTCAGCATAAAAGCGCGCTCTCCGTTCAGCATTTTATTATTGTCACAAACTCCAGTAAATAATATTTTTGAGCGGATAGCTTCCAAACATACTAGTCAACGGTCCGAAAACAGTACTCGACTTAAAACTATTCACTGTGGCCAAAGATAAATATTTTTATTCTACAAAACCATTGATTCTGTTTTGTCAATATAATTCAACCTTCAAACGTTTCTAGACTGCAGTATCGAGCGTTAACCATTAACAGGTTGGCCTTTTTCCTTTTAGACCTGTATCATACGAAACAAAACGAACGCAAGCGAACTGTATTTTATTATTCATCGCAAACTAATTTAATATACATTGAGCCAACATGAACGCTTGTCGCATAAATTATCCACGGGAATCAACTCAATTATATATAAACAATGGTGGGATTAATACGCGCGTGCTACAACCAGACTACACCTTTGTTTCGGTTAAAAAATACATTTATTGATAACAAAACCATCAAAGTGTTACAACAATAGATGAATAGACAGAGTTCCGGCTTAGTCTTCGGGAACAGTTTGTTTGACAAACAATCGATTGAGTAAGAATTTCCGCTTATCGATGGCAAGTTCTGTCGATTCCAGCCAGTCATATCCTTCTGTGTCTTTGAGATCTTGGCAGGTTTCCATCACTTTTCGGAATGTCGGATCTTTCTTCATTGCATGCATCCACTGTAAAAACTCTAAGAACACTTTTCTCAATTCCTTTTTTTATACTGGAAGCAAAGCATTTTCAGCTTTAATGCGGGCCACTTCAGGCGAGTCTCCGTTTTGTTCATACTCGTTGATCAGAGCTTCGAGCTGGGCTTCGTGGCGATTACAAACTTCATTTTGAATGCGTGACCAAGGATCTACATGCTCCTCCTCTCCGGAAGAGTCCATTTCTTCGCTAGATTGAGAACTTTGAGATGATTGTTCGCTTTCTTGTGAGCTTTCAATATCGTCGTCATCATCTTCAAAATTTCCATATCCTTTTTGAACGAAATGATTATAATTGCTGAACATTGTGATCCGAACTGCACGAGGTTTAAGAACTGACTGAATCAGAAACAGCGGCTTACTTCTTTTATAGCTATCGATGGAGGCACGGCTGCAAAGCACAACGGAACTCTATGAACTTTCATTGTACCCCTCCTGTACCCCTACTGTACCCTTCCTGTTCCCCTACTGTACCCCTCCTGTACCCCTACTGTACCCCTCCTGTACCCCTACTGTACCCTTCCTGTACCCCTACTGTACCCCTCCTGTACCCCTCCTGTACCCCTACTGTACCCTTCCTGTACCCCTCCTGTACCCCTCCTGCACCCCTACTGTACCCTTCCTGTACCCCTCCTGTACCCCTACTGTACCCTTCCTGTACCCCTACTGTACCCTTCCTGTACCCCTCCTGTACCCCTGAATTCTCTTAAGTACTCCCCACCATTGTAAAATAACTATATATTAAATGATTCTGTTAACTGTGAGTCATTTTTCATAAGCAGTCATGCCTCGAACGTTTCCTCGAATTTGTCCGCTATGTGGCAAACCTGGTGTGTCCAACTTGAGTTCTCATCTTGAAATTGTCCATGACTTAACCCGGCTAAGACGAACACGACTCTTAAAAGAGGCTAAGGTTTCTTGGGAATCAAAAAGAGAATATATTTCTACAAGCGTCGACTTACCTCGTTGTTCATCTAGTTCCACGAGAAAAATATGTGAACCAAGAAAAAGAAGAAGACCAGTAAACGAAACGCCGAAATCTTCTTCTACTGCGAAGAAGGTAAAGCTTTCCCATGATGTTTCCTTGGCAACCGAGCCTTATCCAGATTTTATGTTTCGCCATAAGTTCTCACTCCTTGTGGTTGGACCAAGTCAATCAGGGAAAACAGTTTTCGTAGAACAGATTCTAACGAGAGATCGTATTGTCTACGAAACCAACAAACCCCGTCGCATTTTATGGTATTACAGTCAGTGGCAAGATAGATACGAAGCTTTGAAATCAGCGATCGGAAAGGACATTAAATTTTTTCGTGGCCTTCCCACATTTCAAGAAGATCTGCGAGAAATTGATTCAAAATACAACAACGTTATCATCTTTGATGATCTAATGGCAGAAGCGATCGAAAGCCCCATCGTTTCTCGGTTGTTTACCCAAGGTCGCCATAGAAATGCCAGCGTCATACTGCTCCTTCAGAATATGTTCCCCAAGGGAAAATTTAACACCGATATCAGTCGGAATGCACAGTACATGGCTCTTTTCCGAAGTCCTAGCGATCGGAAACAAATCGGAATTGTTGCTGAGCGTATGTTTGATAAGAATCGCCAACGATTCATGACAGCTCATTATCAGGAAACAGAGAGGCCTTACGGTTACATCTTTGTAGATAATAAACCGGACACGGCGGCAAATAAGCAGGTGTTGAGCGACATCTTTGGCTCTTGTCGAGTTTACCCAAGTATCAACAAAACCTTAAAACTAGAGGGAGAGGTGGAATCGATCCCCCCAAAAGATCTTATTGTGACCCCGAAATATGCTGAAGCTAAATCATCTACGCGTAAACCGAAACCGTTTGATCTGGATTGGTGTGGGATGACCTGGCCCGCCTTGCAGAATTATTTACATGGAGCGCCCTATCTCAAAGCTATTCCAGAAGGGTTTGGCCTTTGCGAGATGAACACGAGCACTCGAAATGCTGTTAACCCTTATACCCCCACAGTCATGTTTGCATCTGAAAATTACTGGCCCGTCAAAATAAAGCATTATTCCAACGGCAAAAGAAAGTGGATTTATATACACGAAGACGAACCAAGTGTCCAAGCATTTGTTCAAGAAACGAAAGCTATCGAAAGAGCTAGAGGGAGAGGTACTTTCTAGGCTTTGAACATTTGCTCACCATATTGTAATCCTTTTTCTAAAGTTGTTGAGTTACTACAATAAATGTAAATGTAAATAAATGTATTTTTGCTTTGTAAAATTTGAAGAAATAAAAGCTTTTAAGATGTTCACCCACAGGTAACCCAGGCTCTGTGATAGTACCACAGTATGGTTCCAGTAAAATTACAGTGTTTGTATGGGGTAAAAATATCATCCTAAAATTTCTAGGAAATACTAAATAAAGATCAATAAAACTTACTCTACAGTTAATTGTTGTTGTCCTTATTGCTCCAACGAAGTTTCGTGATAATTTGCAGTAATTTGTTCAAATTCACTCTATCTCCAATAATAATATACAAGGTAGGAAACACGAGGTGCCATTTTCGCCGACATGCTCTCATTCAACACAACTTTTTCCACGAAATTCGAACTCCAACGAAAAATAAACACGCCAGGATCGTAGAAATAGGATAGCAGCAGATATAGAAATCAATGAAGCTTTCCCAGATAGAGAAACGAATCCCACAGACTTTGACAAACTCGAAGAATATAATCCAAACACACCGAGAATACGCTCGCCGAAGCAGCCGGGCCAGATCAACGCGCGGCCAAGAAAATGAGGCCTGGGCACTGTACAAAAAAATTCCATCCCGGGAGTCCTGGGGTGACCTTTCTAGGGACCGATACATTATTTGCCCAAAGCCACCCTCCCCTGCTGGAAAAATACTTGATAGAAGGCAATTGTTCTTCCTAGCCAATCACCATTTGCCAGAGCAAACCCCGCACACGCGCCTGAATTTAAATGGCTAAAAAAAAGTAATATAATCAGGAGAATCTGCGGAGTTACAAGGCGTCTCATTTCTTTTACTAAGGAATGCAAATAACAGTAATGAAACTAATGAAATAACAACGCGAAATGCTTATAAGGCGGGCTAAAAACAAGGTTGAACAAAAGGTAGATGATGACTGAGATACTGTTGCTGTGAACTCTCGAGCGAAACTATCGTAAATAAACGGTGAAGCTTACAAACTAATGTCAAAAATTATACAGAAAATTGCGACAGAATATGAATTGCGATAACTGAGACGAATGTGAAAGGCACGTGCACTAGTAAACAAAGAACTAGCGCGATTAACATATTTAGCGATTAATGCGGCAGTAACACGCCGACTTCTTGTCAATACAAGTGAACGCTCTATCGGTTAAATGTGTGAATCATCGTGATACACCTCTCTTTGAATTTGGTCCTGTTGTACAAATGCCTCGGTAAGAGCCAAAATTCACTTATATCTTTTGCTCGTTTTAAGTTTTGTAAATCGTCCTTCGTTGTTCTTTTGGAGATTTGTTCGCCTCCAAGAACAGTGCTCTCCAACAAAAGTCACGATAAAGTAGATTTCCACGTTTTATTCCAATGTAAACCACGATCTCTTAGTTTTACAACAAAACACGTTCGCTTCTACTCAACTCTCCTTTTATCTCAATTGTCCTTTTTTTGTTTTTTAACCCGCATCCGATCAGTTACACAAGGATTGATTTAAGAAAAAAACCGCGTAGTCGTTCGTGATTGGTTCGATTAATCACTAGGTTTATCTCCGGAAATGTCTGCGGAAATTACTAATAGAAAAACAGCTTAATGATATCACGCAAAATAACAGAGGTCAATTACTCTCATTTTTTGTCAACTATTGTCAACATAACATAACTCTTAGACAATGCAAAGCTTACCGACATTCTTTCCTTTGCCCTTATAACCTTGCCCTATTGATGTTTGATAAACTTTCTGAGGACCAGCGCCAGGAGCTGAATATAGTTACACCGTGGGTGATTTAGGCTTTTGTACATTATGCTAGCCTTTTTTGGAGCATTTTAGTGAGGCAAAAGCATTGAGCATTATTCGAGCATTTTAGTGGCATTTTCCCCGGAAAATTAATTTTTCCGTGAAAATAAAATAGAAATTAACTTTTTTCAGGAGCCCATGCCCCATGAGCTCCTGCTTTTTTAAACAAAATAAAGACTAAAATTCAAAATTCACAAAAAACCTAACAAAGCTGTTTTTTTTGGCTGTATTTATGAACTTGTACTCTTTGTCGTTGTTACTTGCAACACTTGCACGTTTTGGTAAGTGTAAACTTTGAAATTAATTTTAAAAAAACCGTTTGTATATTGAGCATTATTCGAGCATTTTAGTGACTTTTTTGGGGAGACCGAGCATTTTAGTGGGAAAAATGGAGCATTAAGGTGGAGCATTTTAGTAGGGAAGCAAAAGCATAATGTACAAAAGCCTAGGGTGATGGTCCGTGCTTCTGTCAGTTCGAGAGGAAAATAATCTCTTTATAACAGGCCATAGTGATTGGCTAGGAAGAACAATTGCCTTCTATCAAGTATTTTTCCAGCAGGGGAGGGTGGCCTTGGGCAAATGATGTATCGGTCCCTAGAAAGGTCACCCCAGGACCTCCCGGATGGAATTTTTTTGTACAGTGCCCAGGCCTCATTTTCTTGGCCGCGCGTTGATCTGGCCCGGCTGCTTCGGCGAGCGTATTCTCGGTGTGTTTGGATTATATTCTTCGAGTTTGTCAAAGTCTGTGGGATTCGTTTCTCTATCTTGGAAAGCTTCATTGGTTTCTATATCTGCTGCTATCCTATTTCTACGATCCTGGCATGTTTGTTTTCCGTTGGAGTTCGAATTTCGTGGAAAAAGTTGTGTTGAATGAGAGCATGTCGGCGAAAATGGCACCTCGTGTTTCCTACCTTGTATATTATTATTGTAGATAGAGTGAATTTGAACAAATTACTGCAAATTATCACGAAACTTCGTTGGAGCAATAAGGACAACAACAATTAACTGTAGAGTAAGTTTTATTGATCTTTATTTAGTATTTCCTAGAAATTTTAGGATGATATTTTTACCCCATACAAACACTGTAATTTTACTGGAACCATACTGTGGTACTATCACAGAGCCTGGGTTACCTGTGGTTCACCCAAGCGCATTCACGCTGTTGTTTATATATAATTGAGTTGATTCCCGTGGATAATTTATGCGACAAGCGTTCATGTTGGCTCAGTGTATATTAAATTAGTTTGCGATGAATAATAAAATACAGTTCGCTTGCGTTCGTTTTGTTTCGTATGATACAGGTCTAAAAGGAAAAAGGCCAACCTGTTAATGGTTAACGCTCGATACCGCAGTCTAGAAACGTTTGAAGGTTGAATTATATTGACAAACAGAATCAATGGTTTTGTAGAATAAAAATATTTATCTTTGGCCACAGTGAATAGTTTTAAGTCGAGTACTGTTTTCGGACCGTTGACTAGTATGTTTGGAAGCTATCCGCTCAAAAATATTATTTACTGGAGTTTGTGACAATAATAAAATGCTGAACGGAGAGCGCGCTTTTATGCTGAACACATAATAGATTGTTTACTATCCAATCAGGGTTAAAAGATCCCGGGCAAGTTTGGGCCGGCCTATTGTTCCTATTGTAGTAGAGTGACGCTCATTAGTAAACCTATCCACTTCATTATATATGGAGGAAGACACTTAATTAGTATGGAGGAACCCATTTTTTCCCTAGGTTATCACAATAGATGACTTCATTGACTAGACCCATATGCCTATTAATTAAGGGAATCCACTTTCTGCGAGGGAATCCAAAGGGAATCCACCAACGAGGCTTATCTTCATCCCTATATAACTACTCCTAAAAGATTCAAAGGATTAAATTACATATAGGCAATGTAGATGATAATATTAAACTCGCGTTGCCGATTGGCTTATCATAAGAGCATACCCTCGCTCCCTTGATTAATTTATGGGCCTTTGAATAAAAATTTTCGAGAAATAATTTCTCTGTCTATTGTTGTGTGTTCTTTCATTGATTAACATTTGCTCAAAACACGATCCTGAGACAACGCATGCAAGTAGAATTTAATGCTTCTCACATTTATAATACACGCATCACTTCTGTGAATGTCGGCGAATTTTATAGGATTTTTACTTTTAGATTCAGTTTCTGGGCACTTTTTGATACGCAGCAAATGAATTTAATTGAAAGTATGGTTTTTCTAATTATTCAAGATTTGAGGTCTGAGTTTACAACACACGGGTCAATATTGTGTTCACTTTGAAAATTCGCGAGCGGCAAACTCCAATCAGCGGCTCAGTTGGAATGATGAGATTGAAGGAGCAGTATAAATCTTCACATGACTATGAATAACACAGGGGCACCCAACGACAATTTTCGGAAAATATCTGTTCGGAAGACGATTTGCGATCTAGAATTTTCGGAACATTTGTTGCAAAATTTCTTGCTTTCCTGCCTCTCCTAGGATTTTCGAACATCTAAAAAATGGTATAATTGCCTATTTTTAGCGGATTTTTACCCTAAAAAGGTCACCTAGAATTTTCGGAAGCCTTTTTTCTGGCTGAAATTTTCGAAACGTTAAGTTTTAATCCCTATAATTTTAGGATCACTAGACTTTCAGCTAAGAAATCCGAACAGATGAAAAATTTTTAGGGGATAAAAATATGGCTATATCTACCGTTTAAATACTAAAATACGTTTAACAATGCTATGTTTAAGTGGTTTTGAACTACATTCTCGTTGGGTGCCCCTGATAACATTCTGATGACTTTTCAAAGCCGGTCGGCAAAAGTCGATCCTACAAATATCCACAAGAGTGGTTAATAACCAAAATCTCCTGCTGCCTGCTTGCTTGCTGCTCACAACGTTAACGTCATCTTTCATTTTTCACCGGCGAAAATTGTCTGATTGGTCGACGCGCGACCACGTGACATTGCCAAATTCAAAATGGCGGCAATACCTCCACCGTTTGTTTATTCCATTGGAAAGAAGATTAATTGCGGCTTAATATGAGTTGCAAATGCATATACGGATATTTTTAGAATAGCTTTGACTTTTTATTATCCTTTTTCACCTATTCCTATGGGATTCGTTCCCTGGGATGCTCGCGTTTTGGCCAGTTTACCAGATTCAACTTTGGACTCTTCACGATCACGAAGGACAACAATATTTTTGATGAAAGCCGGGTCACTAGAAAGAACGGCCTTTGTTCACAGCTCAATGCAGCGGAGAAATAAGACACTATGGGTCCTTTGAAATTGCTTAGACACCTAGAAGTTAATTTATTATTTTTTTACCGAAAAGATAAAGCAAAATTATGTTTTCTCCAGCAAGACTTTTTAATTTATATAGCTTAAACATGAGCTAAATGAAATGTAGTGTCTGCATTCATGTTCTTTAATTTCTTTGCAATTTGAATATCAAAACGTTAAAGCCGTCTATGACCGAGCCGGACTTTTTTTCTTTTTTCTTATCAATGGTTACTGTGCTTGATCTGAATTAGATAATGAAATGAATACTATATATAAAAGAAGAGAACTTTGATTGCAAATATGTTAGTTGGAAAAAATACTGATTATACTATATGATCTTTTTACTATATAGGTTAGAAAACTGATGCGTAGTCAAAAGTGCTACAAAGGAGTAAAAACCCAGATCTTTCCGTTAATAAATTTTATTGACACTGTCAGGGACATATACTTTGCTTGAATACACATTTGTTCGTCAAAAATCTTGTTTGTGAAGCTGGTCTTTGTTTGATTCAGGATCAATCAATCTTTTCTGAAGAGAAATGGACAATAAAGTATGTTAACATGTCAGATACTTCAACACTGCCTTAGCCAACCCCTTAAGAAGAAACTCAACTTCATATCAAAAAAACAAACTGAAACTGTGAAACAACAACCCCTTCAAATACATATCACATTAAATTCATGCAAAATGTAGACCTGATGAGAAGTTTATAGGAAAAGAAACAATCGATAATTACAATGAAACTACAATGTTTGAATGAGATCTGTATTTGAGTGTTCTCTCATAATTCTGACAGAAGATCAAAATTGAAAACTGCGTATCCTACACAACTGCATTCATCAACATGATCCAACTAAAATTTCATTAAGACTCAAAGTTTACTCCAAACTTTAAACTCCTGTAAGTTTAATTTGTGAGTTCTTTTTTTCTTGGAAAGAACTTTTGAATAATTAATAGCATGTTAACTCTATCATTCATTCATGACTTTGTGCCAAAAAAAAAAAATAAGCCCAAAACGATGGACAGAAAAACAAAAGCATTCGCAGGAATATTACCCTTTTCATCTCCTTCCAGGATCCAATTTTCAAGCAAAGAAACACCCCCCACAGAAAGCCTTGTGTGCAAAAACTTAGTCCTAAAAAATTGTACACGGAGGAAATCATGTCCCTAAGTGCAGTTCCTAACGAAGTAACTCGTTGTGTGGATAATCCCAAGCCAAGTTTATTAGCAAAATAATCTAAACTTCGATCCTTCAATTATAAAATTGCAAGCCTAAATGTACAGCAGCCGTGCACATTGTCAACAGAATTATTTTTCAAATCAGAATGTTGCTGGACCTATCGAACTGTAGCTCCAAGACGGTCTAAGTGTTTTAATGAATACACTTTCACATTTTCTCATTCGACAGTTCGCATAAAACTCAAATTTCTATATGGTAACATACAAAGCTGTAATAACGTGCAACAACAATGAAATTTGCATCGATCGACAAAATCACGTTTCGAACTACGCACTTTAGAAAACTGCCGCAACCCGGCCGCTTTCGATCCACTAGCCACAAGACAATTTACACAGAAAGACAATGGCTAAGAATATTTCTTTACCTTCTTTATAATTTCCTTTTGTGCCGAGTGACATGAGATTAAGTTGAACCAAGCGTAAGCGTATTTTTCTGCCATAAACATTGTAAACATGCGGAGATTAAGCATCTAAATATAGTTTTTCCAGCAACAAAGTACACGCAAAGTCATATTAATAAAACAAAGCCCAAAAATGTCTGTCCCTCTACTTTTTTTTGTTGAATCCGTGATAAGAAACATGATCTAAACAACAAAAAAACATTTTGGATAGCATTGTAATACGCTCTTCGATCAACAGTCGAATGTTATCGAATGTTAGATTCACAATCAAAGTCGAATTTTGACACAAAAACGGGATACACATTTAACAAAACTGTCGCTTCCGTGCACGGCGGTACAAGCTAATTTATATACATAACAAAGCCCAATAATTTTTCTTTCACTTCTTTACAATTTCCTGTTGTACCGATGTGCACGAAACTAACAGTAAGCATAGAAAGTCAAAATTACCCACCTTTTTGGCATGCCTTTCGCACCCATGCCGGCGATTGCAAAGCCAATATCTCCGACAAATACCCACCACTGGGTTTGTCCGCCGTTTCCAAGGCGCTACATTTTCTAGAGAAAACATTCCACTCAAAACTTTCACCAAAATGTTTTTTGATCTCTTACTATGGCAAGAAAACCACAACCTTAACAACTCCAAAAAACAGTCATTATTTTTTTCATCTCAACCGGCATTTTTGCCTCAGAGCCAATGACATTGCGCGAAATAGATCACGTGTCATTTTTAGTAGAGCATGCGCAGACATTTTTCGCCGGTGAATCTTTCATTTTCAAAAAGCAACGCACGCATGCGCATTCTGTTTTTGTCTAGGCGTTTCCCGCCCGTTCGCCTCGAATACGTCATCGAAACGAATTGACCGAGAGGGACTGGGAAAACGTTGTACAGGGACTAGGCAAGGGAAACCGTAGGTGGCGTTTCGAAATGTCGTCTGTTATCTCAGGCTATAGTTCTACCGTTTAGAAAAAGAAATCAGCAATTTCATGTGGTTATTTGTGTGCATGGAATTGTATACCTGTATTGCATTTACATATTTTCAACACACATATAAATAACATCCTTTTCAAATTCTCGACCTCGCATTTTTTCTTAAAATATTCTTAAAATTTCTCAAATTTCAGCCTTGATATTCCTATGAAATATGCCATATTTGAAGTTGTTATAAAAAAAACGAGTGTAGCCAAATGACTGGCTCACAACTGGACTTGGCCCAGTTTAGGTGGTATGCACCAACTGAGAGAAAATAGACGAAGAAATTTCGGCCTCCGCACATGTACTTGAGAAATGAATTAACGTTTAATTCACCTTTAGTTAATGGAGCCAAATAATTTACTTCTTCCTGTGTAGATAAGTTCAGTCCAGAATTACTCCGGTTGTTGCATCGCCATCTCTTAGCGCCATTCGACGTTAAATTCCTGATAACATGAAAATAACGAGTTGCCGTGTTAAACTGAGCAATCATACCACGTACTGCAACAGTGTTTGAGTGAAATAACGTCAGTGTATAGACAGTGGGATGCGAACACTCTAAATTTTATATAACTTTTAGTAATTCATTGTAAAACGTTTGAGAAAAGATAACTTTCTGAAGCGTTTCTTATTTCTCGCAGCTACTGGATTAAAGTGCTACCAATGTCCCGTTGCGACAAGTATGGAGGACTGTGTTAACAATCAAAACGAGCAGAATTGCACGGGATTAAAGGAACCGCGCTGTGACACATTTATCGCGGAAAATAAACAATCGAAAGCATATACAAAATTCTGCACTACCAAAGCTGTGTGTGATGTGGCAGACTCGGTTGCTTTAAAACCTTGCAAAGCTGCAGGTGGTAAATGCGAATACAACTGCTGCGATAAAGACCTCTGCAACAAAGGGACCTCGCCTATTGTCAGCATTCTCATTATGGTGTCATGCGCCACTGTGGGCTTCTTCCGCTTCTTCTAGAGAGTACAGCAGTGATCAAAGAAGGATTGTCCTTTCCAAATATCGTTTTCAACTTAAAGAGTTAAAAGTGGCAGGGCTTTAAGTAAATTTAGATTGAAGTTTCAATTTGAGATTGAGACATTTAAAGCATAAGGATAATTTTGACTTTCTTGATGAAATGGTTTCTGTATATCAAGGTAGCTCATTATTGTTAAAACTCAATAGAACACAAAGGAATAAATGGAATTCTGTTGTCTCGTAAGTATTTTATCCTGACATAGGTACATCACAACACAATTTTTAGGTCTCTCGTTGTACATAAATTTACCTCTAATAGAAGTAATCGAGATGAGAGGACGAACAGGCCCTCATACCCACAAGAAATTAACTACAGCCACAAAGCCCACTGGTTTTCTACAGGAATCCCACACTACTGTGACTGTGCATTTAAGTCTCTCCTCACATTCCTTTTGACAACGAAACTAAAATTTTTAAGTTTTTTAAGCTGACAGAATGTATTTACAAATTTAAGAACAGATACATCATTTTAGTTATTTTTGTTTACGTTTCTTCTTCTAACTCTTCTTCTTCTTCTTCTTCTTCTTCTTTTTCTTATTATTATTACTATTATTAAGATCGAAAATCCTTTATTTTTCTATCTACAATATTATTGTTTACAAAGATATGATATCTATTTAATAATTATTCCACGAGGGCGCGTTGGATATGAGATGATAGATAGCCAACGAGGCGCGTAGCGCCGAGTTTGCTATAATCATCTCATATCCAACAAGCGCGAGTGGAATAATTGTTTTATTAAAAACGACCACAAAATCTCGTTGAATCTCCCCGACTAGAAGAAACCGAAAAAGACAAGGGACTTCCGCTATTCACATGTCACACGTCTATAACACCGCGGCAAAACGCAATGCGCATGAGCACAAAATTTAACATCCGGTCAGCTTTTTATTTCCGGTCTAGCATATAAACCAATTGCGTAAGCATAACTTTGCCGTCGCGCCAAGCTTAAAAGCAAAAAGGGAGAAACAGACAAAAAAGGGGGCGAAAAAATCACTTCATTCGATTGCTGATATATTTTTCTAGTGTCAAACTTTTGCACCACATGGTTATCTGGTTGCACCAACACTGAAAATGATGTTTGAAGTTTGTAAGTCGCTAGCGCTCAACAAGACGCACGAATTTTTTTTACTGGTTTTGCATAAGTTAATTTGAGAGAAGGCGATAACTAAGAAAAGAATCCATAGCAATACTTATGAAAGAGACCAAAATAAAGACGTCATTATTATCATTAACACTAGAACCAAGAAACAAAAGTTTAGTCCGTTCAATAATTATTTTATTATCAGAGAAAATAAGAACTCAAAACAAAAGATGGGCGGGATTTAATGACAACCTCGACTTTGATGACAGCAGTCACGAATACCCGGAGCTTTCGGTGCCAGGAAACTAAACATGCCTTAAAACGTACTTTCATTCAAGAAAATGCCTATATAATATTAAATTCTTTTACATGGTTATTCTTTGGTTGGAAAACTTCAATAATTTCAGACTCTGCGGCTCGGCTGCGTACCATACAAACACGAAACTACCAGCTGCTAAATACATGGCATGAAAATTTCGACTTCTAAACGGCCCCCGGCATCGAACCAGCTTTCGCTCTCTGATTCTGAGAATAAAAAAAAAAATAAATAAATAAATAAATAAATAAACCTAAACAGTATAATTACGCTTTTGTTTCATGGCAATCAACTCAGAAGAGCTTCATTCTAAACACGGTAAAACTCACGGGTAAATAAAACTATACAAAGCGATTGTGTGTTGTCGTTTTCCAAATAAAGTTCGAAGCGGTTTTACAGCTGGTTTTAAGACTGAGAAATTGAAGAACCGAAAATTAGAACTACAATACACAAGCTTGCAATGATAACCTTTTATGTCTTAGTTTCAGCGAGGTTATAAAAGTGAAAAATGGCTGACAAAACTTTGTTTTCGTGAAAGAAAATCAGTTTACCTGACGCTCAAATTAGCCAAAATTACACAACTTATTACTGTATCAATTTACCTTTTCTGAATCTAATCGACTAATTGTTTCAGTGATCTGTGCCTGGTTATCAATAAGAGCAATTTCAATAACTACAAAATAGTCAAAAACACGAGCAGCATGAAGCAGAACAACTGAACCACAAGCTGCACACAGAATGAAGCCGCACGCGCGTGGGAGACTTTGATCTGACTGGAAAGTGTGACTGAAAAAGTGACCGGAAATGCTCAAGCTGGCGCATGCGTAGACGTTTTTCCGCGGTGTTTACTGGGGCCGGTTGCTCGAAGCCTGGTTAGCGCTAACCGTTGGTTAAGAGGTATCAAAATGTATAGGTTTCCATGGTATTTAACGCTGGTTAGCACTAACCATGCTTCGAGCAACCCGGGCAAAGGGCCCGTTTCTCGAAAGTCCCGGTAACTTTTCGGGCCCGAAATCAAATATTCAAATCGAAATATAAAGAATAAGAGCGCGGGTCCTGGCTAGCAAACTACTCCATTTTGTTTCATTAACTGACAGTTTTATCGTGTTAGATACAAAACTATTGAAACCTCGATATTTAATGTAAACGGAGACAGCTTACCGGGCCCGTTAATTATCGGGACTTTCGAGAAACGGGCCCCAGGGCGGATAAAGGTTGGGCGGTGAAACGAGCGCGTCCGAGCAAAAAGGTGTGATGCAGTGGACTGGGACTCTGCTTAGAAATGTCGCTTGTTTTCCACGGTCAGGGCTTGTGATGTGGTTTGTACTTTAGACCCTGCCGCTGTCACTGAATTATGGTGGCTTGATTTGTTTTCTTTCACTTCTTCCTCGTTTTTTTGTACTGGTACGCTGTCTCCGAGAGGCAAATGTTGCTATTTTTGCGAGAGGTTTAATTGGACTAGACAAACATCTCTTTCAAAGGGTTTCTCTTCTTCCATGACTCTACCACTGAATTATATTTTCGTTCTACTACTCGCCAATGTCGATGTTATTCCAAAACAAAAACAACTAAGTACTGTCTAAAACACGAAGGAAAATCTCATCCATGTCATCCATGGCAAAACTAAAAGACAGCAGATCTTAGAAGACGTGTGTTTTATAAATGCGTGCAGCTCGTGCAAGGTGAAATTATGCTAATTTCAATCACCATCATCCTTCTTTTTAATTTTGAAAAAAAAATCATCTCATACGTCTTTCTGTTTCTTCGAAACTTCAAAATTAGTTTCCCCTCAGTTTTAACTGTTTAACTGTTTTGTTTTAGAGAGAAAAACGGAGAAAAAAATCTTACAACTAACCTCAATAAATTTTGTTTACATGCGGTTGTCGGATTTGGGACGCATTGCACGAATCGCCATGGCGCGTTGCACCCGAGAAGCAAAGTTTGAAGCAGTACAACGACACTATATCAAAATATATCAATCTAATTTTTTGCTATGTTATATAAAATCTATCCCTCTTTAACATATGTAAAAATTGAGGTTAATAAGTGTTAAGCTATTGCAAACGAAACGGCGAAAGACGATTAGGTGATAGAGCGGTTTTCACTTGACTGTCGTAAAACCAAAACCAAAGTAAATACACTAGCCAACCAAAGGGCGTAGTAAAACCAAAACCAAAACCAAAACCAATCCCTTTCGACAGTCAAGTGAAAACCGCTCTATTTAGTGGAAGGTATTCAACACTTTCAAATTAAACTCAAATTTTGGCATTATACGACCAACAAGTTTGACTTATAGGCATACAGACACAAACATATGAAACTGTTTGTTGATATTGTTAAGAAACGAATTTATCTATTTAACAATGAAGCCTGAAATTACAGAAAGAAAATAGGATTTCCTGTTTGCAAAAAGGAAAATTTCGCCGACCTTCAAGCGCACCGGAAGCGCGGAAAGAGCGCTCGTGCCAGTCCTAATCCGCATCACACATTAAATGAAGAGCGGAGCGCTCGTTTCACCAGCCAACCTTTATTCGCCTAGACTACGAGTAGTCCCCCATTTTTCCTCAGGGATAGTAGAGCAAGCGAAACGCGAGCGCGCGTGAAAATCACCCCACGCGAGAAAGGCGACACGCGGCGGGGAGAGAGAAAAATGAGGGACTACAGACAAAGCCCAAGCTTTTGACCCTTCACGGCCGACTGATTTTGGAGTGTAAAATTCGTATCCCCTTCCAAATCAATTAAGCGCATCCAGTGGGACTCCTTCCCTTATTGAGCTGTCATTGCTCTTGTCATCGGTAAACTGCGGGGAATATTTATTGCAAGCAAAAGAAAACCCAGATACTAATTTTCTTCACGGCTGTTTCGCGTGAAGAAGTTGATAGTGTAGGCAACACACGACTTTTACTCATGCCAAAATGCTGCTTGTTTCAATGATTTTTTTTTCTCTGACGGGTAGATTATGCCCTAACGGTTTGACTGAGCAAATGGGATTTTTGCCGCTTATTTCATACTGAGAGGTCGTGACACGCATATTAATTTTCTGCGGTTATTGTTTATCGTCGGCATGATTTTCCCCCTGATGCAAGAGCATTTTCTTTGACCTCTTTTGAAAAGAAAAGCTCTTCAATGCGGCTAAATAACGGTTTTGCGTTGTTTAATTTCTCCGGCGATTGCCTCCTGGATCTGAACAATTTAAAGCGATTTCCTTTTTGGCCGTGAATGTGACGGTTTCCTGCAGTGTTTTGTCACTCTGGGCCCAGCTCGTTAGCGTTTTTAGCAGGACGAATAGTGATATCCATATCTCGAAGAATGGATTGCAGCTTAAAATAAAACTACATTAACTATGGCGAATTGCGATGTGACTCAGTCATGACTGCTCACGAATTTTAACTGCCGCTTGTTTTTCTGGAGATTTGGACTGGAGCACGCAATTCCACCCTTGGTGATAACTTTTGAATTAGCTTAACAGCCTTGCGACTGTTCTATTATTCCCACTTTGTGATCAGGCAAGACCATGGTCTCGGTTCTCCACGCGAACCTCATCAGTTGCCGGGTTGGCTTTCTGCTTAGTTGCTTCTACAAGAGCAACTCTAGTTATTTGTTCTGTGCCGTTATTTGTTCTGCTTTAGTTATTTCTTCTGTAAATTGTGATTATGTCGAGTGTTGATAGCGCCTGGCGCGTTTTTGACAGATGTTGACAGATTTCCATGGAAGAGCCAACCAGAGTTTTGCGTTGTGAGAGATTAGTTCAAAAGCTTGGGCTTTGTCTGTAGTCCCTCATTTTTCTCTCTCCCCGCCGCGTGTCGCCTTTTCTCGCGTGGGGTGAATTTCACGCGCGCTCGCGTTTCGCTCGCTCTACTATCCCTGAGGAAAAATGGGGGACTACTCGCAGTCTATTATTCGCCCTGCTATCAACTGTCAACACGCGAACGGACTCGCCTGGACTGCATGAATGAAAAATCAAAACATTGTAGCGATAAACATTAGTTTTTTAAAAACTCATCGGGATTCTAGGATTTTACACAGCAGAACAGCTAAAAACACCTGGCAGATAATGTGAAGGAAAAGAATTTTTAAGTGACAGCCGTCGAAATTACTGTGCATTTGGATTTTCGGTGCAGTTATAAAAGTAAGAACAACGGAGAAAAACTATTACCTCGGTCGCTTGTTATGAAGTTGTTTGAAGCCACAAGCTGGTTTTGCTGAACGAGAAAAGAAGCTATACTGCCGCCTCGATTGCTCTAGTGAATGGCTACATAGCATGTATTTGTAGCTGGTTACTTGTGATTTATATTCTTGATGTCGGATAAACAAGCCGCGGTTATCTATCGGCGGGTGACTCACTTGTCTTCTTTCGTAGCTGGTCAAGGTACTTTAAACAGGTGTCGCTATTTTTTTGTAGTGAAATCTGCCAGGTTAATAACTACAAAAGGCGGGCTTTGTACTTATTAACCGTAAAGAGCGGTACTTTGTAGTTATTAATCGTAAAGGACGTCATTTACGATTAATAATTATGTCAAACATAGTTAATAATCGTGAAAATCACGATTAATAACTACGTTTGACGGGCTTCGTTAGTAATAATCGTAGTTAATAATCGTGAAATTGACGATTATTAACTATGTTTGGCACGCTTTGCAGTTATTAATCGTAAGGTTGTCAATTTCTCCAGTAAAGCTAACTCAAAAGCTAACGGCCGCCATTACAGAAAAGAAAACAAACTCGAACTCTTTTTTTCAAGGCCACTGTTTTCACAAAAATACATCGCAAAAAACTTCTCGAGAGGTCAAAGTTTCCATTCAGCTGTTTTTTTGATCGATTTTTTGTCTAAGAAAGCTAGTTTTCTTCGCTCTTTTTTATCGATAAACTGACATCGCGGGCGGGCGGCCTTAGTTTGTGCACAAAATTATGATAATCTGAAGTTAAGGATCTCGGAATCTATATTACTTCGAACCTGTCATGGAGTATGCAAGCTAACAAATGCGCAAATAAGGCAAATAGTGTGCTTGGATTCATTAGGCGAGCGGTGGGTCCTAAAAATCCTCAGTTGTTTTCAAAACTTTATAAGAGTCTAGTACGTCCGATACTCGAGTACTGCTCTCCAGTTTGGTGTCCGCACCTTAAAAAAGACTTAAACACCTTGGAGAAAGTACAACGTAGAGCATCTAAATGCGCCCTTGGAAATGTTGGGCAAGACATGCCTTACGAAGAACGCCTAAAGCTCCTTAAATGGCCATCACTTGAACAAAGAAGATTATTTTCGTCGCTTATCGAGTGTTATAAGACAATAAATAGACTTAATGGACTTGATCCCTCGGCATTTTTTACATTTGCACATGATTTTCGGCCTTTAAGAGCCAACCATCGTTTTAAACTTAAGCTTACATCAGCAACTTTAAATAGTTTTAAACATTCTTTTTTTATACGCATAATAGATAAGTGGAACAATCTCCCAAAGGAAGTTGCTGAGGCGGAGAATTTGAATATTTTCAAGAACAGACTGAGACGTTATCTTATAGATTTTTCTAGTGAACACTAAGTTCTTTTACTGTGTGATGTGTTATATACATATATCGTTACTATTTTAAACAGTTGTAAATAATTTATTTCTTAATGTATTTTATTATCAGGAGATAAACTAGAAAGGGATAACCTCTTTTATCTCCTTTTCACTTTTTCGATTTGGATTTGTGAATAAACAGTTATTATTGTTATTATTATTATTATTATTATTATTATTATTATTATTATTATGATGATGATGATGATGATGTTAATCCACAATTTTCAGTTCAAAATTACTCTTCCTGAGAATTTTAACTTGGAGAGAGACATCTTAAACCTTTCAAAATGTAACGACAATGAGTTAGTGCAGAATAGTTCGCTATCGCAGTTTTTTTCTTGCTTAAATTCTCGACTAATTTCAACACGTAGTTGGTAACCTCGTTCTCAGTCGTCCTCGGCGATTTCGGATGTGACGTCACCTGTCAAGCTTGTCGGGAAAATTCGACAGCCTCGTTCCCAGTCGTCCTCGGCGATTTCGGATGTGACGTCACCTGTCAAGCTTGTCGGGAAAATTCGCCCAGGACGCCTGGCAAATAATGGCAAATCCAAAATGGCGGCGTCAAGCCAAGAATGCGACTTCAGCCAAGATTCTTGAAGAAATGAAAAAAAACGTCGGAAATAGGTTGGGATTCTTTAATCAACGTTTGCCATCAAATACATAGAGATGTTGGAGAAATTTCTTTCAAGGAATCGTTCCGCGTGTACACCTGTTATTATCGTGGGTCAGTAATTTCGAGTTTTGATTGTACCAAAAAATATGGATTTAATTCCCAATCGTCCCATCTCAGGAGTGTGTTCCATTGCCTGTCAGGAATGAGTTAAACCCTGTTGAAGTTCGTGAAAGATGTGTCATCGAATTAGCTCTGTACTCGGCATATTATCTAGCGGATGAAAAACTTGTTAATCGAATCGCAGCACTGCGCGCATTGCAATTCAAGAGAGACTTCTAGCCTAGGTTTCGTCCTAAACGATAGTGGATCAACTCATAGACGCTGCTTTTGTCCATTAAATATACAAAACAGAAGTCATAAAGTGCTGTCAGCCTTTTGAATACGCCTCAATGTGGCAGATACAAGCTATAGGGGCAGTTTACAACATACTGAGTAACATCAGGAGCGTTCAAATATCCTGAAACGGCATCAGATGTAAAACACTTTGTGTCCATGCTTTTATAGCATTTAGCATGAATAAAATTTAATTCTATATCCAAGTTATCTGCAACCAGTGTATCTACCCACCATTTAAATGAGATGATCCTTTGGGGACTGTTGAAAACTTTCAGCCAAGCTTTCTTTCTGATTCTATCAATGTCTGATTCTATTGTTGTTGATGTTGCACGACCCCATATCTATGTTCCACTGTACTACTATCTATCTACTATCTTTTGCCATTTTTTAAAATGGCGGTAGTAGACGTGAAAATAGTGTCCCCAATTATTACTTTCGTGCTGAATACATTGACACTCAAATTAAGTGCTTTCCCGTATTTTTCTGTTTTCTTTTTTTATCTCGAACCACTTTCGCAGCAGTGGTCTTCCAGTGAGTTATAAGTTTAAAAAGAATATTACATGAGTTTTTGGTGCTATTTTCAAAATAGACAATATTACAATGTTCTGCATAAACTGAGAGCTGCAAGATACAAGTGCAAGGCACTAGGGTATTATAAAGAGCAAAAAGCATATTCAAACAGCTGAAAATGGCATGTAGCTGGCCCAGCCAATGGTACCATTATAGCATTAAGTTAAGTGGAAAAAGGTCTTAAGTTGGTCTTGAAGTTGTTTCCCCAACCCATTCCCACAACAAGCTTTACAAGACAAGAAGTAGTTGTTATCAGGTTTAAAAAATTTCTCTTAACAAATTTCACAAGTGTTCAGAGCTATGGCTTGTTAGGAAATCAATCTAATTTCCTTGTAAAATCAGCAAAGTTTTGTTTGATGAAATCTAAGAAATTCAATATTAAACATCACGGTTTCATATTTTTAATTTCATTTCAAGTTTTCTTCAGCTGAATTACATTTTCCTTTTGCTCCTGTATCCTTTGCATCCCCAGTGTCGTCTATTACATGCTCTCCTTTCATCCCCTGAAAATTAATGTAAAGGAGGGTAAAAAAATAGACAATATATAATAAAAAACTAAACATTTGATGTACAATACCTTGCTCAGAAATTATGCCTGTCAGGCAGGTAAATTAAGATCAAGTGTCAACTATCCAAAATTTTCCCATCTCTAAAATTGCAACCTCCTTCAGAGTGATTTTACTTAACGCGTGAAACAGGAAGTTGAATACTAAGCACTATTAGAGCGGTTTTCACTTGACTGTCGTAAAACCAAAACCAAAGTAAATACACTAGCCAACCAAAGGGTGTAGTAAAACCAAAACCAAAACCAAAACCAAAACCAATCCCAATTTCGACAGTCAAGTGAAAACCGCTCTATGCACTAATTCTATTGTCTTCTTTTGTTTATTTGTAGCTATATTTTGCACTAGTTGTTATTAAATGTTTCATGGGTCAAGTAAAATCGCTCTAAGTCGCAATCATATAAAGGACTGAATGGTCATATCATTAAAAATCAGGTAAAACTAAGACACCCGAATATTACATGAGTTACTGGTGCTATTTTCAAAATAGACTATTAGAATGTTCAGTACATGAACTGGGAGCTGCAAGGTATAAGTTCAAGGTACTAGGTTATTATAAAGTGCAAAAAGCATATTCAAACAGCTGAAAATGGCATGTAGTGTTTTTTTTTTTTTTTTTGGATTTTCGCGCGAAACCGTGTAAATGATTCTCGTGATTTTTTCCTACCAACGATTCGAACAACAAAGGCAAAATAAGCCCACTATAGCCCTGTAACTAGGAAATCAACGCCCATTTTGTTCAATGAAAATGAAGCCTTTGATACTAGTGTACATACATTGTACAGTGATCGTCCCACGCCCAACTACGAAGACATTTTTTTCTATCTTTGTGTAGCGAACAAGACTGTAAACAATATGCTTAACTTACCAGTGTTTTTGGGAAAACATGCCCGCCACATTTCATTGCTATCAGTTGAAACGGTCAAAAGATGCTCGGAAGAGATGTATTAATCTCATGAGTCCGAAATATTCCGTGATCGTCGCAGAAAACAAAGGATTTTCGTCGAGAAATTGTCTGGGACTTTTCCTCGTCGATCTGGGACTTTTTTGCCATTTTTTGCCAGGGGTGACAATTTCCCACGGGCGTAGAGGGAGGCTGAGTTTTCGGTGTTCAATTAAGAAGTCAGCGGTAGTTTGGGAAAATGAAGAAAGACTTCCGGTTAAATGATCGAGCTTCTTGTCGGGACGTTTCCGGTCGACTTTTTGACCTTTTTTATGTCACATTTTGGCAATCTGGCGGGAAAACCAGACGGGCGAGATCAAGGTGTGTTTAAGGGGTGTTTGATCCCTCTTTACAAGCCCTAATATGTATGTAACAAAATCATTCGCAATACCATGAACGAGCGACTAATGAGAAAACGTATTAATATCAATAAGTATCGAGATTATTGTGAAAACAAACATACACAAAACAGGGGAGAATTGTTACTTAGTGCATACGTTCATGTCTGCGGTAACACCGGCTTTTAATACATATTTGTAATAAGTCGCCATTAAAGTTCAAAACTGAAAATAACAGATACTGTAGCTTCGGGCTGAATCAGAAATATTTATAGCTGGTGTTGTAGTTTCAATGCACACAGCGTAAAACTAAATCAATGCAACTCTCATGGGGGGCACTCCGGATTTCAAGTCCCGATTCAAGTGATGGGCGCTGGTCGTATCGGATATTTTTGATTACAAGAGAATGCGTGACAAATACAATGATCCTAATAACTTCAATACCAAAATAGAATCTACAAACCACTGTTATTACTGTTATTTCTTTTCGGCAAATACCGGGTTATGGCATAGATTCGCGATTCGGAATTTGCGGCTACGTTAAAAGAGAACAAAGAAAAATGCTTTTTAGTTTTTAGAGACATCGCGATTGCGGTGAAACTAAGTGAGAGTGAATCGTGAATAAAACTAGTTTCATCCATCTACTGTACATGTGACTTGTGGACAACACTGGGAGGCAAAACATTCCCCATAATCGGAGCATTTTTTGGGGGGGTTTTGAATTCTGGCCCCATTCATTCATCCCCGTCACTTGGAATCAATACAATATATATTCCCATACATCAAGCACCTACCACAGCTAGCTGTGACATTAATAAGGTGAAAAAGTCGACCGGAAGCGTCCCGACAAGAAGCTCGATCATTTAACCGGAAGTCTCTCTTCATTTTCCCAAACGACCGCTGACTTCTTAATCGAACACCGAAAACTCAGCCTCCCTCTACGCCCGTGGGAAATTGTCACCCTTTTGCCAGGGTCGTGACTAGAATGGATACTCCAAAATCAGGTATCCGCTCGGAGACTGGAACTGAATAAAATTATTTTTCGGCAAATCGCTCCGACTCTTTACGACCTTGTTGTGTTGAAACACTAAGTATACAAAGACTGAAGAAGGCTAAGATGAGAATGGTTACTCCAAAATATGGATCAAAGCCTACATAGAGGTTAGTTGTTTTTCACGTTCTTTTTGTAAGAATTTAGTGCAAGGAGCAAACAATGTCTGTTTAATTACAGTACCACTACCGCGACTGCCGTGTATTAAAAGCTTATTCATAGCAAAGTATCTGTTTGGATAGCTCAGAATAAGGTGGATACTTCAGAATAAGAATGGCCAAAATATGGAAGTTTTGGCCATCTGGATTATTATTACTGAACTTCCCAATACAAACATGATTGTTACGTTTACAAAGAGGGTACAAATACAGTCAACCATTGTGTAATTATGGCTCAGTTAATTCGAAGCTTGCTTATAGGATAGCAGCCCGGTGTAGGGGTGGGGGGTTGGGAGGGGTACTCGACCAATATTTGGGTGTAGGTGAGCCGCTGAGGGTTTGAAACCCATACCCTGTTTAGGGTAACACCCTCAACTTTAGTACCGAGATAGAACAACTCCCTCAGATGGGGACAAGGTTATCAAGCACACCTGTCAACTTGTACTTATCTTATTTAGACACGGGTGCCAAGAACAATAACATTTATATTTATTCCAGTAAATGCTTTGGGTGATGACGTACTAAATATCTGCAAACATTTGCACTAAGACGAAATCGATCATGCATGAAACACCCTGTTTATAATTAGAACAGACTCGCACAAATCATGCACACTGTTTAGGACAGACTTGCAGGAAATTGTATACCCTGTTTAGGACAGACTTGTGCCAAACTATATACCCTGTTCAGCACAGAGAGGACAAAAACCATACCCTGTCCAGCGGCACATCCCCATGGAGGCCATATAAGGGAGTACCCCCCTCCCCCCCCAGGGATAGCAGACAGTTGTTGAATTTATGGTTCAACATAAACTATTTCTGTTTTCTTATATATTATGGTTGATTTTTTTTTTCACTTTTAAGTGGTAAGTTGCTGTTTAGTTTAGTGTGAGAAGAATGGGTACTTTATGAGATTATAAAAACCAAAGTGACCCTCACAACCTGTGGGATACTCGGGTCAACCTTTTGGTGCGCTGGGTATCTGGCACAATTAGCCAACCAGAACCCAAATCCTTTTACAGTCTTTTCTATGACCAAAAGGCCCAATGTTAGCTACTTTTGGCAAATGTAAACTATGTGATTCCAAGTTAGTCATTTTGTATTCCTGAATCTGCTGTGTGAACCTTTGTAATTTCCAGTCACATTGAAGGTGTTGAAAATGCAGCCCCTTTATTGTCCATCCTGTCATGAAATGTTGCCCCATCCACAGGTAGCCCAAACTCTGAAGGAGTTTGTTGGACTTTGAATTTATAAGAGAATGTATGACAATAAACAAAATACGTCCTAAATTCCATTTTTTGACAAAAATAGAAATGAGAATGACTTACCTTGTGTTTTTGTTTTGTTAAGCTAAAACGGCATGGATATACCCTACTTCAATAATTATTATTTATTTATCAGTATTTTAGTTATTCATTTTGATATTAGGCAGGTACCACAAGGAAATGATTTGGTTGTTCCTTTTTAATTTAGATGATAGATAACTTTGTAGGTGATAATTATTTGTAATGCACTGAACTGGGGGCCTTTCTCTGCTACCAAAAGAAAATCTTTAACTTTTAAAACAAAAGGGTCAAGGCTTCTTTGCTGAATCAAAGCACTGTATCGTGGAACACAGTGCTTTTTAGAATTACCGCCAAAGTAGCAGCTTTATTTCCTGAAAGAATGATTATAATGGAAGCTTTATTTAATGCATGGCTAATTTCAAATTTTCAGGTGACTTTCCACCCCAGGTATAGAGGGTACATAAAAGTACATTGTGGAAGTGGAGAAAGAGTAAGAGGAAAGTAAAACAGAGGAAAGAATTGTGGGAAAAGGAAGAAATGAAAAAATGGTTGTAGAATTGTAAACAAACAACTTTATTTTTATAAAAGTAATAAACAATTTTTTGTACACATTTTATCAAATTCTTAGAGTGGTTTGTTTGTGGTTTTGAGAATTTTATTAACCAAATGGTCAAGCTACCCAGACATGCAACTGAGCAGCCAACTGCTTGGCCTCAATGAAAATTTTTTTTTCCTGTTTTCTTTTTTCTTTTTTCATTTTATTTGCTATTTCTCTTGAAGCCTTCTCCAATTTTCTTCATTTCTTTCTCCAACTGGTTTCTTTGTTCCTCACAAGCATTTGACTGCAACACCCTCCGGACCTCCAACTCCTCCTCCTGTTACAGCTGCAACATGGATATACGTTGTAGTTAATTTTTTATCTCAGTTAATTTTTATTTTTCCATTGTTTTTGGGTATGGTAATGTATGCTAATGATTTTGAAACAAAGGAAAAACAAAAATTACCTGAAATAAAAATATTAACTGCAACATATACCTGCATGATCATTTTTATTCCATTTTAAATTTATGATAAGCTCACCATACTGAGTGAAAAACAAAAAAATAGCCCATAACCAGCTTAATGCTGAAGGTCTTGTCTCATCAGGAGCTCAGAAGGCAATCAAGGAAATAGGTAATAGGTCACAGGGAGGGGAAGGAAAACACCTTCCCCCCCTCCTCCCTTGAGTGGAGGAAGGGGGAAGAAAAAGAAAAATAATTCATCCCAGGATCAACAGGATCTATTTCCACACTTTTCAACACCATGATGGTACCACTTGGCTGAGGACTGTTGTCAGAAAGTTCAGTGTGGAATAGGGTATGGAAGGCAGAGAGTTTTGGTGACAATAAGGCTCCTAGGATTTGAAAAAAAAAAAAAACAAAATACAAGTGCAAAAAAGCAACTATAAATAATTTTGCAAAAATCATAATATTTAGGATAAATAATTTGAATTGATACTAGAGTTTCTTGTAAATGTAAAAAGATAGCAAGTGAATATGGGCGGGCTGGCAGAGGCCAGCAGTAGATCTAGGGAGGTCCCCGGCCCTCAATATTTCTAGATCAAATTGAGGACAACAGTGCCATGAAAATTCTTTTCTAGATTGAGCTCCTCCATACCTTAAGGTCTGAAAGAGTGGTTCCTTCCTGCCACCTTAAGGTCTGGTGAGAACCCCCCCCCCCCCCCTGGCCCACCCCTCTTCTTATCTGAAGGTTCCGATCTGCCACTGTAGGCTCCAGGTCCTATATCAGAGCTATACAGAGACACTACACTAATACAATCTGCAGGACCTTTTTTTTTTTTGTAACTTGAGCATATGTCTGCCTGCGCTTGTAATAGTGATCACCAAGCTACAAGAAGTATGACCTGAAGTAAATTAGGGACCTGTCATTTATTAGAGGTGGGGCAGGGCTGGTGCAATTCTTTTTTCCCAAGTGAATTTTTTTTATGCCCTCCCCCAATTCCCTGCAGAAAAAAATGTAACCCTCCCCCTTGTATGGCCCAAAATAGTTATGACCCTCCCCACACTAAATTACCCTGTGATGAAGGGAGGCGCCAATACAACATTCAGGAACAGGTATCTAAGATCACCTCATGCATTGAAGCAATATTGAGCACAAACAAGCCTGGTGCTGCTGGAAAATTTTACACGACCGATTATGTTCTTGTCCCAGCTGATTAGTTAATATTGAGGGCGAACATTATGAAGCTCAGTGAGTTACTAGAGAACATATTAGATATGGATAGACGCATTAAAGCTCACCTTAACACCCTGTTTCACTCAAAGACTGGTAATTTTATACGAGGAGAAGAGTATTCTAAATCGTTTGATGAAGCTGTTATTACAAGGCTTGATGAAGCTAAAAAAAGAGTAAACAGTGAATTGAAATATCTTAATGAGAAACTTGATCAATGCAAAGACATGTTTCGCAGTGTGTTGCTGTTGAAAACCAAATCAAGAAAAAGACGTACATGTAGGGTTGTTGGGTAGTTCAGGTTGATCATTATGAAAGTTTAAAATGCTTACTGTGCAAGGGACTTGTTTGTTAAATAATATATTTTATTTGTTGATTTATTTTTATTTTAAGTGAACAGCAATGTTTGCTAAAAATGGTATGGCCCTCCCCAAAGCCCAGCTTAAATTTTTGCTGATCCTCCCCTTTTTGGCTACATAAAATTTAATGACCCTCCCCCCAATTGCACCAGCCCTCCCCCGCCTCTAATAAATGACAGGTCCCTTATGTTTTTTTTTTTTTTTTACTATTGTTAACACTTGGAATCAACTAACCCATAAAGATGGTTAACTGACCTTAACTGTATTTGTACCCTCTTTGTAAACGTAACAATCATGTTTGTATTGGGAAGTTCAGTAATAATAATCCAGATGGCCAAAACTTCCATATTTTGGCCATTCTTATTCTGAAGTATCCACCTTATTCTGAGCTATCCAAACAGATACTTTGCTATGAATAAGCTTTTAATACACGGCAGTCGCGGTAGTGGTACTGTAATTAAACAGACATTGTTTGCTCCTTGCACTAAATTCTTACAAAAAGAACGTGAAAAACAACTAACCTCTATGTAGGCTTTGATCCATATTTTGGAGTAACCATTCTCATCTTAGCCTTCTTCAGTCTTTGTATACTTAGTGTTTCAACACAACAAGGTCGTAAAGAGTCGGAGCGATTTGCCGAAAAATAATTTTATTCAGTTCCAGTCTCCGAGCGGATACCTGATTTTGGAGTATCCATTCTAGTCACGACCCTTTTGCCAGGCCTCGCGCTATCGCGCTCGGTTCCAAGCCTCCTCTGGTCACTCGGATAACGCGAACAGGCCTGGGTACGAGGCTGTGTTGTTGGTAAACACTGGCGTGAATTACACTTGCCGTGAGACGTGTTATTATTAATGTTGACCACATTCCTGGACAAAATGATGGTTTTCAATTTTAGTTTGACTCAAACGTTTCCAATTTTATTTTATTGCCAGAGGGAGAGCTTTGTTTCTGACATTTTTCCTCTTTCACCGAAAG
>OZ037996.1:44589412-44626912 GCA_964035705.1 Porites rus | reverse complement strand
GATGGTGAGACGCTCACAATCTGTCCCCTGCACAGAGATATTTTTGGTACTATCTGGAATTCAAGTAGACCAGTTGCAAAATGCCATCATCCACTTCATGGCCGAAGCAGGGCTAAGCCTGAAAGAGGGATTTCGTTGGAAATCTCAAAAGAAATTCAAGTTTACTGGGGAGTTCTCGTGCCCATTGGATCAGGTATTTGTGAACTGTGTGGTTTACTCAGTTTCCCTCTTTCTTTTTTTTTCCAATACTTACTCATTCTGTTCTTTAAATTCTAGGTATATGCATCAGGTGCAGAAAATTTTAGAAATAATTTCAAAAGTGCAATATTTTTCTTGCTTGTAGAAAAGCGTTCAACTGCCCTTCGGTTAGTACACGGTCTCGAGAAGGAAGAAGTCTCAATCTTTCTTGTTTATACGTCTAGTTGAAGTTAAATTATTCAGTTCGACCGCCGGCTACTCATTTTTCACTCACGTCGTAAATTATTGGTGATCAAGGCATCTAAACTTCAGGAAATTTCGGCCTTGTATAACAGTAAAAATGGTCTCCCGAGGGGACCCCCCTTCGTATACACAAAGGAAAGGCGCTTGGACCCCAATCATACTATATTTGAAAATAGTACACCCAAGTATACTTACTGACAGAATATAAGCCAATTCTGTGATCTAGCCTGTAGCACCTTCTGCATGGTTTTGCATGGTTTTCTCGTGGACAGCCTCTTAACTTAACTTAAGAAAATTACATTTAGAAGAAAGAGGGAAAAGAGAAACACAAATACTTCAGGTGAGTATATATTAACCTCAAGAGTGGTTCCGTTGGTCACACAATTTTTTTTGTTTATTTGGAAATTTAGCAGCAAAGTCTGAATTATGAGGAAACAACTAAAGTCGCTGTGGTTACTAGAGCAGTTCGATCCCATGGTGTCTTACCCTTACTTTTTACAAGAAAATCAGGCAGTTAGAGCCGAAGAAAGTATTGCATTATAATATTATTTATATCGCTCAGAGTTCTGCCTAGGATCCCTCTCATCAATCCACTCATTCTTTCATTTCTTCAATTCTTCACTCGCCCACTTTATCGCTGAATCACATATTCTTTTTTCCATTCATTCATCAGGCTCCTGTATGTGCGTTCGTTCGTTAGTTCATTCCCTAATTCCTTTCCTTCGTTTGAACTTCATTCAATAAGTCCCTATTTGTAAAATTTTACATTTACCAGGTGACATCCGAACACACAGGCGATGTTGAGAATCCTCCTTACGACGATCTTAAAAACCATGTGTAAGTTTCCGGCTTTCAGGGACTCTTCCCCTACAATCCGTTGAACGGTATCTGGATATTGCTGATCCTTTTATAAAAACTAAATTACGGTTTAAAATTCTCCACGCACATGTGACAGTCATCTACCATGGATAATATTTTCCTTATTTCAATGAATTTTCGAATACTTCTCTAGAAGTCATTTATTTTTCCCCCTTTTTTTCCCTTCTATTCTTTTTCTTTTATTTTCAAATGGAGTTTATTTCGAAGTTCCTCTAGCAGAAATGTAAATGACTGAATGAAAATAAACATTAACTCTTATTATCATTTAATTACGCCTTCAGGAACAGGCGGCTCCTTTGGATTCAAACCCTACCACTGAATTAGGCGACTTCATAAACGTTAGAGAAAATCGTCTTGTGGATGAGTGTCCGGTATGTTTATTTTTACTCATGCATTGATTTAACACTTAACATAAACGACAGATTAGTTTACAGATATTAATCATCTGCATTGCTCTTTATTTTTCTAGGCTCAATGCAATGAACATGAAGTGAGCATTGGTAGTCCTCTAGATGAGTCATTGCCAGAAGAAGACATTTCATATGAATGGTGTTCTACTCCATGTGTGAAATCGGGACTGAAAGCGGTGAATGACTTTATCCGCTCAGCTCCTTGTGCTTGTGGTAGGATAGATCCAGTGGTTCGTCAGTTGAGTATACCTTGGAAGGAAGCTGCACCAAGCACACAGAGATATTACAGACAGAAGGGGAAAGAGATCATTGAAGTGGCTCTGGATTGCCTTGCTCCAGGGCAAGCAATAGAATTACTTTCAGAGTGGATGAAACATATGGAGAAAAAAGAGAAGCAAAATAGTGTAGATACTGATGTTAGCGAAATCTCGCGCCTGATTAAATTGTACGAAGAGGCCAACAGTTGGTTTACTAAAAAGCAAATCCTGTCAGTATTTGTAAACGATTACTCTAAAGCACAACTTCAGCTGCTTATTCCCGGAGTAAGCATTTGGGCGATAGATGAGGCAAGAAGGCATGCCGCTAAGGTGGGGTTGGGTAAACCAGTGCCACAGATGGAGGCCATTACACGCGCAAGACTGGATCCAAGCAAAGTAGACCATTTTCTAGATTTTATCAGCAGACCAAATTTCGTGCAAGATGTTGCGTACGGAACAAAAACGCTAAAATTGTCGAATGGGGAAAAGATGGAGATTCCAAACGTGGTTAGGACAGTTATTGCTTCAAGGATTGTGGACTTATACCAGCAGTACTGTCAAGAAACCGGTTTCCTTTCACATGGGAGGTCTACCCTCTTCAGTATTTTACAGGTACGTATCAAAATAAAATCATGATTCAAAATGAGAAGAAGAGCGAAAAAAGAAAGAATAATTGGGGTTTTTTTTATTCTGTTATCTCATGTAGATATCACGAAGATATCATTATATGCATTGTGTCATGTTTCTTAGTTTAAACTACTTCTTCAGCTTGATTAACTGAAAATATAGGTGGGGATTAGAAAAGAGCAAACGCTCTGGATGAGAAAAGCAGTAAATATGAACACCAGGAGAAAAATATAACAAAATGTCATTATTGTATAGATTTGTGCAGCATCACAAAAGAAGTCTTTGGCAGGACTTGACAACATCGCTACAGAGGGATCGCAAGCCTTCGATACACTCGAAGACGTTGTAAACAGGCTAGGAAAGTTAGGTAAGCTCAGGTTGATTTAAGTTTTGTCCCGGGGAAACCTGAATCTTCCCATTTTGTTTCTATATAATGCTATTTTTCAGTGCACCTTTAACACTCAAACCCCCCAACCTCCTAGGCCAATTTAATTTTTGGACTTCTTATTTCTTCTTTAAGATTTATCGAAACCATTTTTTTAAAAAGCATATATTTTATACTGTGCAATTTGAACAAAGGCCTGGCCTCTTAACGCGATTTAGCATATATGAGCGGCTTTATCTTAAATAGTGGTAATTAAAAAAAGAGTGGTAACATTAGCGTGCCTTTTTAAAGGTAAAAGTTCAGCCTGGGTTCAAGGTGTTAAAGATCGCTTGAAAACTGGTAAAAGCTACCTTAAGACAAACTTCAAGATCCGCGTTTCTGAAGAAAGCCAGTGTGCTGATCACTGCCGGGTATTTGCGTTGTCTGACCCCGAAGATCATCTCTGTGAGCATGAACACACGAAATAATGTCAAAGCTGCGACAATATCAAGAATGTTCTTGAGGAAATAGAACTGGTACTGTCATCAAGAGACCTTCACTTCAGGCAAACGATTACTGATACCATGTTCTATAGTCTTCTTCTTTCAAAACCCAAAATCTAAACTTTCTTGCAGTCAAAACCAAAGAAAGAAGACCGATTTCTCTCCTGACAGATTTTATATTGTTCAGTTTATTGTTGATCGTTTCATTTTACACATGTAAAAAAAATTCTTCACAGGATATTACGAAAAGATATAGGTTGTAATTTTACCTGATCATGAAGAGTAAGTTTTCTAATTGTCATATCTTAATCACCTTTTATGCAATTGGAAATGGATGGCTCAGGTGACTGAAATCTACAGTTGTTTAACTTCGGAAACAATGCCGCGTTTACTAAACAAAGGATCAGGAAAAATATACCGTGCAAAGACGAGCAAATGATGTCGCCCTAAAACGTCAAGAAATTATAATTACATCTTTGATAACAGAAGGAAACCATCAACTTTTTTATTTTGATTTTTAGATATCAAGGCGAAAAGGAGGAACTAGAGCATGACATTAGTAACGCTATAGACAAGATTGAGCGATGGAAGGCCCACATCTTAAGAGCAGTACACCAGGACGTAGCAAAGGATGATATCCTCAACAATATGACGCCAGAGCAAGCTTTAATTATCATGGATTGGGCTATGAAATTCCTTCCGTTGAAGTATAAGGAAACGCAAGGAGAGTGGTTTGGAAAGAAAGGCCTCTCTTGGCATGTCACAGCCGTGATAACAAAACCGAAGGAAGAGTTTGAGGTATTTACTACAAGCATATTCCACATCTGACTATGGGCATATCCAAAACGGTGCATGATGCTTTGTCTGTCTCTGTATGTACTTCGCCGCTCAGTCGGATTATGCGCAAATCCTTTTTTGACAACACGGAACTACACTTATACGAAACGTAGGAATTGTATGCCGAAATTTTATCTTTTAACAGGACACCCGTAAGGATCTCTTCTCGGAAGAGATCCCTGTTTGTTGACACTGTGTTGATTCTCGTGAGCGACCGTTTACAGGAGGTTTGACGGTATATTCCTTAAATTACCATTTCAGTTTCAGATATTATAGTAGTCGAATTTGTGACCTAAATAGCAGAAATGCTGAGTTTTCTTCTTATTCCCTGAGTAAATTAACTGTAGAGTTATCCACATTCACTTGCTGTACAAAATACGGTAAAGGCAATGTATAAATTAGGTATTCACAGTGGAGGTAGGTCGGTGTCCGCGTGACAGGTTAAAAGCTTACACTGATTACTTTATTCAGTGTTTATTTGCACATTCTACTGATGAAAAAATCCCTTGAAATCTTTAGCTATGAAGTGCAGGAAGATACGAGGCATAGTTATAGTCAAGGGATGAAACAACAAGTTGACAACAGATAGGATTACCAGAAGAGTAGGTATTTAAAAGTCAGTGAGCTTTCCTGTTGTACTTTATTTAACGTCATGGAGCCGATAGTGTAACATTATTTCTTATGTTCATATGTATAGGTAAGGACATACGTTCATCTGCTGGATCACTGCCAGTTGACGATTGGATGCTCATAAAAATAACAAAAAAATTATCCGAGAAAATGCTTTTGAACAAAAGAAAAAGAAACCCGGGTTAAATTTAACCCTGGGTTAAGCGCTAATCGGCCTTCGAACAACTGGGCCCAGATCAAAAGACCCCTTTCCCTTTAAACCGAGAAAAAAGATTATAGAATTTAGCGATTTTCACTGGTTTGAGACAAATCAAGTCTTGAGTTAGGGAGGTTCTAGGAGTAGTAGTGTGTTCAAAAGCATAATAATCAGCTTACTCGTGTTTAGCTGTAGACTGCATGAAATACACAAACTTTGATCTCCAATAACAGAAAAAGGGCAGGAGGTGCGAGGGGTGCGATACCCTTGAATCAAAGAATAGCTTTTCCTTCAATAGAAGGTGCAATTACTTGGCAAGAACCCTCAGGACATTGGCTGTGGAATCGAACGGTTTGGGACACAAAGTGAGTAATGGCGGCCATATTGGGCAGCCACTTAGGAAGCCCGCGCGAGGAATTAATTAATCTGATTAAATATATGGCGGGGCGAAATTGAAAGAAAAAGCTCATGACAAAATGTACACAACAGAAAAACGAAAAGTTAGGAAATGTAATCACCAAAAGGCTTAAATTGTAAATAACGAAAAAACACAAGCGCTTAATGACTTAGCTTAATTTCCCGTGGACAAAGTCACACCTCGCGCCATATTACTGGTGCACATCACCACTTTCAGCGCTAAATATCTCAAAAACGGTTTAGCGGGCGAAGAGGGGCGACCACACAGAATTCAAGTCCATTTATCAATCTTTAAATTTAGACAAAAAGTAACATCAAAAAAAGAATCGAACGTGAGAAGTGGCTATTTAAAAGTAACACACTTGATCCACCGTCGATGAACAATCACCGTTCGCGTTCGGAGTCTCGTCAAAACGTGAAAAATACATTAATGAAAATCAACTCACGTTTAAAATTTTCTTCACTATCCCAAAGCTTAACGTTACTTCCAACCGACCGTGCGATAAATTGTGCAGTATTCTAAGAAAAAAGTGAGAAAAGCTGAAATTATAACCACGCAGTGTATATTTTAGCCAGATAATGATTTCTGAAATTTTAAAAACGCCCTATCCTAGCTACGTGCGTGTCGTTTTTTTCTGAGCCAAAGAGGTCAAAGACGTTATGACAGATATCAAGATTAATAAGTCTCTCAATGCAGAGTTCGTGAAGATGTTATTTCATATGTGGGCGTCTTTGTTATCTTGAAAGAAAAGTGAAATTTCTTACGAATGAAATTTCCTATTAACAAATAGATTCCATGTTGCCGTGCGTCTGTTCAGTAATAGATCACAGGTGACGTCAAAATTTCGTAAAAACAAAGAAGTGGCACACGAGCCGCAGGCGAGTGTGTCACTGTTGTTTTTACCACATTTTGACGTCCTCTGTGATCTATTACTGAACAGACCCACGGCAACATGGAATCTATTTGTTTTATACAATGATCAGAAAAGAAAAAGACCGATACACATACCTGCCTCGAACCGCTTGAACTTTTGAGGATTTGTGCTAGTTTAGGCATTTTTTAAGTCCCAAACCCAACTTTTCATCTTAGCTTCTTCTTTATCTTACTTGTGTACAGTTTCTTCGAAAAGTTTTTCACCGTCTTTTCTTGCTCAAAGAAGAATAATAGCCGCGAAAACATTTTGCAAAACAGCGAGTCTCTCGTAGCGAAGACACACGAACAACTGTGTGAAGATTTCTTGTAGTTTAGGCATTGTCAAGTAGTCAATAGCTTTTTTGGTCTCCGTTTCTCCATATTTCTTCTTTGTAAATAGCTCCTGCTAAACTTTTTCCGAAGCTTTCACTTGCCTCAATCCGAAATAATCTCACAAACATTTTCAAAACCGCGTGCCATGTTGAACAAAACACTACTCTAATAAATCATGGGCAACGACCAATCACAGCGCGCGTAGCATTCACATCATTGTATAATGTAGTATAGCAGATGTAACATAATCATTTGTAAGTGCTCAGTCCTCTTTTCCTCACTTTCTACGCCGAATGTTTTTGCATTATGTAAAGCCCGCATAGAGCCAACGCCCTTTTTCTGATACTAGAGCATAAATCTGCTCTGAGTAACGTCTTTGAAAAGCATCAATAACTCTTAGTAAGAGACTAAATTTAGATCAATCATGTGCCCCTGGAGAAAAATTTCAAGAATTTTTAAGAGCCAGGGAGGGGAGTTTTTGGCATGAAGCACGTTACTTAGTAGGGTGCGTCTTTTTGTGAGAATCCAAAAACGAATTTATGATCTCAGATCAGATAGATTCTTCACTACCAAAAAAACGGAAGATCACAAAAATTGGTTTATTGGTTTTATTATAATCTTGCCATACAAGTTATTTTATAAATAGATAAAAGATGAAGCAAGGGAACCCGAGGAAACCAATATAATAGGCTTATGAATAGGACCTGCTCTAAAAATATGTAACCTCATTAATTAAAAAAACTGGCATCAGCAAGATAATTTAACTAAGCACATACCCTTTCTTTAGAACATAGAATAATAATCATTAAATAGGACAAAAATAGATAAGGCTGAACTTGCAAGTGCAAAAACAAAAAAAGAAAAGGGGAGAAGAAATAATGCAAGGATATACGAGAAAATTAAAAAAACAAAGCGAAAGAAGCGTAAAACTATACACAAGCATTAACAGAACTAAAGTGTGCTTATACCAAGAAAAATTACTTAAGTTTAGAATCAGAGGAGGATCGAATAGTATCCCATGATGCATTTTTCCAGAAGCATCACGCAATATCGCAGTCATAGCAGATTCTATCTTGAAATAAGGTCGTTTTCTCGTCGGCTTTTTTCTCACTCGATTTCCAGTAAAAGTAAAAAAATTACATTATTTCGTTATTTGACATGATTTCTCCGATTTGCAATGGCTTAAGAGCGAAGTTTCCACTTAAAAACATTTATTTTCACGGTTTCAATTAGTCTTCCCATCACAAAGTGTTCAGTGACCCACAACCAGGTCATGAATATTCAAGATGTTTTGGAATATATGTTGAAATCTTACAAATGTGGACCTCACGCCAGCAAAATGAAGTCCTGAATATTGTACAGGCCAAGAAGTACCCAGAAGTACCCACATTTTAAAGACTTTTTCGTCGACCAAAGATGGCTGAAATTTCGAATCTTTTATCACATTTCAACGCCATGTGTCATAATATATGTGAAGAGCCTGATGAAGGCTACAATCTGTTGGGCGCTTTTGAGAGCGCTTTATGCCGAAGCAATCACTTTGTATTTTCAAAGAGGTTATTTTTAAAAGGAATTTGACTATAATTATTTTAATTCGAAGAAGGAGCGGTGTATAACGGTGTGTTTCAGTGTGGAAAGAACCCAAAGAAAGGTACAACGCAGCATGCAAGCCGGCACAACGTAAACTGAAGCCTGCTCAGAATTTGAAAAAGAAACATCAGAAACTTTATTTATTCAAAAGAACAGATCAGTATTCTGGCCAGCAAATTTCCTTGAAGATTGCTTGAGTCAGTACCGGGTAGACTGTGCTTCAGAGAATTGTTTGTCGCATCGATAGGTTAAATTTTATTTGACCTACCATTGTAAACTTCAGCTCCTTTGAGCGCGATGCTGTAATAAATTCTCCTTTGGTAATTAGCTTCACAGCGTAGCGGATGTTTTGTTGGAACCACTTTATATATCAGTCATAGTTTTGGTTCTCCTCTGGCCTGGGTTCTCATGGTGAACCTAGCGAAGCTTATCAGTTGCGAGTCTTATGAATTTGTGTTTACAGTGCGACCGAGCGCGGCACAAGTAGTTCTCGACAGATCAGTGAAATACATTTCTCAAACTCATTAATAATTCATTAAGAAAATACAAAGGAAATTAATGTTTAATGTGTGTTTGGAAATCGGATGAAACACTGCTTAGTATTTGCATCCTTAATTTCTCCTTCAAAAATGATTTTGTTTGAGAAGAAATATCAAACATTCGACACAGTGTTTCATCACCAGATGAAACACCTCGAAGTTCGTCAAAAATACTCCGCTGCGCGTCGTATTTTCAACTCTCTTCTCGGTGTTTCATCTGGTGATGAAACACTGCATCTCATGTTTGATATATTACGTAAAACCCTTCTCAGTCAAAGCAACGCTGAAATTCTCCTTTAAAGCACATTGAATATAAACCAACTCGATAATCTCAAAAGCAGAAGCTGCTGAACCGAAACATGTTTGGAAACCATCCACATCGAGCACTGCGATCGATGTTCACTTCGCGCGTGCTGAAGATTACTGATCATGATGTGTCACGTACGCAGTGATAATATAACATGAATCGAGGTGCATCATGGGATACTATTCGATCGTCGTCTGGTTTAGAATTGAACAAGGCAATACTACAATCATTCTGAGTTTCAGTGCTAAGGGAATTAAATATTTTGGGCCCTTGAAAACGAAGTGAAAATTTCCTTGCATTTAATTTGTTCTGCAGTAAGGCAAACGGAAGGAGTTCTTACTATTGTTATATGTATGAAAAGGATCAGTTTCCATGACAACGGCACGTCCTCTGCAATTTGTGCTCCTTGTGATGAGGAAAATAGAGAAAGAAACAACATACTGATCCTCGCGGTTAAGACAAGAAGGAAAAGAAACATAACCTAGGTATGAATATACGAAATGTATATATTTCGGTTTGAAACACAAACGTTTCTCGAACAGAATACACTCGTTAGGATAGTAAAATTATCAGAATTAAGTTATTCACTTACTATTGTGTTTCTAATCACCGGTAAATCTATCAAAATTTTCAAAGACAGGTCTCAGTAAAACTGTACTCGATTGGTTTCATTTGACCTTAAGACTGGTAAATTCTATGGAAATTTCCAAAGACAGATCTGGATAAAAATGTTACTCTTTTTATTGAAATTGACCTTAACACTGGTAAATCTATGAATATATTAAAGACAGATCTGGATAAAACTTTACTCGATTTGCTAAAGTTGACCTTAACACTGGTAAATCTATGGGAATTTCCAAAGACAGATCTCGATAAAACTTTACTCCTGTCTATTTATTAAAACAGACCTTTAAACCGACTGGTAAATCTATGGACATTTCCAAAGATTAAGGTCTAGATAAAACTTACTCTGTTTATTAAAACCGACCTTTCAACACTAGTAATTCTATGGAAGTTTCCAAAGACAGGTCTGGATAAAACTTTACTCGATTTACTAAAATTGACCTTAACACTGGCAAATCTATGGAAATTTCTAAAGACATGCGGGTGTGGTTAAAACTTTACTCTATTTATTAAAACTGACCTTAAACACTGGTAAATATATGGAAATTTCCAAAGACAGGTCTGGATAAAACCTTTATACTCTATTTATTTAAACTGACCTTTAAACACCGGTAATTCTATATCAAAGTTTAGGGATAGAAAAAGAGAGTTCTTTGTCTTGTGCTCACGTCCTCGACAAAACATGAAATTAGGCAGTTTCACGTCGTAGACGTGCAACGACGGCAAAGAAAAGTACAAAAAAGCGTGATGTTCGTGCAAAGTTGTTGTTTTGCCAATCTAAACCGATTTCTTTTTTGCTGTTCTCGTTGACGTCGCGGTCGTCGTTACTTAAGCTCCCCTTAGTTGACTTAAGACGTAGCTGTCGCGTCCGTCGCAACAGACAAACAACCATTTGATACCAGCAATGTTAAACGTATCTGATCGGATTCAAATCGCTTCCAAAACGACTAATAAAGACACTGGGACACAATAAGGTAAATGCATCTTATTTCTTTATTAGCTAATGCAGCGTTCGGGTTCCCTGTCCCTTGTTGGTGTCCATTTGAGGGCGGGGCACAAATATGGCAGCCGGAAACCGCACAGAACCATCCGTTTCATCGCTTGAGGAATTTATAAAGATAAAAAAAAATATTTGTTCTGAGACAAGGAATGTTTAGATAGCAAAATCACAAATAATTAGAACTTACCCCGCGCCAGCTAAATTAATGCTACGTCACCCAAAAGCCTGCAAATTCAAGCGTCGAACTGAAAATTTGTTAAATAAAGGTGTTTAAGGGTGGGAATACTACATGATAGTAGAAACTCCAAAGAATCGATAGTTTCTTAGTTTGAATTTTGGTGACGTCATGTGAAAACTGAGAATAGCAAATAAACTTAATCATACTCATTTCTGAAAGGCTGAGGGAAGCTAGATGAAGACATTGCCAGAAATTAGGGACAAGATGGCGGTTGCGCGTGCGCACCAAGGCCACAATGGCTGCGAATTCGTATAAGAAAATGTATGGAGAAAAGGAAACTTTTTCAAATATATCGATTATGAGCTCACGGGTGTTCGGTGCACGACTCGAAACATGTTAAGCGCTGTGTAACCTTCGCATCTGGGTTAAAAATAGCTAATTAGAAGTAGGTTTACTTACTTCCCGAAGTGGCCACTTTTATCTCTCGTTATACGCTCCATTTCTCCATACATTGTCTTAAAATCTTGCCGAAGTCATGCGAAATACTCGTCGGTAAGAGGATAAACCCTTCACTGAAATAAATTTGCACGACTCGATATCACTTCTGCGATAGAAGATGTTTCCAAAACAGTCGTTAAAAGGACGATTTTTGCACTGGAAAATACTTCCAAAGGCGCATTATTTCCCTCAGTTTTCCATCTGTAGTCCAGTAATGGACGCCATAGTTGCGAATGACTTATTTCGGTCGGACAAAGCTTCACAACTGCAAACTGTAGTATCAGGCGAAGAAGAGAGGAGACTCCGAGTAAACACAAGCTAGCACGAGGTTTATTCAAGATGGCCGACCTCCAACCCAGCATGCAATGCAAGCCTAATCCTACATCCCCCCCCCCCTAAAGGGAAAGCTATGTAAATACAACAAACGAACAACAAGAGGAAAAATAACAACAAATCAAAATGTTCATGTGAAGCTCTAAAGCACACACAGTTCAATGTTCAACTAAAGATTCAAGCGTTCTGGAGGCCTCACAGTTCTTCCTGACCGAGTTGTCAGGACTGCAGGGTTTGGACTTCGTGGAGGTACGCACTCTTCCAGTGTTGTTCCGAGGGTAGCTACTGGCACAGCTGTCTGTGGTGATGGGGGCACCTGCGGAGTCTGAGGCCTTAGCGGAGTGCTGGGCACTGGCAATACAGGGGTGACATGTACCGGCGAGGCAGGATTGACATCACCAGCTGGCATGGCTGAGTGTTGTTCGGTCTCAGCGGGTTTTGCTGCAGCTACTAAGGCAGAGCGGTTTCGTCGGAGTGTGCCCTTTTCTGTAGTGACTAGGTAAGATCGGGGTTTCTCAGTTTTCTCTGTCACCAGGCCATACCGAACTTGATCTCTTATCCAAACTCGGTCACCTGGTTCAAGTGTTGGCAGTTCCCTTGCTTTATGACGCTTGTCAAAGTTGCGCTGTTGGTTCAACCGATACGAGCTTTCCTTTTCTTCTACCAACTGGCGGTCTTTTATCTGCACATTAGGGTACAAGTTGCCTGGATGAGTTGGTAGCTGCGTTTGCAGACGCCGTCCCATCAGTAGTTCACTGGGTGAGTAGCCATTCTGTAGAGGAGTTGACCTGTAAGTCAAGAGGGCGCTGAAGATGTCTTTGTTTTTCCTCAGCATGGACTTTGCTGTGCGAATGGCTCTTTCGACTTCGCCGTTTGCCTGGGGGAATTTGGGTGAACTAGTAACATGTGTGAAATGGTATGCTGCTGCAAACTGTCGAAAGGCCTCTGCACTATACTGTGGCCCGTTGTCTGACATTATGACATCTGGGATGCCATGTGTGGCGAAAACCTCCTTGAGTGCTTTTATGACTGAATGTGAAGTCTCATCAGGGAGTTCCTTGATGTCAAACCACCTTGAGTAATAGTCAACCACGATGACGTATTTTCTTCCTTGAAAATCATACAGGTCTGTTGCAACCCTCTCCCAGGGGCGGGCTGGGAAGGACGAAGGCATAAGTGGTTCTCTGGGCGTTGGTTGTTCCTTGGCACATGTGTGGCATCGGGAGATCAATTCACCAATTTGAGTGGAGAGTCCTGGCCACCATACGGAAGTGCGTGCCCTGGATCTACACTTAGTCAGACCTAGGTGACCAGTGTGAATGCAGTCGAGGATTTGTAGTCGCATACTCCTTGGAATTAGTATACGATCATCATAAAGGAGTAGGTCATCAACAATCGTGAGGTGGCTTCTGTTTTCCCAATACGGGCGCAGTACCGGCTGGTGAGGCATGTAGGGGGGCCATCCTTGAAGGCAATATGATCTTAAAAGGGAGCATTCTTCGTCTGTCTTCTGTGCATCTCTTATCTGCTGTAGTCGGTTTGGCGTGGCAGGGAGACAGGAAGGAGTTGAGAAGGCCTCTACTTCTTCAACAAGTAGCTTATCTTCTAGCCCTGGCAGGGCAACAGGAGCACGTGAGAGTGTATCTGCAGTGACTTGATGTTTTCCTGGTACATATTGAACTTGATAGTTGTATCTCATAAGTCTCAGGCGGAAACGAAGGATACGGGGAGGCATCTTTGAGAGCTCCGATGAATTCAGGAGTACAGTAAGTGGTTTGTGATCTGTTTCTAGGGTGAAAGGGATGCCGAGCACGTAATCAGAGAACCTCTCACTAGCCCACGTAGTCGCAAGGGCTTCTTTCTCAATTACGGCATAACGTTTCTCTGTGTCACTGAGAGATCTTGACGCGTAACACACTGGACGGCGCTGTCCATCGTCCTGAACCTGAAATAATACCGCACCAAGTCCTGTGTTGGAAGCATCTGCTGAAATGATCGTTGGGCGGTTTGGATTGTAATGCGCCAGGACTGTCGGTGACACTAATGCTTGCTTGATCTGCTCAAAGGCTTGTTGCTGGGGTTCACCCCAAACCCAAACACTGTCTTTGCGTAATAATTGACGGAGGGGGTCACTGAGGTCAGCTAGGTGGGGAATAAATTTCCCAAGATGGTTTACCATCCCCATGAATCGCTGTATCCCGGCGATATCTGAAGGGACTGGGAATTGGGTCACAGCGGTGGTCTTCTGTGGGTCTGCATGGAGTCCAGAGCTATCAATGATGTGAGCGAGGAATCGGATTGAAGATCGTGAAAACTCACATTTGTCATTAAGGGTCAACCCAGCGTCTTGCAGGCGGTGAAGAACAGCTCGTACGCGTCCATCATGTTCTGACTGGTTTACCCCGTGAATGAGGACATCATCCATCTGACAGAGTGTCCCTTCCGAGCCCTCAAGTATCTTGGACATAGTGCGTTGGAAGATCTCTGGCGCAGAGCTGATACCAAATGGTAGTCTGTTAAAACAAAAACGTCCAAATGGTGTGACAAAGGTTGTGAGCAGTTTTGATTCGTCATCCAAGGGAATCTGCCAAAACCCACTGTTGGCGTCGAGTTTGGAGAAGATCTTACTGTCTCCCAGTTTAGCGAGGTTCTCATCCACTGAAGGCATTGGGTGTATCTCACGCTGGACTGCTTTGTTAAGGTGAGTCAGGTCAACACAGATACGTACACTGCCATTTGGTTTAAGGACAGGGACGATACCAGCACACCATTCAGTTGGCGCTGTTACAGGCGAGATCACTCCTTGCTGAAGCATTGTTTCTATCTGACTTTTTACCTTTGGAAGCAGTGGATGGGGGATCTTTCTTGGATTGTAGAGACAGAAAGGAATAGCATCAGGGCGAAGTGTTATGTGGCATTCAGTCTTCAGCTTTCCCAGTCCGCTGAAGAGCGCTGGAAATTCGGCTTTGAAATCTGTTGGCCCCGTGTTCACCTCTTCAACATCTTTGTCAGCACGTATTATGAGCCCTAGTTCAACGCAGGCTCTCCTGCTGAGTAACGAACACTTCTGATTATGCACCACATATATAGGCTCAGTTAACTTGGATTGTCTGTACTTAAGTGTCGCATAGAACAGACCTTTCACAGGCAGTTGAGTGTTTCCAGGACCGCGTAGAACCTGGGATGTCTTAATTAATTCAACATCTTGTAGCCACGGTACATCATCGCTAAGAACAGTCACTGCCGCCCCCGTGTCAAGTTTGAAGCGTGTTGTACGACCATTCACTCCTATCTGTGCAGACCAATAGTTCTTATCACTGCCGATCTCACCGAGGAAGTGTATGTCTTCCTCCTCTTCTTCTTCTACTGCATGTACCTTTCTTGGATACGATTTCTTGCTGAGACAGACAGACTGGAAATGTCCCTTTTTGTTGCAGTTACTACAAATAGTGTCTCTAGCTGGGCAATACTTCCTGTCATGGTTCTGGCGTCCACACCAAAAACAGGGACGGTCATTCTTGGAGAGCTCTTTTTTTTCTGGACGTACAGGTTGGTTGTTTGTTGCTTGTTGCTTGTTGTGAGAGCGTGGCTGACTAACGTAATCAACTTCGTTTTGAGTCTCTACCCCACGGACTACGGTGCGATTTTGTTTTCTTGCTTCGGCTTGTCTGCTCATGCGAGCAGCGTCCGCGAGAGTGAGGTCAGATTTAGCTTGTAGGCGGTCAGACAGTGTATCATCGAGGACTCCAACAATAATTCTGTCTCTTATAAGTTCATCCTTCAGAGTTCCGTACTCACAATTTTCGGCGAGGCGGTATAAGTCTTGAATAAAGGTGTCCACGGATTCACCGGGGTTTTGTCTTCGTCGATTGAACCGTGCTCGTTCAACGATAACATTGCGGCGGGCTGCAAAATAACCATTGAGGGCTGTTTTGACTTCGTCAAAGGAAGCGGTTGCTTCGTTTACGCTTAGCGTTTTGACGATGTCATCCGCACAATCCCCCATTGCATAGAGAAATGTTCCCACTTGTTCCTGGTTGGATTTGTTTTGAAGACCAGAAGCGATCCGATAGCGCTCAAAATGTCGAAGCCATTTGGGCCACATGTCTGCTTGATTCGGGTTGTTCGCTCCTTCGAACTTGCTCGGGAGCGGGAGAGAGTTTACAGGCTGAATAGGCTGTATAGGTGGATTAACGGGTGCAGGCGGATTTTCAACTGCAGGAGCATCTTCGGGTTGGTCTTCCATTCTGTTTTATGGCGTTGGATGGGTCAAGGCCGCTGCCACCATGTAGTATCAGGCGAAGAAGAGAGGAGACTCCGAGTAAACACAAGCTAGCACGAGGTTTATTCAAGATGGCCGACCTCCAACCCAGCATGCAATGCAAGCCTAATCCTACACAAACCTCACCGAATCGCCGTTTTGGTTGTTGCTACAACTCCAGAGATGCTTCACGGGATATAAACTAGGTTCCAGGCATTCAAAAATCCTCGATTAGCCTACCAGGCTTGGTTTTAAAACAAAATTGTCACGAAAATGTCACGAAAAAGTCACGACAGGTACAGCCGCGCACTGTTTTGTTGCTATCAGCCGCTCGGCCGAGTATAAACCAAACATTTTCTTGCAAGAAGTTTTATTCCAGCTTTTTTCTTCGTAAAACAGATCCACAGAGCTCAAATTATTTAAAAAATCGCAGGGGATACGCTTTCCCTGACTACGATCGTTTTTGTCTGCCATTTGGAAATGAGATTCCGCTGACAATTAATCACGGGCGCGAAATGTCCACTATTTCTGGCAATGAAAGACACGGGCTTTGCATGTCTGCCTACACGCTCTTAACCCTTAAAAGTGTCCGGACAATGTCTGAACAGATTTTGTTCCTTGAACCCTGCTTAACCAGTTGTTTTTGTTCATTTGGTTCTTCTAGGGATTACTGTTTGACAGACCACGTACAAGGCTTGGCAAGGAAATATGTACAAGTGCCGAAATAATTATAAAGAAATAAAGCAGGGCATCCCTGAACAGAACTCTAACTCACAAAAAGCCGCCTCATTCAGCGAAATGTATATCAATGAAATTAAATTATAGTCCTCAAAAGTCACTTATCAGTTATACAATATGGCCCAGTTGTTCGAAGGTCGATTAGCGCTAGCCCAGGATTAAATTTTAACCCAGGTTTCTTTTTCTTTTGTTTAACAGCATTTTATCGGATAAATTTTCCCTATTGTTTTAGGGCATCAAGAATTCAAATTGTAGACAAAAAGAATTCAATTGAGTTTGCTTTTAAAGTTTTCATTTTTCAAATTTCACCCTAACCCTGGGTTATCTTAACCCAGCTTTGAACAACCCAGCCCAGGTATATATTTACTTTATATTATTTCATTAAAAACAACACTTCCGCGTAACTCAGTTATTAATGTTTCCAAAGCGGAAAATGTTATCTAGGCTTTACCTTATCCAATCTGCTATAACACTGGGCACATGCATCGACATGCTCTTGTAATTCGAAGGTTCTTCTACCTTCAGAAAAGTAAGCCTTCTTACAGCAGAGTTGACAAGTTAGCATCCGTAATTCTACAGTTAGGATCCCGAGGGAGACAGCTTTGTCTTCCCTCGAGTCCTGATGTTTCGTCGAGGGAAACATCAAGACTCGTAGGAAAACAAAACTAACTGGTTTCCCGAGGGACCTGAACTTAATAAGTGTTTTGTAATATTTCTGGACTTTTACTTCAACAGCGTCAAAAGAATATCCGGAACGAATCAAAACGGTTTTCTCGGTATTTTTAAGACTTATTAAATATTTACTTTAGAGTGGGTGGGGGGAGATATGGACTTTTGACCCATAAGAGCATAATTCTGCCTTGTTGCACACGTAGTATTTTTTTTAATTTGTTTTACATATTTCCGTTCTCTTTTAACTAATAATGGTCTGGGTCCTACGGCTCCTTGGAGGATTGAAGAACACTTCTATGACTATACAGTCCTCTATCTCTAGTGTATCTTTATGCCAGATATTGATTTGTTAAATTTTAAACACGCCCTATCCTGGCTACGTGAGCGTCAACTTTTCTGAGTACATCAAGACCCGTGTCTTGTTCAAGTGTTTATTAAATGGAAAGCCAAAAAGGTCTCCGGTGTTCTGACAGCTATCAAAAACGTCAGGTGATTGTTATTTCACATTCGGACGTCTTTGTTATCTTAAAGGAAAATTTTAATTTTTTCACGCAAACGTGCACGTTTCCTTTTAGTAAAGCATGCAGATGCAACATAGTCCTCTTTTCTTCAATTTCTACCGCGAATGACTCGAATGAGTCCTCTTTTCCTCTCTTTCTACGCCGAATGACTCGAATGGTTTTACACGCGCACAATATAAAGCCCAGAAAGAGCCAACGCCCTGATACCAGTCCCGGGGGGAGCAGTTTACTCCTTTATATGAACCATATAGCTATATGCTGCCCCTAAGGGTATGGTTTTTGCACCGTTTTGGTTTGAAAACGGGTATAGAATTTGCTCATTTGGACCTGGAATCGGTTATGTTTTTTTTAGGGAACTACGAGAGTGTATGAACGTATTTGTCCTTTCAATTGCAAATGAATAAGAAAGAAAGAATAATATGCGAATTCGAAATTAATTTCAAAAACTCTTTTTATTAGCGGTTTAATCTAAGTAATGATGACATAATTTCTGCCTATGCCAGGTGTGAAAATTGGTATGCGTTAAAAATGGCCTTTTTTTGGTCTGAATTAGGGTCAGGATTTGGGGAACCGGGCAGCACACCCCAGCAAGAATTCCCAGGAGTAGCCCCCCCCCCCCCCCTCCCCCTCCCGGATACCAGTGTATAAATTTGCTCTGAGTAACTAACCTCCATGGAATGCATTGACGAACACAGTAAATGCGGATTAGACATTGATTGGCACAAGATGTCAAATTGTTGACGGCAGCTGAGGCTTTAAAATGTAAGGCATCGATTTGTTTGCCATCAGTCTTGGAGGGTTTAGCAGTCGCTTTGAAGCAAACTAAACAGGTTGCAGGAGCTGTTCTTCAAGAATGAAACTTCTGGTTATCTTGGCCTTTGTGCTTTGCATTTCTGTCGGTAAGCTTTCTTCCAATTCTACGCTTTTTTGTTTTAAAGTTTATCGCATAGACAGAAATCAGCTGCTAGAGGTTCAAACATGATATATAGACAACCTTCCATCGCCAGTAAATTAGTAGATTCATTCCAAAGCGATAACCTCATCCTGTTATATCTCCGTTAGTACAATGGCGCCAAACTGCTTTTATGAGCAGTAGGTGTCTTCTGATTCATGTAATTTTTAGTGAAAGCAAAGACCCTATGAGAAAAGATCACCTTTTAAAAGATTACAATTTCTCGCAGTTGCTGGACTCAAGTGCTACATATGTTCTAGCAGTGAAAGCAAGGAAGCCTGCAGCAAGAGTCAAACCGAGAAGGATTGCGGAAAGGCCAGCGATCGCTGCGCTACTACGGGTATGGTTTTCACAGTTGGTCCAGTGACAACGAAAGCGTTCTCAAAAATTTGTACTACCAAAAGTGCATGCGACAACGCTGGCACCGCGTTCTTGAAGGCTTGCAAGGCAGCAAAAGGTAAAACTTGCGAATTTAACTGCTGCGAGAAAGACCTGTGCAACAATGGCGCAGCGCCCATGATCAGCATTCTCCTGATGGTGGTTTGTACCGTGGTGGGATTTTTCCGATAAAAAGAGCGAGAAAGTGCAATGATCAAGAAAAGCTGTTTTCTTACCGACCATTTTGTGAGAAAGTAAAACGCAGGACTTTAGTTTCAGGTTAAGGTTTTAGTTTGTGTTAAAGACAATGTTTTAGAATAAGTTGATCCCTAGCGAACTGATTATATTTCTCGGTATCTTGAAACGGTTTCTTGTTGTTTTTGTTATTTGTATCGAACTTAAATGGTGCCTAAAAATTAATGACACACCTTAGAAGAACGAATATTAAATGGAATAATATTTTAATCTGTTTCCCTTTCTTTTTTTCTATTTTCTATCACAACACAATACCTAGATGTCTCAAGATAAGGCACTCCCTTCAGGCTGAGGCCGGGCAATCCCTCAAAGAGTCAGTCATTACTGAACTTTTCAAAACACGCGAATTCTAAAGCTCAAACTGAGCCAATTACAACTGACAGCGTTTCCTTTTTTCGCTCCCCTCAAGATAATCTTAGCGGACATCTTAGGACACAGAAGTTTACTTCAACGGGTTCATGGTTTGTGATTGGAGATTGGTGGATTTCGATCAGTTTTGTGTGTTTCTGTGTGTGAGGTTTTACTGCTTGTGATTGTAATTATGATTGATGGCAGCGAAGAACTAGCGTATTTTTGCATTGCCTCTGCTAATTTATCAGGCATGTCCCCTCTCCTAATATTCAATCCATAAATCTATATAATTTGCTCGGCAAATGAGCTCTAAAACCCCGAGAAAGACAAGGCAATAAAAGGGGGTGGTAGGCCTACACGACTTTTACCTCATGCCAAAATGCTGTTTATTCCAATAAAGTTGTTTTTATCTGCTGGGTAGATTATGCTCTGGAAAGTTTTACATTTACACTGAGCAAATGTGATTTTAGCCGCATGTTTCACACTGAGAGGCCATGACATACATATCGATTTACCCCAGTTATTGTTTCTGGTCGGCAGGATTTGCCCTCTGATGCAAGCGCATTTCTTTGACCTCTTTTGAAGCGTAAATCTTTTTTATTACGGCTGAATAAGGTTTCCAATTTTCTCCAAAGTGCCTTCTGGATCTGAATAACTAAGCGATTTTCTTTAGTCCGTGAGTGTAATGTTTTTCTGCAATGCTGTATCACGCTGGGCCCAGCGCGTCAGTTTTCTTTGCAGAATGTTAAATTATCACGGATAGTGATTTACAGATCCAAAATTATAAGAATGAAGTGCAGCTGAAACTGAAGCTACATAAACTTACTATGGAGAGTTGAATTGTGACTCAGTAAACTCCAGCTCAGTGTTTTTCTAAAGAAGGAGCCGATTACTTGGAGCCTCCATCTCCCATATAAGCCCTTGGAGTCAACCCTTTCCGACGAAAAATTATTTATAGAAAATGCAAATTCGAAAATTAATTGTCGCAAGACAATTAGTAGCGTTTTACACATTTTCACATGCATGAAGCGTTTCACGATATTCCGTCAGGTATTTGTCTTATGTAGTGTAGATGGTGTCAGGAGGAATTGTAAAAGGTAGACTATTTCATTGGCTACCAGTGTTTCCCGTAAGTTCGTTGCGATCGGGTGCCTATAACTGGCAGCCACCTTGGCTTCAGTTAGTGAGCGTCGGGTTACTTGGTCTGGCAGACCGGGCAACCCGCCTCGGTGGATCACCCCTCCTATCATGTAAATGTGATCAAATTAAATTGAGAGATTATATGGACAGGCGGTTGCCCGACCTAGCCGGACATCTCACCAGTCAATTCTAAAACATTAATAGTTATTGCTTCAAGATGTTACGCTTGGAGCTTGGGTATTAAAAAATCCCTTCATAGGCAAGGATCAGTAAATCAGAAGGAAAATAGCTCTAAGTTCTCCGCTTAATCGAGAAACTACAAGCTTACCTTTCACTCGCGTCCTTCGCGTTTTATCGGCTAAACGACTTTAAACAATTTCCCGAATATTTCTTTAATTTTGTAGAATTTTATGTAATTATTCACCAGAACATAGATTTAAAGCGTTCGAGTACATATAGATGTCCCTTTTATTGAGAGTCTGAGGCTTTCATTTGTTGAACAAACAAGAAAAAAACTGTTACAAGATTGCTTGGATCGCTTAGATCGCAGCTTCACAAATAGTTGCGTACCGTAAAGGAAACGCTTTCATCGTGGAAAAAAAACGTAACAAATTGTTATGCTTTTTACTATTATCATTGTTTTTTAAGCATTTTGGCATTACTAAGCATTGAAATTATCGACTCATTGGGCAGCTTGTTGTGTAGATAGTATTTCTTAAGGTTCAATTTCACGCCACATATAATCTGGACATTTAGACATAGCTGCCATTTGGCTGTTTACAAACTAAGGATGGAAGGTAAGATAAAGTATTTCCATTCTAAGACTTCCTTAGGTTTAACAGACACTGTTAAGTCTAAAATTAACATTTAGGAGCGAAAAATAGTGAATGATCATGACACAGAACTGTGCTACAGTAAAAAAAATCAAAACGAAATATATAAAATGATCATTATAGCTCAGTTTATATATGAGGGTACATAAACGCATTCGGTACACACAGGAAGAACACTTTCATTTTGGTGTCTTTAGTGAAAAATTAAAGCTCACCAAAAGTTCTGTTCCATCTTTAATTACCTTTAATTGTGACATTAAATTATATAATAAGTTAATTATATAATAAATGATTTTTATGGCCAATTAGTGCAGGGTAATCGCACGGACATAATCGTTGACTACCTTGGTATAACGAACACAGTAAATGCGGATTAGACATTGATTGGCACAAGATGTCAAAATAATTAATTGTTGACGGCAGCTGAAGCTTTAAAATGTAAAGCATGGTTTTGTTTGCCATCAGTCTTGGAGGGTGTAGCAGTCACTTAGAAGCAAACTAAACAGGTTGCAGGAGCTGTTCTTCAAGGATGAAACTTCTGGTTATCTTGGCCTTTGTGCTTTGCATTTCTGTCGGGAAGCATTCTTCCAATTCTACGCTTTTTTGTTTTAAAGGTTATCGCATGGATAGAAATCAGCTGCTACAGGTTCAAACATATATAGACAACGTTATATTGCCATGATTTTATACATTCTTGGTTTAGTTCTACCTGACTGAATCGCACGAGTTTCGTATAGCTCCTTCTCGTTTATAATGAATTTGCTGAACTTTTTTTGTCACCCATCTTAACATTATAAGGAATGATGAATGGTCCATTAAAATTTTTAACTGCTCGCAAAATTTTACCTTTGCTCGATTTGCTCGCAAAATTTAAACGAGTGCTTGCTTGCTCGTGCTCCCAAAATTTTAATTTGAGGTTGCTCGCATGCTCGCTTTCTTTTCAGTATTGTTCGAAACTTTGTATCCTTCTTTGGGTTAAAGCAAGAGAAAAAGTAAATCTAATTCTGTTTGGTGCTTAATTCCTATAAATGTGGCTATCAAGTTCAGTGGAAATGCACGCGATAAAATGAACGATTATCATAAATAAAAAAAATTGGCTAATCTAGTTATATATGGTTAAAAAGAGAAGGTGTTGTTACCTAATGAGTTGTTCTGAGTTTCTCTAGCGCTCTATACTCACTGGGCTTTAATGAGGCCGTGTTTTTAATAAAAACGGTGTGGAAACATTAGGATTCTTCCAGAAGAGGTTGTTCTGACACGAGGATCAGTTCTTCTTTATCCACATAAGTCATGTCCCTTTCTTGAACTCCACTTGTACGCTCGAGACATTCTTCGTAGAGCTCTTGGATTAAATCGATATGAAAATCTCCGTCCGTGAACTGCACTTCCCAAACGGCTCCAATCACAAGATGTTTCTCTACCTGAGCGGTGAACTCGTAATTGAATATTAGACAATCTTCGGGATCACTTGCGTACAGCTGTGTTTTTACTTTAGACGAAGTTCTCTTAAGGTTTTGTGCTCAAAATTAATTAAAACCCTGTTTTAAACTATTTTCTTTTTTATTTTAAAGAAAAGGATTTCCATATGGATTGCTGTAAGTGGAAATATAAGAAGTGCTTGCTGCTCGCAAGCAAATTTTTCATCTCTGCTCTTGCTCTAAAAAAAAATCGCAGTGCTCGCATGCTCGCGAATGTTCGTCACCCCTATTATATGTTAGTGAATATTGTTTTATGGCACGATTTTTTTAGCCGGTCGTTGTTTACGCAAAATAGCCGCCGCTACGTCTTTAAACACTGTTTCGCAACTCTTAAATCTATCGTGAATTTTTTTTACTGGAAGGGTAAATAAATCCATGTTCCTTTAGCTTTCGACGTGGCTGACAATAATTGGTCAGTTGTAGTGAGCTGTAACTAAAATTTGATAGTGCTTTCTTCTCTTCTATATGTAAACTGATTTTCGATTTACGAATTTCAAAGAAAGTATAAACAAGTCAGGGCGAGGGGCTTGACTACTACTCCTATGAAATGTTGTATGAATTATCGTTAGGTAGCGCCAGTAAATTAGTAAATTCATTCCAAAGCGATAACCTCATCCTGTTATATCTCTGTCGTTACAATGGCGCCAAACAACTGAGCTGATGAATCAACAGGAGCACCCAACGACTGTATACTGTGATAATTTGCGAATTTAGAGGAGTATACTGAATACTGTCTACCGTGTTCTAAGATAAGTTTATCCTTTGAAAAAATTCGTGATAAATTCCTCCACGATTTTTAAAGATTTCTGTGCATAAATCGAAGAAAAGCCGAGGAAAATATTTTCAGAGGCTAATAGAAAATATCATTCACTTTAAAAATCATCTAGCCCGCCTGCCCGATTTAACGAAATCACACTGAAAACATTACGCCGTCTTTTTAATACAGAAGAAACGTCGAAGAACTTTATATCAGGGGTTAGTAGTTTTCATGTTATGTTAAAGTTTACAGATAAAGACAGCGTAAATTTTGCTGCATGTCATCGCATATGGAAAATTTGAGTACTGTAAGAAGCGTTCAGCGCGGGTAATTCAGTTGATTGACTGTTTTGGCAAATGTCAATCAATCATAAAAGTGGGAGGCGGGCTTTTCGTATTGGACTCTTTTTGTTTCACCTTGCCCATTTTAATAGTTATTTTTCAAGCTAAACGAAAATAGAGCCTGATCTCTGCAAGTTACAATTTCAGTGATTTTTTTTATTGCCTACATTGTATCTGGCAATCAATGTCTTAACATTTCTCACATGTTTCCAAAAGATCATAATTTTAGTTTTCTTAGAACATCCACGAAAAAGAAGACAGCGGGCCTATGGCAGCGAATCCCTGTGCCCCATGATCTATTTAAAGTTCACGCGCATGCTGCGAAGATTACTTTTGTCTGTTGTTTCCTAACCTGCGTGCAGACGATAACTAAACTCTGATTAGGACCGTCTGCGAAACAACGCAGAGATCCTTGTTCTGGACCCCCAACGGACTCAACGAATTACCGGAAGTGCGTTTCGAATTTCCCTTCAACCTGATTGGCGATCACGACAAACAAAACAAAGGCCTTTTTTAACTGGCCAATCGTGGCGCGTACTCAAATCTGGGTACACAGCTGGAAGTCCAGAACAAGGATTTCGGCGCTGTTTCGCAGACGGAGTTAACCAGAGTTTAATTTCGTCTGCGCGCAGGCTAGTTGTTTCCGTGACCCGCGTGGTTTACTTTCAGGTGAATGTGACATGTTTCGCCGCCAAGCATTTGAAGTTTGACAGCCATTAAAGTAATTAGCGCAAGGAGCCGATACATGTTGACATGTTTTGATCAGCGCGTTCCAATCAAAATTTAGGAATGAATTTCATTTACAAAGGGATTGCAGTTTTGGTGTCAAAATTTCACTTTGAGATTAAAGAGTGAGATTTTCTAACGGCTTGTAGCCTCATTTAAAGTAACCAATATTGAATTCTGACACACTGTGAAAGCCAAAGGCAAATGTTATCACGCGCGAAACACGAAACTTTTAATAAGTGCCTGACTGCCATTGTTTATGCAAATCTGCAAGTTTTTTTTTCCTTTTTTTCCAGAAATATTTTTCGTTCACAAACAGTACATTTGCTTTTAAGTATTATTCCTGAGAGTTTCAAACTGTATTACTTCTTCTTAACGTCTAATGCCTGCGATGAATATTTCGCTGTGCGAACACAAATCGGGTCAGACGCTTCAAGCTGTTAAACAGTCGCTAACCTGGATGCCAGAGACTTTTGATGCACGGTTTCCGGTTTCGGTCAATTCTTTATAGTGAACCGTGGGCTAAAAAATTGTCTAGCGCCCTCTCAAAATTCAAATATTTGGCCGCCAAACATTCATGTTTGAACCCACTTTGAACCTATTTTCCTGTTACGTGTCCACGGATAGATCCAAATGACGGTATCACAGCTCGCGGGTGAGCGTGTATGTCGCCGGAAGAGACAGTTGTCGTTTTAGGTTGTTGGTTGTTTATATACTGATGTAGCGAGGACCTCAATGAGGAATTTTTGTCGAGTCAGAACCGCTTTCTCCGGTGCACTCCCACAAGCCAGGACCATTTTGCTCTTCAGCAGCTACTCTAAATAAATAAATAAATAATAATAATAATAATAATAATAATGAGTCTATATTTCACCAAAAGATAAAACTACATATCTTATGTTACAATAAGAGAAGATAAAAACTATGATAAAAATATCTACGTTATATGTATATATTAAAAAAGTGTATCATTACAATAAATGGAGCTTAAAAATCAACCTATTTACAAAGGTGTTCATAAAACGCTCTGTATTAATTTTTGGGCGTACGCAGCCTTTTTTCCTAAGATTATGTACATACGTCTTCTGGACAGGAATGATATCTTTTAGTAGGTGGCAATCCGTTAACTCTGGCCAGATTTTTCCACGTAGGAATCTTTAGACTAGTAATAATACCAAGTTTGCACGTCATATCGCTTGCTGTGCGTGATCGGCTGTGAAATGATTTACCCGCCAAGTTTAAAATTACATGACACCACTCCAACCGACCAATAAGGTGGCGTCCTTAAAATAATCACGCAGTATGACACAGAACCAAGAATAGATTTAAAATAATTTTCATGGGAAGAGGATCATGCATGGGGGATTCGCTCTCTTAGATCATTCTCTCTTGAGGCTTTTATACCAGTAGGTCGTCCGTACACAAATGAGAGTTGAATTTTATACTATTTGGTAAAGTGATAGATAATCTATTTTCAAACACAAATTGAAGGTCGTTAACGTACAGGTGAAAGAACAAGGGAATTTAAAGACTTAGCCAAGGGTATATAACTTGGCCTCGTACCTGCCCCAAGCGGACGCCCACTGTAATAATCTAACATCTTAAGTCCCGAACTCCCAAGGATGTCCTCTTATGGTGGGTGGGTGAGGGGGGCTAAACTATAATTCTCCCTTGGGCCACCCGTATACAATACCTTTGTATACAACTAATTAGACATTGAGACTCGATACGGTTAGGAGGTTTCGAAGCTCATGGTTGAGAGCCCCGAAGTGGGTGGTTAGGGCGCCAAAAGAAGTGTCTGAAACACCGAAAAGACCAAGGACTTAACTTCAGAATACTCGGCCACTTATATTTGCATCTAGTTGGAGAAGAGAAATTACCATGGGCTATACTTGGCGTGCAAGAATCAAACGGAAGGGAGTTGTGAGGCTAACTTTATCATGTGCACTTCTAAAAGAAAAAAGCATTCCTTCTTCTCAATCGGCACCCTTACTACATTCCAGACATCGAGGAGACATTATTATTTGACTACGGGTAGCCTAATCTGCTGCGACATGTTTCGACACTGTCTTGAAAAATAGAACAGGCTACTTTATGATTGTCATACAGACCCAAATACAACGAATTTGTCTAAACAAATAAAATAAACTACACCGCAGTAAACTATAAGCGTCTTCAAACTAAACAGATTTCTAACTTAGACTGCCTTATTCCGCGAAATAAGATTTGTCAGTGAACACACACAAAAACGTTCTTTAATACATTATTTAATCAAAAACACTCTTCTTTATAAATTAGCCATTTATTATGTTGGCAAAATAGTAAAACAGTCAAAAATTGACTTCTGGACTTTACCTGATCTTATCCAGTCTACTTGTAGCACTGTGAACATCAACATGCACAGTCTTCCAGTGGTTTATCACCTTCAGAAAGAGTAAGGTTTACTAGAGCACACAGTATAGATTCCGGCATATAGCAAGGTTAACTTTATTTGCGAATCAGTTGACTGGACATGCAAGAAAAAAGTGTCCGAACAATGTCCCCATTAACAGGTTGCACACGTCCAGATATTTTGATTGTTTAGTTTTATATGTTCGTTTGATTTATCTTGCAAATGTTGTTCTGAATCCTTCAATTCTTCAAAAGCTTGAAGATTATTTTTATCTCCAGTACATATTGCAGTCACATATTTTTTTATATATACACGCCCTATCTGAGCTACTATACGTACGTGTACGTGCCAACGTTTAGGCTATCAAGACCTGTTGCTCAAGTGTTGAAGTGCAGACGTTTTACTTCCTTCCCAAGATTTCCGGCGTTACCTCAGACACTAATATTCCACTCCACGCTCATTTCGATGTTGGGGTAATCCTTGGAATTCTTGGTGGGGGTGTGCCTCCGGTTTCCGAAATCCTAACCCTATTTTAGACCAAAAAAATTTTCTTTTCCACACCCATTTTCTACGGTGGCCCGTAAGGGACATTACAATATATTTTTTTTCCCTTAAGTCATCGCGCGATAATTAGTCATTTTATCGCGCGATAAATGAGAAAATGTAAAAACTATCGGGCGATAATTAGTCAGTTTGAGAAAATGCAAGGGGTGACAGGCCGCACATCTATAGCGGCGTGAAACCTTGTGTAAACCTTTCATATTTTAGCTCTAACGAGGATGTCCTTTAGGGATTTTTCTTTCTTCTTGGTTCTTTAAAAATTTGGCGAAGTAACGGTTGGTTTTGTGTAAGATTCCATTTTTTCAGTAAAACTTCTTTTAAAGTAGACACTGAGGGCTGGTACTGTGTCACGAAAGGCAATATTTTTTTTTCCTCTTTGTTGTTGTGTTTCAGGAGTGCAGACTCCCTCTCTGTGAACTTTATATCTGATGGAAGGTTTTTTTATCATAGTTTGGGGGTAGCCTCTGTCAATCAAGCGTTTCTTGAAATTTGAAATATTTTCCTCAAAAGTAGTTTTTAAGGAGTTTGTTCGTAGGATTCTCAAGGCTTCTCCTTTGACAAATCGTTTTTTAATACTCGGCGGGTGACAAGAGGTGAAATGTGTGTATTGGAAGGTTTCCGTTCTTTTAAAATGTGTCTTTACGTCAAGGATAGATTTTTCCTTGAATCTTGTGCCTTTATATACAACCGTGTCTAAAAACACAGTCTCAGTGTCAGATATTTCGGCCGTGAATTTGATAGTTGGGTGATGTAAGTTTGCTTGTTCGATGTACGCTTCGCGTTTCGATGTCTGGTTTACTTATGTCCCACAGGGCCAAGATATCAATGAAGCGTTTCCAAACTGTAGGTTTAAAAACGGTTCTGCTTAGAATTGTTAATTAGGCGTTTAAGATTAGGTGTTTGAGTTTGAGCCATTTTCTTGTCATGTCATCAATATGATTTTCACGGTAAAGATCCGTGATTAGGCGCAAGACCTTGCTGTGCGTTTCTTTCACCATGGGTTGAGAGAGAGGTCTGTAGTTATGTTTGACGCCGATTTGTACTTGACCCTCTCTTATTTTGTCAATTTTGTTCATGACTACTGCGATAAACTGACTACTTATCGCGCGATAAATGAACAGTTATCGCGCGATAATTTTTAAATTTTCTCATTTATCGCGCGATAACTGCTCATTTTATCGCGAGATAAATTTGAATTATCGCGCGATAATTTAAGAAAAAAAAAGATTGCAATGTCCCTTACGGACCACCGTAATTTTCAGACCTAGCCTCTAAAATTCATGCCCGTTTTCAGACCTCACAGGCAGAAATTATAGAACGCCAGCAAAAAGGTTTTCTTAAGTCCATTGGAAATTCGCATATCTCTCTTCAGTTTCATATTCAATTGAAATTGAAACGACAAATACGCTCATACACACCCTTTAGTTTCCTAGAAGACCATACCCAATTCCAGATCAAAGTGGGCAAAGTCTATACCCGTTTTCAGACTGAAATGGCGCAAAAAAGCTACCGTTAATGCGTTGGGGCGGCACATACCTGTATAGCTTATATAAGGGAGTAACACCCCTGGGGAGATTTTGTTATTTGATATTTGGGTGTCTTTATTATCTTAAAAGGAAACTTTAGGGGCAATTTATCGCCGACTTTTCCCTGAGAAGTGGTCCTGTTCTTGTAGTATTAATAGTAAATGAGATTTCAGTTCTACGCCGAAAGATTTTACCCCTGAAAAGCCCCGAGTAAAAAGCCAACACCCAGATACCAGTACATCCATGAATAACCCTTATAATTGCCCCTTTGCAAGTTAGGGACTAAAAATAAATTAAGATGGATTAAGTGCCCCTGGAATATTGTCGGCTTTAATGCCAAGTGTTGAATGTTGGCAGGATGCACGTATGTCGTTTATTATTATTATTTACTATTTATTACTTACATTAATCAAATAATGTTGACAAATTTGAAGTTTGTACCTGTTAACCTTTGTATCAAAAGTGATGACGAAAAAACAGTGTACCTAAAAGTAGTTATATAGGGATGAAGATAAGCCTCGTTGGTGGATTCCCTTTGGATTCCCTCGCAGAAAGTGGATTCCCTTAATTAATAGGCATATGGGTCTAGTCAATGACGTCATCTATTGTGATAACCTAGGGAAAAAATGGGTTCCTCCATACTAATTAAGTGTCTTCCTCCATATATAATGAAGTGGATAGGTTTACTAACGAGCGTCACTCTACTACAATAGGAACAATAGGCCGGCCCAAAACTTGCCCGGGATCTTTTAACCCTGATTGGATAGTAAACAATCTATTATGTGTTCAGCATAAAAGCGCGCTCTCCGTTCAGCATTTTATTATTGTCACAAACTCCAGTAAATAATATTTTTGAGCGGATAGCTTCCAAACATACTAGTCAACGGTCCGAAAACAGTACTCGACTTAAATTATTCACTGTGACCAAAGATAAATATTTTTATTCTACAAAACCATTGATTCTGTTTTGTCAATATAATTCAACCTTCAAACGTTTCTAGACTGTGGTATCGAGCGTTAACCATTAACAGGTTGGCCTTTTTCCTTTTAGACCTGTATCATACGAAACAAAACGAACGCAAGAGAACTGTATTTTATTATTCATCGCAAACTAATTTAATATACACTGAGCCAACATGAACGCTTGTCGCATAAATTATCCACGGGAATCAGCTCAATTATATATAAACAATGGTGGGATTAATACGCGCGTGCTACAACCAGACTACACCTTTGTTTCGGTTAAAAAATGCATTTATTGATAACAAAACCATCAAAGTGTTACAACAATAGATGAATAGACAGAGTTCCGGCTTAGTCTTCGGGAACAGTTTGTTTGACAAACAATCGATTGAGTAAGGATTTCCGCTTATCGATGGCAAGTTCTTTCGATTCCAGCCAGTCATATCCTTCTGTGTCTTTGAGATCTTGGCGGGTTTCCATCACTTTTCGGAATGTCGGATCTTTCTTCATTGCATGCATCCACTGTAAAAACTCTAAGAACACTTTTCTCAATTCCTTTCTATATACTGGAAGCAAAGTATTTTCAGCTTTAATGCGGGCCACTTCAGGCGAGTCTCCGTTTTGTTCATATTCGTTGATCAGAGCTTCGAGCCGGGCTTCGTGGCGATTACAAACTTCATTTTGAATGCGTGACCAAGGATCTACATGCTCCTCCTCCTCCTCTTCGGAAGAGTCCATTTCTTCGCTAGATTGAGAACTTTGAGATGATTGTTCGCTTTCTTGTGAGCTTTCAATATCGTCGTCATCATCTTCATAATTTCCATATCCTTTTTGAACGAAATGATTATAATTGCTGAACATTGTGATCCGAACTGCACGAGGTTTAAGAACTGACTGAATCAGAAACAGCGGCTTACTTCTTTTATAGCTATCGATGGAGGCACGGCTGCAAAGCACAACGGAACTCTATGAACTTTCATTGTACCCCTCCTGTACCCCTCCTGTACCCCTACTGTACCCTTCCTGTACCCCTACTGTACCCCTACTGTACCCCTAATGTACCCCTACTGTACCCTTCCTGTACCCCTACTGTACCCCTCCTGTACCCCTCCTGTACCCCTACTGTACCCCTCCTGTACCCCTCCTGTACCCCTACTGTACCCTTCCTGTACCCCTCCTGTACCCCTCCTGTACCCCTACTGTACCCTTCCTGTACCCTTCCTGTACCCCTCCTGTACCCCTCCTGTACCCCTACTGTACCCTTCCTGTACCCCTACTGTACCCTTCCTGTACCCCTCCTGCACCCCTGAATTCTCTTAAGTACTCCCCACCATTGTAAAATAACTATATATTAAATGATTCTGTTAACTGTGAGTCATTTTTCATAAGCAGTCATGCCTCGAACGTTTCCTCGAATTTGTCCGCTATGTGGCAAACCTGGTGTGTCCAACTTGAGTTCTCATCTTGAAATTGTCCATGACTTAACGGTCGTGACTAGAATGGATACTCCAAAATCAGGTATCCGCTCGGAGACTGGAACTGAATAAAATTATTTTTCGGCAAATCGCTCCGACTCTTTACGACCTTGTTGTGTTGAAACACTAAGTATACAAAGACTGAAGAAGGCTAAGATGAGAATGGTTACTCCAAAATATGGATCAAAGCCTACATAGAGGTTAGTTGTTTTTCACGTTCTTTTTGTAAGAATTTAGTGCAAGGAGCAAACAATGTCTGTTTAATTACAGTACCACTACCGCGACTGCCGTGTATTAAAAGCTTATTCATAGCAAAGTATCTGTTTGGATAGCTCAGAATAAGGTGGATACTTCAGAATAAGAATGGCCAAAATATGGAAGTTTTGGCCATCTGGATTATTATTACTGAACTTCCCAATACAAACATGATTGTTACGTTTACAAAGAGGGTACAAATACAGTCAACCATTGTGTAATTATGGCTCAGTTAATTCGAAGCTTGCTTATAGGATAGCAGCCCGGTGTAGGGGTGGGGGGTTGGGAGGGGTACTCGACCAATATTTGGGTGTAGGTGAGCCGCTGAGGGTTTGAAACCCATACCCTGTTTAGGGTAACACCCTCAACTTTAGTACCGAGATAGAACAACTCCCTCAGATGGGGACAAGGTTATCAAGCACACCTGTCAACTTGTACTTATCTTATTTAGACACGGGTGCCAAGAACAATAACATTTATATTTATTCCAGTAAATGCTTTGGGTGATGACGTACTAAATATCTGCAAACATTTGCACTAAGACGAAATCGATCATGCATGAAACACCCTGTTTATAATTAGAACAGACTCGCACAAATCATGCACACTGTTTAGGACAGACTTGCAGGAAATTGTATACCCTGTTTAGGACAGACTTGTGCCAAACTATATACCCTGTTCAGCACAGAGAGGACAAAAACCATACCCTGTCCAGCGGCACATCCCCATGGAGGCCATATAAGGGAGTACCCCCCTCCCCCCCCAGGGATAGCAGACAGTTGTTGAATTTATGGTTCAACATAAACTATTTCTGTTTTCTTATATATTATGGTTGATTTTTTTTTTCACTTTTAAGTGGTAAGTTGCTGTTTAGTTTAGTGTGAGAAGAATGGGTACTTTATGAGATTATAAAAACCAAAGTGACCCTCACAACCTGTGGGATACTCGGGTCAACCTTTTGGTGCGCTGGGTATCTGGCACAATTAGCCAACCAGAACCCAAATCCTTTTACAGTCTTTTCTATGACCAAAAGGCCCAATGTTAGCTACTTTTGGCAAATGTAAACTATGTGATTCCAAGTTAGTCATTTTGTATTCCTGAATCTGCTGTGTGAACCTTTGTAATTTCCAGTCACATTGAAGGTGTTGAAATGCAGCCCCTTTATTGTCCATCCTGTCATGAAATGTTGCCCCATCCACAGGTAGCCCAAACTCTGAAGGAGTTTGTTGGACTTTGAATTTATAAGAGAATGTATGACAATAAACAAAATACGTCCTAAATTCCATTTTTTGACAAAAATAGAAATGAGAATGACTTACCTTGTGTTTTTGTTTTGTTAAGCTAAAACGGCATGGATATACCCTACTTCAATAATTATTATTTATTTATCAGTATTTTAGTTATTCATTTTGATATTAGGCAGGTACCACAAGGAAATGATTTGGTTGTTCCTTTTTAATTTAGATGATAGATAACTTTGTAGGTGATAATTATTTGTAATGCACTGAACTGGGGGCCTTTCTCTGCTACCAAAAGAAAATCTTTAACTTTTAAAACAAAAGGGTCAAGGCTTCTTTGCTGAATCAAAGCACTGTATCGTGGAACACAGTGCTTTTTAGAATTACCGCCAAAGTAGCAGCTTTATTTCCTGAAAGAATGATTATAATGGAAGCTTTATTTAATGCATGGCTAATTTCAAATTTTCAGGTGACTTTCCACCCCAGGTATAGAGGGTACATAAAAGTACATTGTGGAAGTGGAGAAAGAGTAAGAGGAAAGTAAAACAGAGGAAAGAATTGTGGGAAAAGGAAGAAATGAAAAAATGGTTGTAGAATTGTAAACAAACAACTTTATTTTTATAAAAGTAATAAACAATTTTTTGTACACATTTTATCAAATTCTTAGAGTGGTTTGTTTGTGGTTTTGAGAATTTTATTAACCAAATGGTCAAGCTACCCAGACATGCAACTGAGCAGCCAACTGCTTGGCCTCAATGAAAATTTTTTTTTCCTGTTTTCTTTTTTCTTTTTTCATTTTATTTGCTATTTCTCTTGAAGCCTTCTCCAATTTTCTTCATTTCTTTCTCCAACTGGTTTCTTTGTTCCTCACAAGCATTTGACTGCAACACCCTCCGGACCTCCAACTCCTCCTCCTGTTACAGCTGCAACATGGATATACGTTGTAGTTAATTTTTTATCTCAGTTAATTTTTATTTTTCCATTGTTTTTGGGTATGGTAATGTATGCTAATGATTTTGAAACAAAGGAAAAACAAAAATTATCTGAAATAAAAATATTAACTGCAACATATACCTGCATGATCATTTTTATTCCATTTTAAATTTATGATAAGCTCACCATACTGAGTGAAAAACAAAAAAATAGCCCATAACCAGCTTAATGCTGAAGGTCTTGTCTCATCAGGAGCTCAGAAGGCAATCAAGGAAATAGGTAATAGGTCACAGGGAGGGGAAGGAAAACACCTTCCCCCCCTCCTCCCTTGAGTGGAGGAAGGGGGAAGAAAAAGAAAAATAATTCATCCCAGGATCAACAGGATCTATTTCCACACTTTTCAACACCATGATGGTACCACTTGGCTGAGGACTGTTGTCAGAAAGTTCAGTGTGGAATAGGGTATGGAAGGCAGAGAGTTTTGGTGACAATAAGGCTCCTAGGATTTGAAAAAAAAAAAAAACAAAATACAAGTGCAAAAAAGCAACTATAAATAATTTTGCAAAAATCATAATATTTAGGATAAATAATTTGAATTGATACTAGAGTTTCTTGTAAATGTAAAAAGATAGCAAGTGAATATGGGCGGGCTGGCAGAGGCCAGCAGTAGATCTAGGGAGGTCCCCGGCCCTCAATATTTCTAGATCAAATTGAGGACAACAGTGCCATGAAAATTCTTTTCTAGATTGAGCTCCTCCATACCTTAAGGTCTGAAAGAGTGGTTCCTTCCTGCCACCTTAAGGTCTGGTGAGAACCCCCCCCCCCCCCCCTGGCCCACCCCTCTTCTTATCTGAAGGTTCCGATCTGCCACTGTAGGCTCCAGGTCCTATATCAGAGCTATACAGAGACACTACACTAATACAATCTGCAGGACCTTTTTTTTTTTTGTAACTTGAGCATATGTCTGCCTGCGCTTGTAATAGTGATCACCAAGCTACAAGAAGTATGACCTGAAGTAAATTAGGGACCTGTCATTTATTAGAGGTGGGGCAGGGCTGGTGCAATTCTTTTTTCCCAAGTGAATTTTTTTTATGCCCTCCCCCAATTCCCTGCAGAAAAAAATGTAACCCTCCCCCTTGTATGGCCCAAAATAGTTATGACCCTCCCCACACTAAATTACCCTGTGATGAAGGGAGGCGCCAATACAACATTCAGGAACAGGTATCTAAGATCACCTCATGCATTGAAGCAATATTGAGCACAAACAAGCCTGGTGCTGCTGGAAAATTTTACACGACCGATTATGTTCTTGTCCCAGCTGATTAGTTAATATTGAGGGCGAACATTATGAAGCTCAGTGAGTTACTAGAGAACATATTAGATATGGATAGACGCATTAAAGCTCACCTTAACACCCTGTTTCACTCAAAGACTGGTAATTTTATACGAGGAGAAGAGTATTCTAAATCGTTTGATGAAGCTGTTATTACAAGGCTTGATGAAGCTAAAAAAAGAGTAAACAGTGAATTGAAATATCTTAATGAGAAACTTGATCAATGCAAAGACATGTTTCGCAGTGTGTTGCTGTTGAAAACCAAATCAAGAAAAAGACGTACATGTAGGGTTGTTGGGTAGTTCAGGTTGATCATTATGAAAGTTTAAAATGCTTACTGTGCAAGGGACTTGTTTGTTAAATAATATATTTTATTTGTTGATTTATTTTTATTTTAAGTGAACAGCAATGTTTGCTAAAAATGGTATGGCCCTCCCCAAAGCCCAGCTTAAATTTTTGCTGATCCTCCCCTTTTTGGCTACATAAAATTTAATGACCCTCCCCCCAATTGCACCAGCCCTCCCCCGCCTCTAATAAATGACAGGTCCCTTATGTTTTTTTTTTTTTTTTACTATTGTTAACACTTGGAATCAACTAACCCATAAAGATGGTTAACTGACCTTAACTGTATTTGTACCCTCTTTGTAAACGTAACAATCATGTTTGTATTGGGAAGTTCAGTAATAATAATCCAGATGGCCAAAACTTCCATATTTTGGCCATTCTTATTCTGAAGTATCCACCTTATTCTGAGCTATCCAAACAGATACTTTGCTATGAATAAGCTTTTAATACACGGCAGTCGCGGTAGTGGTACTGTAATTAAACAGACATTGTTTGCTCCTTGCACTAAATTCTTACAAAAAGAACGTGAAAAACAACTAACCTCTATGTAGGCTTTGATCCATATTTTGGAGTAACCATTCTCATCTTAGCCTTCTTCAGTCTTTGTATACTTAGTGTTTCAACACAACAAGGTCGTAAAGAGTCGGAGCGATTTGCCGAAAAATAATTTTATTCAGTTCCAGTCTCCGAGCGGATACCTGATTTTGGAGTATCCATTCTAGTCACGACCCAAACGGAAACGCTTGCTACGCAGGCTAGACGAACATATTTCTTTGTTTGTTGTTGTTTTGTTGTGTTTTTTTTCTTTTTGTAGTAGTATATTGAGACCCAGGGTGTACTAATACATTTTGTATTTCAAACAAAGACTCAGTCATTCCAAGATTGGTCTACTTGAGGAGCGTACAAGGGTCAAACCTGCAGCCCCCTCCCCCCCCCCGGGAGGAGGGGGGTTATTTGTCCTTGTCGTTACTCCCCTCCTGTTTAAAAAAACTCTTTGACTCCTCTCATCTCTACGCAAAACGGTTGGGCACTCAACGACCGAATGTTTCCAAATACTCCAGAAGTGTCTCAAATGGTTTTCTCTGTGCTTTAGAAGCCTGTGGTTAATTTGGAGTTGCCCTAAAAATTGATTATCTGTTCGGATGTCTTTATTTTTTAACATTAGATGCGTCTTCAGTACCATGAGGACATTAACGCCGT
>OZ037996.1:44579381-44589212 GCA_964035705.1 Porites rus | reverse complement strand
CCTGGTTAGAAATATGGTAAAAAATTGACAATCTTAATGTTCGACTGTTATCTGTACTAAACGAAGCGCTTTTGACATGCAATTTCACCTCATAGTAGTTTCAATCTTTTTAAAAACGTGTGTGAAAGATTATGGAGATACCTCCAGCCGATTGCTAGAAAGAAGGATTTGATTAGTACGTATCGGGGCGCTCTTGTTAGCCGTAATGTAAACATTTCGGTCTACTTTAACAAATTAGCGAATAATTTTTAAACCGCTCGATAAATTTTCTAAAAAATTTAACAGTGTTGAGATAAACCGTCCTTTTATTTGACCTCCTAGTTTCAAGATCATTGATATATTGTACGATAGTAAAATAAGGGCTACAATTCGCTAATATTTTGTCAGAAATTTTGTCTTTACAAGTGAGAGCCTTTTATTATTCAGGGGTATTGTCTCAAGGTTTCATTTTCACGTGAACAGCAGTAACTAACAATGCATTTGACATATGCAAAACTGCTAGCTATTGTTATGCACGAAAATATGAAACTTGGAGACAATACCCCCTGAATAATGAGAGGCTCTCACTTGTAAACACAAAATGTCTGACAAAATGTTAGCGAATTCAAGCCCTTATTTTACTGCCTTACAATATATCAATAATCTTGAAACTAAGAGGTCATATAAAAGGAGGGTTAATCTCAAGATTCTTAAATTTTCTAAAAAATTTATCGAGCGGTTTAAAAATTATTCGCTAATTTGTTAAAGTAGACCGAAATGTTTACATTTCCGCTAACAAGAGTGCCTTGATACATACTAATCAAATCCTCCTTTCTAGCAATCGGCTGGAGGTATCTCCATGATCTTTCGCACACGTTTTTAAAAAGATTGAAACTACTATGAGGTGAAATTGCATGTCAAAAGCGCTTCGTTTAGTACAGATAACAGTCGAACATCAAGATTGTCAATTTTTTACCGTATTTCTAACCAGAAAAACTTCATCCCAAAATATCTCGATAACGCTCTTACAGATTTCGCTTAAACTTCACGAACATCGAGGCAGCTATCGTAGGTAAAAGCTCCAGTAAACGATTTGGGAAGAACAGTTCCCAGTGCCGAGAAATACTGCTGGAATTAAAATAGGTAATGGCGTCATTTCGTTGCTATGACAACTCCGATGTCATTTTTACCCTGATCATAACCAATTTTCTTCTTTATCTAATACAACTGTGGTGTCAATTTTTCCAAATCCTTGTTTATGGCGACGCAGTTTACGCTCAAACTTGGGAGGTATTGACCTTGAAAAACTATATCGAGCCACCTTAAGAGGCCAGGTCTGAAAACGGATGTGGGAAGTGGTATTTTTTGGTCTGAAATAGGGTCAGGAATTGGGAAACCGGGCGGCATACACTCATCAAGGATTCCCGGGAGAACCCCCCCCCCCCCTCCGGGGGGAAGGACCCACCTTGCTAGTTTCCGACCTAAAATGCTAATTAAGCTGAAAAGTTATCTTGAATAGTGATCCAGCCTTTTTAGTGATTTTTTTCCACCATTTAATTTGGTCTTTGGTTAAAAAGAAAGGGCGCAAACAACAGTATTTGACGTAGATTTTTTTGAAATTCCAAAACGTTACCCCCCCCCCCCTCCCCCCCCACCCACAGCATTGCGTCAAATTATTTTGGTAACAGCTTACTGCTTCTTAAGGGCCAATATAAACGGTGTTCAATTTCAACTGATTTTGGAAAGTATGTGCGAAGAATCTGTAAGAAAATCTTTCTAAAAATGCATATTTATCTTTACAGCTGCTGGACGCAAGTGCTACACGTGTACCAGTACTGTAAGTGAGGAAGATTGTAGCAAGAATCAACAGGAGACTGATTGCGGAGAAGGTTTAGATAGCTGCGCCACCACGGGCCAGAATTTTACAGTTGGTCCAGTATCAACAACATCATTCACAAAAATTTGCACTATCAAACAAACGTGCGACACCGCTGAAACCGCCTTCTTAAACGCTTGCAAGGCGGCTCAAGGTACTACGTGTGAATATAAGTGCTGCGATAAAGACCTCTGCAACAGTGGTTCCACGCCTATAGTCAGCATTATCCTAATGGTGTCATGCGCCGTTGCGGGCTTTCTCCGCTAAAGAAACAAGAGTGTGCGGTGCAGTCAAGAGAAGGATTCTCCAAACAAATATGTTTGTTAAATAAACATTAAAATAGCTTAGTAGTAAAATTAAAAGTTCAATGATACTGTTGTTTTGTTTCATTAGCTCCTTTCGTTATTGACCTATATAAAATGTAATGCGCTTTTTAGATAGCTGAGCGGTACTGAAGTTAAATTTTAATAAGAACGAGGATTAAATGGAATTATGATCGCTTAACTTGCGATCTCTACTTTTTTTATAGCGTCCTGTGCAACACAACACAATTCTTAGGTATTTTCTGATTCACCGATTGTTCCTCCAAATAAAAGCCGCGTTCCTGATGCCTGAAAAACGCGTATTTGATGACAACGCGAAAAGCAATCTTTTGAAAACTCATTAGTGTGGACAGGGCCTAAAACTGATAAAGAACAAACAAAAGAAAACAAATTAATGATTTATTTTCCTTCGGCTCGTACTTTGACCAAATGAACTCAATAACTGTTGCTAATAAAAGTCCTTTTGTTTTGCTGTTTTGAGAACCGAGCAGACCAGTTTCCCGCGAGAGGTCCGTTAGTCAAATACCCTACCAATCTGTAAAGTCAATTCATATCGAGAAAAAGTATAATCTCTCCTAGGTGGACCAAAGATAAGTGGCTCTGTGAAGAGCAACTGAATTTTGTTCGATTTTTGCTGCCTTAATTTTAAAGAAGAGTTTTAGCGGCTTACGTGGGCGCAAGTTTTTTTGGGAATTTTGTTGCATTTTTTAAAAATCTTTTATCAGCGATTTCCGTAGGTTTGTATAATGAATGAACTTATCGTCCTGACTCTGTCTTTGTTAGCTCTCGCGTAAAGAGTCTAAGTTGTGAAATTGCTGCTTTTTGTAAGCACAAAACATCGCCTCTAAAAACGGATTAATCAGGCCCGTACAATGTGCCTCTGCCGCAACAAACACAATAATTCAGTTGCACCTTTTCAGCTACAGCCATATCTTCCTTATTCGCTGCCATGAAGGCAACTGAAAATACCCATGGCAAACAAAAATGGGGGGAGGGGGGCTAGTTCCTCCCTACCACCTCCTCGTGCGCTGTCCCTGACTTTTAGGGATAAGGAATATCCGTTTTAAGATTTACGGGGCTAACAGAAAAATATAAGGGATAACAAGACCACCACCACCACCCCCCACCCCCCTCCCCCAACAGGACTAGAACCAGACATTTTTAAAATTTATCAAATTATTCTGTGGCTCAGTATAGGTGGTTTTCATGCAATCTCGGGAGACACAAATAACAATGGTGAAATGAAGAACAAATGCTGGTGGACAAACAAAGCGAGCTAATGAGCGATCTTTTGTTTACCGTCCACCAGCACGGCGGCGATGACGTAACGTGAAAACCACCTATTGATAAACGTGTACTTCAAGTTTCTGGAGGGACTTTCGTAAAAGAAGGAGAAAAAAACTGAAACAAGAATCAGCAATAGAGGGTCTGTGAACAGGCTTGCGCAGATAGAAATGATGATGAATCAGCAGTAATATGGATAAAAGCTTTGCCTATTCGATTCAACAACAAAGAAAAGCAATTAACCCAATATTACTTTTAATCTTAAGTAGAACCTAGACTGTTTGTCTTAATCATTCTGCACATTTCCGCGTTAGAACGGCTGCGATATACGTTCGACATTTCCTACAGCGGTTGCTTAGTACTTTAAAATGTACATTTGGTTGCGCGGCGCAGCCAATGCAGATAATCTAACGGCTAAAATCATCAATCCGGTCAGTACGGTCTTTTGCACCTTCCTGCGCAGACAGAAATGATGACCGATGATCAATCAGCGATAGTGCGGATAAAGTTTATACTTATTCAACGGTGGAAGAAAGCAATTAAGTCGATATTGTTACTTATCATAAATTAAATAAAACATATACACTTATTTCTCTGATTTTAATCCTCACACTTCCGTGTTAGACACCGCAATACCCTTTCAGCAGTTTTTACAACAACAACAACTTTATTGACTTTATCTTCGACATGGAGATTTCAGTACCAAAACAGTCAATACAATAAAATACAATACAATACAGCCTGTAGTTGCTTGTAGATGATAATTGTTCTATATTAGGTTGATCAGGGCAGCGAATTAGACTTTAAACGAAGTAATGGGCAATGGTAGGTACTTATCCGTCTTTAGTGGCCCGAATAGAAATGGCGGTCCCGTCTCCAGTAGGAGACGTTAATATAGTATCCCCAATTAGCACTTCCGTGCTAAAGACATTGACACTCAAATAAAGTGCATTTTTTTTTTGATGACGAATCAGCAATAGTTCGTAATCGACTCCTGTTCGTTAAACATGGTATAAAACTCTTATGTTGCGGAATGACGGTAGGGGAAAGAAATTAAGCCATCGTTGATATTTATCACAACAACCCACAGCACCACTTCAATTTTTGTTACATAAGACAAGAAACGGGAAAAAAGCCGAAAACTAGCAGAGCTGAGCTACCGCTTACAACTGAAACAAATGCTGTCAGACGGAGGCCAGAAAAAACCTGCCCAAGAAAACCCCCGAAGGGAAAAAGTGCATGCAGGAAATCTGGGTAGGAACCAAGGCTCAAGCTCAAAGCCCTTCCCACGGGACATTACAATGTAATCGAGAATAGACTGCTCCTAAAAAGAAACAAAAAGGAGAGGTTGGTTCAGAAGCCTACATGACGTACAGGTGATATACGCAGCCTTATATACCCCCGATATGGCTACCGGCATGGTGCACCCGGCCTAGTACCCAGGCCCTGTTGTATCTCGTGCGTCAAAATATTTATTTCTGCCTTCTTGGCGGGCTCATTCGTCAGAAATAACATAATTCGTAAAGCTACAGCTGACGTCCGTTACTTGCTCTATTTTAGGATAACCTCACACGTTAAAGATAATAATAACTAATATGCATACTATTAGCGTCACTAGGCGTGTCACGCATAAAGTCATGCCATTATATCTCATCCCCCATCACGCGGATAGCGTGCAATGGTGCGAAAGAAAACAACAAAAAAACTAACTAAATAAACTAAATACTAGAGGTTCTATATTGGAAGTGAAGTGCAGCCCCATGTAGAAAGATTAAGGAGTAGAAAAGGTAGTAAATAATCTATTGTATCTCAGTTTAGGACATCATGGTCTTCAAGGTTGTAAGATTTTTGTCTTGTCGCGCAAAGCTAGGAGCGTTGCTTGATGATACAAAAGGGAGACTATGATGTATTTTCCGCGTAAGAACTAGGCAGGCGAACGGCAAAATCAATTAAAAAGTGCTAACTTTTAATCATTAATTTCAATTAAATCAAGCGTTCCGATTGGCCAAAATCCAAAAATCGCCGAAAAAACCGTGAGAAACGTGCCAAAAACAACTTTTTTAGCTTTATTTTCCCCATTCCCCTGTCTTATACCTCACGACCAAGTTTCAGCATTGTTGTATGCGCCAATCAAAAGTCAGAGCGGAAAACGTGCAACACACGCGCGACTTTGTTGTGACTCCATCTCAGATGTGATACTTGAGATGTTAGGAAATTTGTCTTTTGCCCGGAGTTTTTCTGAATTGATATTTATTTTGAAATTCACTGTTTTATCCTCGGAGTGATGGTCAAAATGCTCTTCAGCATGGTTTGCTGCTGTCCTCAACATGCCGAGTCGCTACGTGAAAACTTTGGGCCCGGCGTTGTTGTTTTCATCAGGATCAGGATCGGAGGAGATCGGAATGATTGTGGCGCTAGAAATTGAAGTGCAGCTGGACATAAAAGGAGAAAACGAGCGATTTTTAATTTTTACCAGGATAAAATTATTTCTCGAAGAGATGTAGAACACTTGAGATGGAGGTAAGTTGGACTCAATAGATTTTCGCACCTCCGCGCACATCATTGTGTGGCGGGTAAGGACAAAACATGAACCCGGGGTCCATGGAATCCCATTTTGGAGCGGATCATGGAGCCCCTGTAATGGACCGGGTCCATGAGCACTGTTTATTTAAGAAGGGGTTGAAAGTAGAAATGAGCAATAAACATTACGGCCTGCTTCAACCTCCAAAAATTATAGCACATGAATAAGCAAGAACGAGAAGTCCAAAGACCGTGACTGCAAAGCTGATTTAAAATAACGTGTATTGTTTTTCATAACAATATTTCGGCTGGCCATACCAGCCTTCTTCAGGTTTACAGATGTTACTGAACTTATGTGGCAATCACAATATTATATAAATGGAGAATGTCGCAATAAATGGGAGAGGCGGAAATGATGTACAGCATAAAAACTGGAAAGGAAAAATACTAAGGATATGGATTACAATAATTCGTCACGGCGGTTTAGCCCATGAGGTTCAAGAGTCATGGCGTTATCTATCAAATGCGACTCCCTGGCCTTACGAACTGAGTCACGTGAAGAATGAATTTTCTGTGGGATTAACTGCATGTCAGTATGAGAATGGTTAGAGTGAGAGAGAAAGTGTTCAGAAACAGTAGTGGGTTCAGATTTAATGTTAGTTTTGTCGACTGCACGTCTGTCGTCGTTAATATGTCCTTAAATGACGCTAAATTCTACAGACAACTAGATGGGGACATTACTGATACTATTAGAGTTTAATTTTATTATTTTATTACAGGAGCCCATCAGCGGCGCATAACAGATGTTTGGCAAATTGCTTGCGATCTGATTGAGACTCGACGCGAGGATCATTTAGCAAAGACGATCTTATATGTTGTTCCACTTTCTTTGCTTCGTCTGAAGAAAAAATCCAAGAGGCAAGATCCTCTATCTCTCTGCTGTCCAGTGCAGTTACTTTACTTTTTTTTTTGCGGCCGCGTGGTCTTCGCAGTCGCCTTTCCCTCTGCAGGTTTTGATCTTTTACGGCCGCCGGAAGATGTCGTTGCTTCGGTCAAATCCTCCTCGTCAGTTTCGCTTTCAGAGGATGTGGAATATTCTCTCGTCGAGTCTTGAATCGTATCAGAACTTTCGTCTGACGAGTCATAAACCCCTTCCCTGCTGTCCGCCATTACTTTTCTCATGCGCTTGAATCGCATGAATGCGCTCGCTGCCTGCTGTTTGACGTAAGACAATACTACTGTCATTTCTCTGTTTTCATTGGCTCTTCACTCTATCGCGCGCGAAACCTCCCCGGGGATCCGTTCTATTTATAAATCTACTCGGGAAAGGGTTGACTCCAAGGGCTTGTATGGGAGATGGAGGCTCCATTTGATGGGCTCCTGTTTATTATTAGAATTTAATTTTATTTAAAACATAGCGAGCATTCGGAAACGCCAGACGAGGAACACAAGCAGGAAAAAGCAGGGATTGCGAGAGCTTAAGAAAAAATTGATGATACCTTTAACTGCCTGCGATCGTTTTTTGGAGCGAGAGTTTCCCCACATGAGTATAACTCTGATGCATAACCCGCCAGGTCACGGAAACTGTCAGTTTGGAGCGCTGTGTTTTTGGTTAAATCGCCTGGGTATACACCGATCACCTGAAAAAGTCCGTGAGGAGATTGTAGAATACCTGGAAAACAATCCAACTGACACCGAAGGCTTTCCTTTAGAACTATATGCAGGAGTGCCTTGGTCACAGTACTTGTAGTCAATGGCAATGGATGGTACCTATGGTAACCAAATAACTTTACAAGCGGCAGCAGACTTGTATAACATTGAAGTTTTAGTTGTTTCAGCTCTGGCGCATAATGCCACCACGCTGATTTCTCCGTTGGCGGGCATACCTTATACGAGAGTGCAGCTGGGACACTATGCGGAGCAGCACGGAGAACATTATATTTGTGTCGAAGGAGGGACTTTATACGGAGAGTCCTTAGATGACATTGGGAGAGCGTATTTCGTTGAACTCGTTCAAGAGCGTCAATGTTTTTCTGTAAATAGGGTGACCAGAGAGGGACAGCATATTCCAGAATGGGTATAACCAAGGCCTTGTACAGACAAGAAAGACTTCCTAGTTCCCTGGACCAACATTCCTTTTAAAGAAACCCAACGATCTTGTTGGCTTTATTTACAACTTTCTGCGTTTGGGTGTTCCACGTGCGTCATGTGCTATTTTGCTTTAGGACGGTGTCCACTAATGGGAAGTAGTTTTTCCCAGATAATGACTATGTGAGACAAGTAGATCATATCAGAGGCTACTGAAATCTAAACAGAAAACTGGGAGTAACCACGCATTTTTTTAGAGATAACTGCGCTTCAATATAGAGAAAAACGCTGAATAGGCATTTTTTAGAAAAATGATAAAAAGTTATTTTTCTCCAAATTTCAGAGTGTACCCGTGAACTGGCACAAATGCAATGATAGTTGTAACAAGGTCTCAAAATTAGCAACAAATGATAACATAACAACTGCTCTTGATACATCTTTTTTTGAAATACCATCTCCACGCGTTTGCCTTAAAAATAGTGTAAACGACATTTTCCCAAAACTAAAAATTGATCGTTTGCTGGTTAGCCCGTAGGGGTTAGCCTGCGTTTTTAGAAGTTAAATTTGTTGGTTTTGACCTTAACTTTATCGCTTTGGGGGTTATTTACAATTTTTCCCATCCCCTCCCCGGTCAGTTTTACTATTGCTTCACTCAACGCAGAGTACTCTGGGATATCCACAACGGCTGACAGTCAGAGAGAACAACAACCCACGGAGGAGAGCAAAAACAGAAAGTGAAGAACGACATTTCATGGACTCTAAGGAAAACAAATTATACTATTTCATTCAACTGGAGCTTATCCGTTTCAAAAATTTAACAAACATTTTTGGAGAAGAGCAATCTCGAAGGTATTAAAGATTACTTCCAGCGCACATAGAGTAGTATGGCGAGCTCAAGATCCATGGCTGGTGCTGTAAACAAACTACTGTACTGTAGTGGAAAATAGTCGACAGGGACTCTTAGACAGGTACTCCTTCAATCGTTTGCTTACTTGTACATGTCCTCAAGATTTTTTTAACTGTAGATGTAATATGGATTGTAAACCTTCTATCGTTTTTTTATTATTTTATCGGGTACCTCGATCGAATTTGTTTTTAAACTTGCTTACATTCAATGAGCTGATATCTGTGCTTTGCGCTATCTCTTCCGGGCTTTGCCACAAGTGTCATATGACTTAAATGATTTGCATAGACTCAAGTTCCATACATGAGCTCTCTATTAAAAAAGCTGAACACTGCGAAAGTAGTTGTACCGAATGCGTTTATGTACCCTCATATATAAACTGAGCTATAATGATCATTTTATATATTTCGTTTTGATTTTTTTTACTGTAGCACAATTCTGTGTCATGATCATTCACTATTTTTCGCTCCTAAATGTTAATTTTAGACTTAACAGTGTCTGTTAAACCTAAGGAAGTCTTAGAATGGAAATACTTTATTTTACCTTCCATCCTTAGTTTGTAAACAGCCAAATGGCAGCTATGTCTAAATGTCCAGATTATGTGTGGCGTGAAATTGAACCTTAAGAAATGCTATCTACACAACAAGCTGCCCAATGAGTCGATAATTTCAATGCTTAGTGATGCCAAAATGCTTAAAAAACAATGATAATAGTAAAAAGCATAACAATTTGTTACGTTTTTTTTCCACGATGAAAGCGTTTCCTTTACGGTACGCAACTATTTGTGAAGCTGCGATCTAAGCGATCCAAGCAATCTTGTGACAGTTTTTTTCTTGTTTGTTCAACAAATGAAAGCC
>OZ037996.1:44494381-44576881 GCA_964035705.1 Porites rus | reverse complement strand
GGGTATGAGGGCCTGTTCGTCCTCTCTTCTCGATCACTTCTATTAGAGGTAAATTTATGTTCAACGAGAGACCTGGAAATTGTGTTGTGATGTACCTATGTCAGGATAAAATACTTACGAGACAACAGAATTCCATTTAATCCTTTTTGTTCTATTGAGTTATAACAATAATGAGCTAGCTTGATATACAGATTGCACTGAGATTTAAGCTCAATAACTTAGAAACCATTTCACAAAGAAAGTCAAAATTATCCTTATGCTTTAAATGTCTTAATCTCAAATTGAAACTTCAATCTAAATTTACTTAAAGCCCTGCCACTTTTAACTCTTTAAGTTGAAAACGATATTAGGAAAGGAAAATCCTTCTTTTATCACTGCTGCACACTCTAGACGAAGCGGAAGAAGCCCACAGAGGCGCATGACACCATAAGGAGAATGCTGACCATAGGCGAGGTCCCTTTGTTGCAGAGGTCTTCATCGCAGCACTTGTATTCGCATTTACCACCTGCAGCTTTGCAAGGTTTTAAAACTCCCGAGTCTGCCACATCACACACAGCTTTGGTAGTGCAGGATTTTGCATATACTTTAATTTGTTGATATTCCGTGGTAGATGTGACACAGCGTGGTTCAGTTAATCCCGTGCAATTCTGCTCTTTTTGATTCTTAACACAGTCCTCCATACTTGTCGCAACGGGACATTGGTAGCACTTTAATCCAGTAGCTGCGAGAAATAAGAAACGCATCAGAAAGTTATCTTTTCTCAAACGTTTTACAATGAATTACTAAAAGTTATATAAAATTTAGAGTGTTCGCATCCCACTGTCTATACACTGACGTTATTTCACTCAAACACTGTTGCAGTACGTGGTATGATTGCTCAGTTTAACACGGCAACTCGTTATTTTCATGTTATCAGGATTTTAACGTCGAATGGCGTTAAGTGATGGCGATGCAGCAACCAGAGTAATTCTGGACTGAACTAATCTACACAGGAAGAAGTAAATTATTTGGCTCCATTAACTAAAGGTGAATTAAACGTTAATTCATTTCTCAAGTACATGTGCGGAGGCCGTAATTTCTTCGTCTATTTTCTCTCAGTTGGTGCATGCCACCGAAACTGGGCCAAGTCCAGTTGTGAGCCAGTCACTTGGCTACACTCGTTTTTTTTTATAACAACTTCAAATATGGCATATTTCATAGGAATATCAAGGCTGAAATTTGAGAAATTTTAAGAATATTTTAAGAAAAAATGCGAGGTCGAGATTTTGAAAAGGATGTTATTTATATGTGTGTTGAAAATATGTAAATGCAATACAGGTATACAATTCCATGCACACAAATAACCACATGAAATTGCTGATTTCTTTTTCTAAACGGTAGAACTATAGCCTGAGATAACAGACGACATTTCGAAACGCCACCTACGGTTTCCCTTGCCTAGTCCCTGTACGGCGTTTTCCCAGTCCCTCTCGGTCAATTCGTTTCGATGACGTATCCGAGGCGAACGGGCGGGAAACGCCTAGACAAAAACACAATGCGCATGCGTGCGTTGCTTTTTGAAAATGAAAGATGACGTTAACGTTGTGAGCAGCAAGCAAACAGGCAGCAGGAGATTTTGGTTATTAACCACTCATGTGGATATTTGTAGGATCGACTTTTGCCGACCGGCTTTGAAAAGTCATCAGAATGTTATCTGGGGCACCCAACGAGAATGTAGTTCAAAACCACTTAAACATAGCATTGTTAAACGTATTTTAGTATTTAAACGGTAGGTATAGCCATATTTTTATCCCCTAAAAAATTTTCATCTGTTCGGATTTCTTAGCTGAAAGTCTAGTGATCCTAAAATTATAGGGATCAAAACTTAACGTTTCGAAAATTTCAGCCAGAAAAAAGGCTTCCGAAAATTCTAGGTGACCTTTTAGGGTAAAAATCCGCTAAAAATAGGCAATTATACCATTTTTTAGATGTTCGAAAATCCTAGGAGAGGCAGGAAAGCAAGAAATTTTACAACAAATGTTCCGAAAATTCTAGATCTCAAATCGTCTTCCGAACAGATATTTTCCGAAAATTGTCGTTGGGTGCCCCTGTGTTATTCATAGTCCTGTGAAGATTTATACTGCTCCTTTAATCTCATCATTCCAACTGAGCCGCTGATTGGAGTTTGCCGCTCGCGAATTTTCAAAGTAAACGCAATACTGACCCGTGTGTTGTAAACTCAGACCTCAAATCTTGAATAATTAGAAAAACCATACTTTCAATTAAATTCATTTGCTGCGTATCAAAAAGTGCCCAGAAACTGAATCTAAAAGTAAAAATCCTATAAAATTCGCCGACATTCACAGAAGTGATGCGTGTATTATAAATGTGAGAAGCATTAAATTCTACTTGCATGCGTTGTCTCAGGATCGTGTTTTGAGCAAATGCTAATCAATGAAAGAACACACAACAATAGACAGAGAAATTATTTCTCGAAAATTTTTATTCAAAGGCCGATAAATTAATCAAGGAAGCGAGGGTACGCTCTTATGATAAGCCAATCGGCAACGCGAGTTTAATATTATCATCCACATTGCCTATACACCTAATTGCAATAAGGTTGTCATAGAAAAAAGCAAAAAGCCAAATAGGAATTAATTAGAATTATCATTGCTTGCAACATTCACAACACACACGCTTATAGCTGAATATTAATCACGTAATGTGAAAGCCAAATCATTTGCATCAGTTTCTTGGTGTCATTCTAATGCAATTCGAGGCTGATTCATCTAGCGGATTTCAAAGGTGCTCTTATTACAAACGTACATCGGATAACTACTGAAGAAAAAATGGCTCCATTTTTTTTCAATAAATATAGCCTGGGGTAAATTCCAGGAACGCGACGCGTGTCTTCGTTTAATGCTAAATAGAAAAGCCATTCTGCGTATGGTTTGTAGTGCACAACACTATCAGATCACAATTTTCAAGCAACAAATTAGGGGTGTAGGCAGGACTTTCCATCACGGAGAGGGTGAGGCGTTCCTCCGCCAGTTCCTCTCCCGCGCCACAAACCAAGCCTCGTTTGTCAGGACCCTTTTGTTACACACATCAGTGTTTCATGTGCGGAATCTTACAGCGCGGAATTACAGAATTATTTCTTGTTATTGTGAATGACTTCTTAAATAATTGTTAAATTATTAAAATACGCAAATGTAAATCACATGTCTAATTAATTCCTATTTGGCTTTCTGCTTTCTGCTTTTTGCTTTTTCCTTTTTTCTATGACAACGTTATTGCAATTAGGTGTATGTAATTTAATCCTTTGAATCTTTTAGGAGTAGTTATATAGGGATGAAGATAAGCCTCGCTGGTGGATTCCCTTTGGATTCCCTCGCAGAAAGTGGATTCCCTTAATTAATAGGCATATGGGTCTAGTCAATGACGTCATCTATTGTGATAACCTAGGGAAAAAATGGGTTCCTCCATACTAATTAAGTGTCTTCCTCCATATATAATGAAGTGGATAGGTTTACTAATGAGCGTCACTCTACTACAATAGGAACAATAGGCCGGCCCAAACTTGCCCGGGATCTTTTAACCCTGATTGGATAGTAAACAATCTATTATGTGTTCAGCATAAAAGCGCGCTCTCCGTTCAGCATTTTATTATTGTCACAAACTCCAGTAAATAATATTTTTGAGCGGATAGCTTCCAAACATACTAGTCAACGGTCCGAAAACAGTACTCGACTTAAATTATTCACTGTGACCAAAGATAAATATTTTTATTCTACAAAACCATTGATTCTGTTTTGTCAATATAATTCAACCTTCAAACGTTTCTAGACTGTGGTATCGAGCGTTAACCATTAACAGGTTGGCCTTTTTCCTTTTAGACCTGTATCATACGAAACAAAACGAACGCAAGCGAACTGTATTTTATTATTCATCGCAAACTAATTTAATATACACTGAGCCAACATGAGAAATATACAGTGAAAGACCATATTTCTAATACTAATGTAGAAAAAGGCGATCATTATTACATCCAAACACGGCACAAGGATCTTTTTTCCCATTACAATCTTATTCTAAGAAAACTTTAAGAAAAAATGTCTCGAAAAGCGCCCGAAAATACAAACGAAATGTGCTCATGCCCCCTGGGCATCCTATAATACTCCTTAAATCGGATTAATTCAATATGGCCGCCATATCGCTAAAAAGGTCTATTGACGACATTTCTTCGGGTAAAAGACAAATTTCCTAACATCTCAAGTATCACATCTGAGATGGAGTCACAACAAGGTCGCGCGTGTGTTGCACGTTTTCCGCTCTAACTTTTGATTGGCGCATACAACAATGCTGAAACTTGGTCGTGAGGTATAAGCAGGAGCCGATTAGCCAAGTATAAGGCAGGGGAATGGGGAAAATGAAGCTAAAAAAGTTGTTTTTGGCTCGTTTCTCACTGTTTTTTCGCCGATTTTTGGATTTTGGCCAATTGTAACTGTAATTTTTTCTGCTTTATTAACGCGCGCGTTCGGGTTATTTAGTTGAAGTTTTCCCCGGACCAAGTTGGCTTTACCCTTTCGGCGCTGACTCTCTTTCCAGGTCTGTTCACTGTGCCCCTGATGAGAATGACAGACCTTCTGAGCGGACTAAAATTTTTTAAAATAACATCAGTCTATGTTCCCTTCTACATTAGTGAGCTCACTAGAACTTAATAACAGTGTAACATAGCTATTTATCTATTTAGTTCTCGTACCATAGCTAAATGAGTATTTACCACTTACTTAATGCTATGCATGCTTATTAAAAAATAACTAACGTCTTTATGGCTATTCTTCCCGCAGCTGCATGTAGTTTACGCTCAATGAACTAATGTGTAGTCATTGAACTACTGGTGTGGTTATTGATCTGTTGTGTACTTATTGAACTGCTGTGTCGTTATTGAACTAACAAAAAGGAAAACAGGAAATCTGGGTAGGAACCAAGGCTCAAGCTCAAAGCCCTTCCTACTGGACTTTACAATGTTATCGAGAGTAGACTGCTCCTAAAAAAAAGGGAGAGGTTGGTTCAGAAGCCTAGATGACGTACACGTGATATACGCAACCTTATATACCCCCGATATGGCTACCGGCGTGGTGCACCCGGCCTAGTACCCAGGCCCTGATGTATCTCGTGGGTCAAAATATTTATTTCTGCCTTCTTGGCGGGCTCATTCGTCAGAAATAACATCATTCGTGAAGCTACAGCTACCGTCCGTTACTCGCTCTATTTTAGGATAACCTCACACATTAAAGATAATAATACCTAATATGCATACTATTAGCGTCACTAGGCGTGTCACGCATGAAGTCATGCCACTATATCTCATCCCCCATCACGCGGATAGCGTGCAATGGTGCGAAAGAAAACAACAAAAAAAACTAACTAAATAAACTAAATACTAGAGGTTCTATATTGGAAGTGAAGTGCAGCCCCATGTAGAAAGATCAAGGAGTAGAAAAGGTAGTAAATAATCTATTGTTTCTCAGTTTAGGACATAATGGTCTTCAAGGTTGTAAGATTTTTGCCAAGTTGTCGCGCAAAGCTAGGAGCGTTGCTTTATGATACAAAAGGGAGACTATGATGTATTTTCCGCGTAAGAACTAGGCAGGCGAACGGCAAAATCAATTAAAAGGTGCTAACTTTTAATCATTAATTTCAATTAAATCAAGCGTTCCAATTGGCACTTTTTCCCTTCGGGGTTTTTTTTGGGCTGGTTTTTTCTCGCCTCCGTCTGACTGCATTTGTTTCAGTTGTAAGCGGTAGCTCAGCTCTGCTAGTTTTCAGCTTCAAGTTCCCCTTTTTCTGTCCTATGTAACAAAAATTGAAGTGGTGCTGTGGGTTGTTGTGATAAATATCAACGTTGGCTTAATTTCTTTCCCCTACCGTCATTCCGCAACATCATAGTTTTATACCATGTTTAACGAACAGGAGTCGATTACGAACTATTGCTGATTCATCATCACCATTTCTATTCTGGCCACTAAAGGAGGGATAAGTGCGAACCATTGCTCATCGTTTATGGTCTAATTCGCTGCCCTGATGATCAACCTAATATAGAACAATTATCATCCACAAGCAACTACAGACTGTATTGTATTGTATTGACTGTTTTGGTACTGAAATCTCCATGTCGAAGATAAAGTCAATAAAGTTGTTGTTGTTGTTGTTAAAACTGCTGAAAGGGTATCGCGGTGTCTCACGGAAGTGTGAAAATTGTGAAGATTAAATAACATCAGAGAAATAAGTGTATATGTTTTATTTAATTTATGATAAGTAACAATATCGACTTAATTGCTTTCTTCCACCGTTGAATAAGTATAAACTTTATCCGCACTATCGCTGATTGATCATCAGTCATCATTTCTGTCTATACGCAGGAAGGTGCAAAAGGCCGTACTGACCGGACTGATGATTTTAGCCGTTAGATTATCTGCATTGGCTGCTCCGCGCAACCAAATGTACATTTTAAAGTACTAAGCAACCGCTGTAGGACCGGAAATGTCGAACGTATATCCGCAGCCGTTCTAACGCGGAAATGTGAAGAATGATTAATACAAACAGTCTAGGTTCTACTTAAGATTAAAAGTAATATTGGGTTAATTGCTTTTCTTTGTTGTGGAATTGAATAGGCAAAGCTTTTATCCATATTATTGCTGATTCATCATCATTTCTATCTGCGCAAGCCTGTTCACAGACCCTCCATTGCTCATTCTTGTTTCAGTTTTTTTCTCCTTCTTTTACGAAAGCCCCTCCAGAAAATTGAAGTACACGTTTATCAATACTGAGCCACAGAATAATTTGATAAATTTTAAAAATGTCTGGTTCTGAGGCCCTGTTGGGGGAGGGGGGTGGGGGGTGGTGATCTTGTTATCCCTTATATTTTCCTGTTATCCCCGTAAATCTTGAAACGGATATTCCTTATTCCTAAAAGTCAGGGCAACGCACGGGGAGGTGGTAGGGAGGAACTAGCCCCCCCCCCCCCCCTTCTCATTTTTGTTTGCCATGGGAATTTTTAATTGCATTCATGGTAGCGAATAAAGAAGATATGGCTGTAGCTAAGAAGGTGCAATAATTATTGTGTTTGTTGCGGCAGAGGCGCATTGTACAGGTTTTTACAGTACTGGTACACGTGTAGCACTTGAGTCCATCAGCTGTAAAGATAAATATGAATTTTTAGAAAGATTTTTTTACAGATTCCTCGCACATACTTTCCAAAATCAGTTGAAATTGAACACCATTTATATTGGCCCTTAAGAAGCAGTAAGCTGTTACCAAAATAATTTGACGCAATGCTGTGGGTGGGTGGGGTAACGTTTTGGAATTTAAAAAATCTAGGTCAAATACTGTTGTTTACGCCCTTTCTTTTTAACCAAAGACCAAATTAAATGGTGGAAAAAAACCACTAACAAGGCTGGATCACTATTCAAGATAAATTTTCAGATTAATTAGCATTTTAGGTCGAAACTAGCAAGGTGGGTCCTTCCCCCCGGAGGGGGGGTTCTCCCGGGAATCCTTGATGAGTGTATGCCGCCCGGTTCCCCAATTCCTGACCCTATTTCAGACCAAAAAATACCACTTCCCACATCCGTTTTCAGACCTGGCCTCTTAAATCGATATCCGTTTACAGACCTAGCATAGGCAGAAACAATGTCTTCGTTACTTCAGTTAGATTTCTAGATCTGAGAACGCCAACAGAAAGATTTCTTAAAATCCATTTTGAATTCGCATATTACTCGCATATTACGATCATACGTTCCTGTTAGTAGTTCCCTTGAAAACCATACCCGATTTCAGGCCAAAAAGGGTTTTAAGTTTATATCCGTTTTCATACCGAACAGCGCAAAAACATGCGTTTTTGGGCGGCACATACTTATGTGGCTTATATAAGGGAGTACCCCCCGGGTCCTTCCTGCAGCAACATTCGCAATCAGTGATCTAAGAGTGTGTTTATTAAGAAGTAGATGTTTATTCTGTTGTGATTAAAGCAGCAATTGATTCGAACTAAATCTTGCCATCAAAAAATGAATAGGCCCGAACTCGAAGAAACTAGTGCGATTCATGCAGTTGATCACTAGATAAATGACCGTCTATTGGTTTACCAATAAACAGCTGCTTTCTACCCATGAAAAAAGCCTTAATAAGCAACAGCGTAAAAAAATGCTTACCGACAGAAATACAAAGCAGACAGGCCAAGATAACCACAAGCTTCATGTTTGAAAAACTGCTTCTACACCGTATCTTGTTTGCTTCTCACAGCTGCTCAGTACTGCAAGATTGACGGCAAACAAAACCATGCTATCCGTTTTAAGCCTCTGCTACTGCCACATTCGACAGCTTCTGTCAATCAATGTCAGACACACGTTTATGTCATTTTCATTTACGTATCAAGGAAGAGGCGGTATGATCATACGATTAGCCAGTCATTAATAACCAGGGCAGCAACCTAAGTCTATTATCATTTATCCATGAATTTATGACCTCTAGTTTATGATCACTGAATCATTATTTCTGATTAATGATCACTGATCATTGAATAAACAAGTTGCCAGATCCATCGACGGTAATGGAAGTTACAAGTAATACCGAGCAAGCAGGGGGCTCAAGGGCGGATCCAGGATTTTTTTTAGGAGGGGGAGCACTCGTCTCTTGCTCTACTTCAACACCAATAAACCACATAGTTTTTTTTTTTGCAGAATACCAGTTGTATTAGAAAACCGCAGGTCATCTCAGGGGGGGTGCGCACCCCCTGCACCCTCCCCCTAGATCCGCCCCTGGGGCATGATCAATAAAATGAGAACTATTAAAATTAATTAGCCGCTGCTACTGCCACATTCGACAGCTTCTGTCAATCAATGTCAGACACACGTTTATGTTATTTTCATTTACATATCAAGGAAGAGGCGGTATGATCATACGATTAGCCAGTCATTAATAACCAGGGCAGCAACCTAAGTCTATTATCATTTATCCATGCGGTAAAGGTGAATTTATGACATCTAGTTTATGATCACTGAATCATTATTTCTGATTAATGATCACTGATCATTGAATATACAAGTTGCCAGATCCATCGACGGTAATAGAAGTTACAAGTAATACCGAACAAGCAGGGGGCTTGATCAATAAAATAAGAACTTTTAAAATCCCTATCTCATCCGCTCGCGGAATCAGCGATAATTATAATAATGTTAATAATAATAATAATCGAAAATATTATTTATAAATAGTTTTATTTGCACCCTGCCATTATTTCCGCCACTTAGGGTACAGGGCTGGTCTTAGCTACTTTAGAATGACTCAGCTAATAATTATTATTGAAGCCTTTCCAAGGAAATTATTCTGATTTCTGCACGGTCATCAGGGTCTTGATTTTTCAGTGGTAAAAGGGGCCAAGCATTTACATTTACATTTACCTTCCTGCAGGAAGGTTAAATGCTGCAAGGATGCTTTAGTGAGCTGTTTAGTGAACAAGCCGTCACGCTTCACGATCACAAAATCACTTGCAGATAACAATGGTAGTCTTTACACTAGACTGAGCCTAAATAAGCTAAGAAATATTTCAAGACAAGTAAATTTTAATTACTTGGAGTAAAAGAAAGCTTCACACCCAAACGATTCTTTTTTACTACAGGTATTTTCCCACGCAACATAATTTTGATTGATTGACATGTTCGCCTTTCTCAAAGCTCAAGTAACCGCAAGTCAGCTAAGTCGTTAAGGATGCCTGGTTTTCAAGTCGCTTGAAACTTTCTTGAATCGTTTCAACTTTCCGACTTTAATGAGATTGCAAAGTAAAGTTACTTGAGATTTTACTTTGGCCTTCACACACGAATTTTTGGTTAAGTAAAACTTAGCAGCTCCTAAGTCTTATAAAGACAACCAATTAGGAAACTTGAACGCTCCATATAAGGTCAGTTTACATGGACGAGTCTTTTTTATACAGTTTGATTTTTGTTTCATTGTATGTGCTACGATATTAGGTGCGCCTTTAAATTGTTTGTGTCAGCTAGCGGCTGAATTTATTTGCGATGAATCGCTTTAAAATCACGATTCAGGGGCACCCAACGACAATTTTCGGAAAAATATCTGTTCGCAAGACGATTTGAGATCTAGAATTTTCGAAACATTTGTTGTAAAATTTCTTGCTTGCCTGCCTCGCCTAGGATTTTCGAACATCTAAAAAATGGTAAAATTGCCCATTTTCAACGGATTTTTACCCTAAAAAGGTCACCTAGAAATTTTCGGGAGCCTTTTTTATGGCTGAAATTTTCGAACAGGTAAGTTTTGGTCCCTATAATTTTGGGATCACTAGACTTTCAGCTAGGAAATCCGAACAGATGGAAAATTTATAGGGGATAAAAATATGCCCATATCCACCGTTTAAATACTAAAACACGTTTAACAATGCTATGTTTAAGTGGTTTTGAACTATATTCTCGTTGGGTGTCCCTGACGATTGCTGCAAATCAGAGACGTTTACGCGATTGATCGACCAATTTCTGCTCAAGGATGGTTAAAAAATACCTGTTTTTGAGCCTCTTAGCGGATATTAGTGATTCCTTCGAGCGATGGTCGATTTTCTCAGGAGGTTTAATCAACTGCAATATAATCCTGTTAAATGAAGACTCCCTTAAAAAGTACTTTTAAGTTTTATTACCTCGCCGTTGAAACGGAATCTTCAAGTTTTGCTGAGCTGCAAGTACGTGCTAAAATCTTCCCAAAAAGAACAAATGTTGAAGGCATCTAGAACTGAGAAACTGAATAAAGTAACTGGCGTGAATATTGTTTTTGGATATGCTAAACAAATTAAAGAAGTTCTTGGAAACGGCCTTTCTTGTATTTCAACCAACGACAGAATAAGTTGGAAAATTTGACCACAGAGGCAAAAAGGATTCATTTGTCAATTAGAACTCAGCTTAAGTCTAGACCTTAGAAATGCAGTATCACTAGAATCCTTTAAGAATAATTATCGAAATATCTTATTTAAAGAGCAACAGGAATTACACCATTTCATAGTTTAATCATATTCTTGTATGTATTTCACGGCATTAGCTCTCATACTCTTTCATATTGATGTAGAACTTTTATATTTCCTTAGTTTTATTTATTTTGTACTTAGACTTTGTATATTCTGAATCTTATGCTTTTTGTAATTTTAATTTAGATAGAGGGCCACAAGTTTACTAGTTTCTGTAACTATTCCGTGCTACCCTCTTTAAATAAAGTGTATTATTATTATTATTACTCGTAGATCGTAGTTTACAACCCTAGAAGGTGAATAGCAGTAAGCTACACCAACACCAGGCTCCGTTGAAGTTGTTTTCTTTTTCTGTTAGTAAAGAAACGCTTATGATTTAAAAGGGTGAAAACAGGCCATTTCTCAGCAGGAGCGTCATGTCAGTTCAAAACCTTTCATGATCTTTATCCACCATCCCTTACGGTAACGTTCTTAGGGGTTCGCCACGCGTTACTAAGCCCTAACAACATCTATCTGCGTGGGAGGGACTAACCGTCTTGCGTGAAAAATATTGGTGAAAAATATTGGTTGGGTTCAAGGGGTGTGAGATAAGTGTCAAATACGCTGACGCACGAACTGGCTTCGGACGGAAGTATTATTTATATTGGTATCTTGAACGCTTGAGGAACAAAACTAGATAAGTATCCTTTCCCGATTCGTAGCCAGAACCAGTAAAAGACATGTTTAAAATTTATCAAATTATTCTGTGGCTATAGTATTGGTAAACGTGTACTTGAAGTTTCTCGGAGAGCTTTAAGAGGAGAAAACTGAATTATGAAATAAATGAATTCATTTAAAATAAAGTGAAACAGAAATAATCAAAATGTTAAGACGTGTGTAGATGGGTGAGGTAAAGCTGCAGAGAGTCATGCTTCCGCATCTTCGCCCTCTCACTAAAACACGTACTAATATCAAGGCGTTACAGTTTTTGTCTCTTTTTTTTTCATATTTGTATGAGAATTTTATCCATATGCTACATATTTGTTGAGTTTTCATTATTTCATGTATTACTGACGTTCACTACCAAAAAATTATTTTAAGCAAAGTTCTCGTAATACATTGAAGCTAAAAAAGTCATCGATAAAATGAACGACGTTTCGGTGTCACTTTTTAAATAATGGTCCCCCAATGTTTATTAATATCTGACATTATATGGTTTGAATGGATGCACACAATACGAAAGGTACGCCCCATAAATGCGGCTTGCCTTTACATTGACTGCTTGTTACATGATTGATGCATGTTATATATGTTCGTATCTGAGCGCTACATCGAAAGGAATTAGAGTAGATCCCGTATTTCCTTTTTGCTCCTTCCAGCTAAGATCTCATGTGTATATATTAGGCTAGGCTCAAACACAAATTTAGTGGATTTTAATCACAAGCACTTTCATCTCTCACATCTTCGTGAACCTTGGCAAGCAGTTTCTAATTTCTATCTATTTCAGTAACTTTTTTAGTTCTTTGTCAGTCTAAATCACATGACTCGCATTCGCCTTGTAATGGTCAAACTTTTTATCTCCAAAACTGAGGAATACTTGGTCAAATTGTGTTCGCCTTATTTATTTTTTTCGTTTGGCTTTTCTATGGCTTGGCTAAAACTTGGCTTGGCTTGGCTTGGCTATAGCTATATATGGCTAAAGAGGCGGAGCCACGTTGAGATCATTTTGACATCGACAGTTGAAGGCACGAGTTTCTGACGTCATCATGAGCGAAAAATTATTTCTTCTAAGTTTCGCGACTGAAACAAACTAGTTATTTTGCGAGCGGCAAACCGTGTTGTTTTAAAAGATCTGCTGGGGTTTCTCTATATTAAAACTGAATGCATGATCTAAGAAATGATAATGAAGAGGAGTGAACAATAGTACGGATAAAAGCTATCTCCATTTAGCCAGAGAAAGTATATGAAAGGGGTACCTTTTGTGTCAAAAATGGTATATAAAATGGTAAGGGGTTTAACCTCGGGGCGGAACCTCCCTGTAGCAAACTTTGTCGAGGACCCTTTTGGGGTCAGACACCGCTGAAATACGTTTCAACATTCCCTACCGCCATTACTTTGTACTTGATAAGAATCATTCTATACTCACCTGAGCAGGGCAGTGAGTTCAGAGAATCAACAAACCTTTGAAATCAGCGCCTTCTGGCGCAGATAGAAATGACAATGATGAATCAGCAATAGTGCGAATAAAGGCTACGTTTATTCAAGTCAAGTCAATATTGCTTTTTATCATTAATAGAACATATTAGACTGTTTGTCTTAATCATTCTTCACATTTCCGCGTTAGACTCTGCGATACCCATTCGACATTTCCTACAGCGGTTGCTTCGTACTTAATAAATGATGAATGTTTGTACGATTTGATTGATAATGGACGAAAAAATGGATATGCACAAATTTGCTCCTTGCAAATACGTCACAAAAATGTAAAAACCGAGGACCGAGTAAATATGGGGCAAAGCAAATTTGCATACCATTTGCGACATATTTGCCGGGCGCAAATCTGTGCAAATCCATCTTTTCGTCCAGTGAGAGGAGCAGCAGATTCAGAGAATCTAACGGAAAACTCATCAATCGTGCCTTATGCGCCTTCCGGCTCAGATAGAAATGATGTCCGATGATGAATCAGCTATAGTACGGATAAAGTCTATAATTATTCAACGTTGGAGAAAAGCAATCAAGTCAATATTGCTTCTTATCATGCATAGAAAGAACATAGACTCGTATTTCCCTGACTTTGTTCTTCACACTTCCGCGTTAGACAGCGTTATAGCCTTTCAGCATTTCAATACAGTTGTCGTTGCTTATGAATGATAATTGCTCTATATTAGTTTGCCGGGCTACGAGTTAGACTAAAAACGATGTAATGGGCAATGGTACGCACTTATAATTATCCGTCTTCATTGGCCCGGATAGAAATGATGATGGCGAATCAACAATAGTTCGTAATCGGCATCTATTCGTATAAAAGCTATGTCGCTTGACAGTAGGGGAAAGAAATCAAGCCAATGTTGCTATTTATCACAACAACTCACACCACCATTTCGATTTTGTTATATCTGGAACATTCGTTACAAATTTGAGTCCTACAGCCGTCCGTACTAGAGTTTTATACTGTAATTGCGGCGACAAGAGAAGCCCGCAATCCTAATCTCCAGGTTGTTATTTCGCATGCGTCGCATGTATGTAGCCAGCATTCGTTTAGGGAAAGCACTAGATAACATCGACCTAAACCAGATGAGCCATCGATGTGTCAGCGGTGCTTTACACTAAATGACTGAAATGATCCCCTCGACTCCCTCTCACTTGATCGATCGCAGCGAGGATGTTGTATTTGAGTTAGTTTGAGTTATAAAATGGTCAACACTCTGAACACTGTCGTTTCCAGTTTATATTACTTTAAAAAATCTGAAATCTGTAATAGAATCAGCTGTATTGCACTGAACGACGGCTCTCGTGAGGCTACTGTACTTTGTTGCACGCTTTTCGTTGTTAGTATTTATGTTTTGCGTGCTTTGCCTCAAAAACACCGGGTTTGTGCCGTTCTATTCCCTCGGAAAACGGAAGTCATGTTTTTAGTTCCAAAATGTTTTATATTTAAGTTTAAAATACGATTTGTTAACGTTAAAAAAATATAAGCAACTTTAGTAGCCTTCCCCGAAATCCAAGATGGCGACCAAAAGGAGATTTTGAAGAGCAAATTTAAATTTCGATTTTCAAAGTGAAAGCTACCGTTTTATCCTTGGTATCATGTGTTTTTGTGTTGCTTAATAGTCAAAGATTAAGGTGCCATAAACCCAAAATTTCGGCTCTCAGCTGATGGACTAATTCGTATAATAGCCAAATACATCTCAGGGGAGCTTGAAGTTACTGGTTTCATGCCGGGAATAAATGCAGATTTTAACAAAAAAAGTTTTGTTTGTCATAATGTATGTCACGGGATCAACTGACAAAACTGAAGACAGATAGAAGCTCTTTACCAAGCTGGATTTATTTAAAAAGCACAACATATAAAAAAAATAAACAACATTATTCATTCAAACAATAGAATACTTCACTTGCATTCAAAGATCAATTAATCCTTATATTTCAAACCAATAACATTTCTGGGTCCAGTTTTTAATTTGATCGCGGAAAAGCGTTTTTAAACAATGAGGCAACAATTTTTCTCAGTTACACTTGGCCATAAGCGTTAAGTTTTATCGCATCGGCATGTTTCTTGGTCAACAGCATTAAAAGATTGGTGACAATTAAGCTTACCAGGTCGTTCAAGTCAGTACGCGGTACGACGTTAATGCTGCAAAGATGTTCTGATTTGGAGAATTAGGAGTGCCTTCTCAGATAAATTTTGCTTAGATTTTTAATGCGCTTCTTGTCGGGCTATACACCGAATGAAAGTGAAAGCCAGTGAAGTATTCCATTGAATAATGTTGGGGTGGGGGGGGGGGGGCATGTGGGGGCGTGTGTTCCAAGGGTCCCCTACGCTAGGTCTTAAATAGACCTTTTTTACCGATACGGCGGCCATATTGAATTAATTCGATTTAAGGAGTATTGTAGGATGCCCAGGGGGCATGAGCACATTTTGTTTGTTTGTACGAGCGCCTTTCGGAACATTTTTTCTTGAAGTTTTCTTAGAATAAGATTGTAATGAGAAAAATATCGTTGTGCCGTGTTTGGATGTAATAATCACAGGGGCACCCAACGGGAAATTTTGAGAAAAAGACCTAAAAAACAACAACAAAGCGTGAATAAAGGTTTCTGAAGCCATTTTAAGCATTTTGGGAGATTGCTGGAAAAAAATTATCTGTTCCTCACTCCCAGCAAGACTGATGGAAGAGTTCCCAGCCAGCAACCTTTCATAGGGCACAATTCAGATCTTGAGTGGTAAGTAACCCATACACGTAACCCGTAGCAGCTTTTCTAGACTTCAAATCCCCTCTGACACCCTGAATTATCTTTTTCCCAGAAACACTTTCCTTCCAAGGACTATTATTTCTTCCACATCTCCCAGCCAGCAAAAATGTGCCTGAAGAACAGATATTTTGAGGAACGGATCCAATGGGTGCCCCTGTAATCATCGCCTTTTTCTAGCTTAGTATTAGAAATATCGTCTTTCACTGAATCTTTCTCGGGAAAAAGGCAATCATTATTACATCCAAGTTCGTCTGAACGAGTTTGGAACGTCCAACACGGATAGGACGTCTGAAGATCGTCTCCAGGACAAACGTCGTTCTTCACATGCGACTGACGAACTGAACTAATAGATTAGAAAGTTGTAGGATACTGTATATTTGGCCTCGTGTGGAAGAAAATTTATTACTGATCTGATGCAGATGATTTGTTCGACGCTTCCTTAGTTCAACGTTTAACCCAACAGACGAACTTAATTTAGGTCGGCCCAAATTATAGTTTGTTTTTTCTCATGAAAAGTTCGACGTTTGGCCTATGTCTTAGCCTAGAGAGAAGCTTCTATGAAAGGGGTGATTGTGTGTGATACGACTGATAGACAAACATAGCACGATTTGCAACTTTATTTTTAAGGCTTATAAACAGGACGATCGACAATTGAAGCAGCCACACCTGAAAAACAGCAAATTCAACTGAGCTACATGTATTACAATACCATAAACTAAAAGGCGTTATCCAAAGCTATTTGTAAGACCCGTCAGAGAATGACAGGCAGGTACTTTGAAATATTGACTAATATTTGTTAAATCAGCCACGCTTTTTGGTTTTTGTTTCATATACTCCATTTTGATCCGGTGTTTTTGTTCCGTCCAGCTTTGCTTATACAATTTAATCTGCATTTTACTCTTAATGCTACATTTTAATTGACACAAAAGTTTAATTTTTGCAGCGCCGAACTTAACGGAAGAAAGCTACGAGAGCGCATGTCAGAATCAGAAAGGTACTGACCAGTGGTACTTTGGCTCCATTGCACAGGTCACCCTCGCAGCAGTAGACATTGCACTTGTCTATCAAAGACCCTAAAGCTTTGCACAGATCTGTCTTATTGCAGGCCACTGGAGAGGAACATAGTTTAATAAAACCTTTGGATGAGTCGGCTTTAACACTATAAGAAGCCTTCACACAGCGATCAAAACCAGCTGGACAGGCATCATTGATTGTGGTCTTCTCACAGTCATCCCAGTCCAATGTTGAGTGGCACGAGTAGCAAGTGAGGCCGTATGCTGTAAATCAGGGATCAAAACTAATTTAAATAGTTTTTATCGCAGAATTTTAAATAGTAAAAATGATTTGAATAATAATGACAATAATACTTATCATTTATATTGCGCAAATTAGTATAGGTAATAGCATGATTTGTAGTGATATTTGGCCTAAATACCACAAGTGATATTTCGAAATTGTTATACGTAATTTCACGAGCCGATAGGCGAGTGAAATTTGAGACAATTTTGAAATATCACGAGTGGTATTTATGCCAAATATCACGTACAAATCATGCCATTATTTGTTTATACTACTACGCGCAAAGGGTTTGTAATTTTCACATGTAGGTATTTCAAATTAAGCTGAAATACCACTGCTCTAAGCCAATCAAATTGCAGAAATTTTTCATGTAGTGGTATAAACAAAAAAATATCAGTCAAATGCGCATTGCATGATAAAGAATTAAAATTAATAAAAATATCTATATATACAATATAAATGCCAAACAACTTAAAATATAAGATAAAAGCTATAAGAATTCTAAGACTAAAGTAGGTTGAAAAGGTTTTAAAAAGGTTAAAACATAAAAATAAAAATGTTAAAATACGTTCAGGTAACTAAGTTATAAGCTATTTTAAAATAACAGTTCTTGAGCAACTTGTTAAATGTATCAAAGTTCTTTTCATTCCTGATATGTAATGGAAGGTTGTTTCATACTTTCGGTGCAGCGGTTGAAAACGCTCTGTCTCCCAGAGTTTTCTTTGTCCTAACAGAAAGGTCGACTAACACAACTCTGTCAGTTGATCGAAGATTATAACGTGAGTACTCTCTTGCTGCTAAAAGACTGCTAAGATATTGTGGAGCTAAACCGTATATATATTTAAAAGCGAGCATTGCAATCTTAAAATCAATTATAAACCCAATCAAGGCCCAGGCCAATGAAGCCTAAAAAGTAACGGAATGATGTGGCCATGTTATAGCATATAGCTCACAAGGCGGGCAGCTGCGTTTTGCAAGCGCTCTAGTTTCAACGGATGGACTGCGGGAACACCATACGATAAATTGTTGCAATAGTCTATCCATGACATAATTACGGCTTGTACCAAGGACTTAATAATTTCATAATTTAAAAACTTTCTAATACGTCTGATATTATGCAAATGGAATAGCACGGATTGGCAGTTGTTAGTGATGCATTATCATACTGAGATGACAATCAAACCAAGATCCAAGATTTTTCTGACAGTTAGTAACAGTCGGAACACTTGAATGGCCGATTGTAAGCTGGCTTATCTATACTTTGTTCAGTTGAGCACGTCTACCAATCGCAATGAATTCCGTCTTGTCCTCATTAAGTTTCTACTTATCTACTGTCTTCCAGGTTCTAATGTCCTTAATACAATTCTGAACAGCATAAATGGCATCCACTTGACTAATGTGTGAGTCAAAGTTTAGTAGGTTTATAGAAACTGGATTTACGAACAATTTCAATTTCTACCAGAAATAGATAGAAATTTTTCACGGTTAATTTTAATGATAATAATTAACAATTATTCCACAAGTGTGCGTTGGATATAAGATGGTAGATATAGCCAACGAGGCGCGTAGCGCCGAGTTGGCTATAATCATCTCATGTCTAACAAGCGGGAATGGAATAATTGTTTTAGTAAAAACGCCCTCAAAGTAGCGAGAATTCCTTCCGACTTTATTTGTAAAAACAACCGATTTTCAGCTTGTTTTTAATTTTGAGCAGAGGCGTACACTGTATTTCGAGAGCATCGCTCATATACCATGAGAGCTAAGCCAATCAGAGCTCTAGAATTGCACTATCCGACGATTCAGTTTTTAATAATAATAATAATTATAATAATCCTTAAAAAAAATAATAACTAGGGAAAAAATCAAAAGAAAAAAATACAGAACTACGAGAAGATAAATTTAACAGTCTTCAGGTCCTCAGGGAGTCTCTTGATACAATCCTCCTAAAGTAGATATCTTGGCATCGTGTCAATATATATAGATAGCCTTAAAAACTATGGTTAACGTGTCGTGGCACCTAATTAAGAATGTCATCTTATGAGACAGAGGAGACACCCAAAAATTCTAATGAAGAGGGAGTCATCATATACTACAGAAGCTACCCTTAAAATCCCACGGTTATGAGAATATGATTTGTAACCCTAGCAAATGCAAGGAACTCGTTGTTACGAAGAAGAACAATAACACGCATTATATTTGAGAAAATGATTTGCAATACTCCGCAGTGTAATAGTCTTTTAGTAAGATCATGTATTGATAACGAACTTTAGCGCTCGGTGAGTTTTGTAAATGAGATCGATGACGTTGTATATATTTTAACAGTTTTAAGCTTTTTATATTTATAAGATGTTATTATTTATTTAGGACTTTATCATTATCATTTTATTATACTCACTATTGTAAGATTCTGTTATATATTATATTGTAAATACACAATTCAGCTTAGTAGCTGCAAGCTTTTTACAAATAAACTATCTATCTATCTGTCGTTACCGTAGGTGTTACCCTTCAAAGTAACTGCGAGTTCAGTGAACATGTAAGACTGAAATTAGTCAAAGCAACAGCTGTTTGCATGTTTTAAGGTCTCTTAGAATGGAGCAATACTCTCAAGTAGAGATAGACCATTTATTTAAGTCCTTAGTTCTACCGAATTTTACATATTGCCTTTCTGCAATGGAGCGGTTGGATCATATTTGAATATTATACAACTTTTTTTCATGGATCGCTGTCACAAGCACCGCTCGCTTTTTTTCTTTTCCCGTTTCTATTAAGGATCTTTTAAATAGATAGGACTGCAAGATTTTAAAGGCTGTTACCTCTGTAGATAGCCATCCGCTAGGCTCGTATTTACAACCAACAAAGGAGAATAAAATAAAATAATCTGCGTAAAAAACAGTGTGCCCTCCCCACGGTTACCGAACGATTTATGACATCTTATGTGATAAATAGTAGACTGATTTTTAAACACAAGATAAGGTAGTTTCTACATAGTATTTTATCATCCATTTGTAGTTTAACTAGTTTAATTTTTAGGGTAGATTTTTATTGAGTGTATGGGCAACTAGGATGTAATAAAAGATATGCACTTTTATCTTTTGGCAATAAAGACTTATATTATTATTATTATTATTATTATTATTATTATTATTATTATTATTATTATTATTATTATTATTATTATTATTATTATTCAAAACATTATCTCAGAACCTGAATTATCGAGCTCTCAAGGCGAATTAACCAAAAAAAAAAATAACAATGAAAAAAATAACGACTATTATTATTATTATTATTATTATTATTATTCAAAACACTATCTCAGAACCTGAATTATCGAGCTCTTAAGGTGAATTAACCAAAAAAAAAACAAATAACAATGTGAAAAGCGACGGGGAAAATTTTATTTAATATCTTTGAGTATGTTCTTCACAACTTCGTACAATGTTATTGATTAAATTGAGTTTTCTCCAGAAAATGCCCCCTTAACATTAAACTTTAACATACCTACGGAGAAGCACATCAGAAAAGCGTAAAGAACGTTCATTCTGAAGAGAGCCAAGAAGTTCTGCCAGTGATGCAAAATGAGCACAGTGTTTGTAGTTCGTGCAGCAAAACTTCAACTTGTATGCCACCCGGTTTACGAATAGACGGAATGAGCTTTTTCGCTGTTTTTTTTTACCTTCTAATTATGCAATTAGGTATAAAAGCTGGCGAAAACATCTTTCAAGCAAACTTATAAATGATGTTTTAACCAATGACACCAACTTGCGATGTTCACGTGAGTTGGCCTTAATCCATTTTGATTTAGAATTTAAAATTATTTGATTGTTGATTTTTCATCCAATGTTTTAAAATTATCTCTAACGTCTCTTAAACGTCTCATAATAGCCACTCTTTCTTTAAGATGTAAAAACCCAATCCGTGAAGCACGTTTGTGAATTCTTTTCTGGGAAGATGTCCTATGCGGCGAGGTGTCTTATCACTTCACATTTTTACGCCAAATGGAGAGAAGACTGTTTCACTGTGATTTCCAGCCTAGCACTTTTAGAGTGAAAATTTAAGAAGTGGATGATCGTGCATTGTGTGAATAGTCTGTCAAGCAGCAATGTGCGCCAAGTGGACAGAGCAAAATTGCCTGAGCCGAGTCTTAAGAGTTCCAACACACTTAAAAGCACGATTGTAGGCATCACCTAGTTTGATTGGCGGTTAATCCTTTTATTTTCTCCGACGCTAGGCAATTTAAATAATCAAAGTTCTGTTGACAGAAATTCAAGCACAATACAATACTTAAGGCATCTGAGCACTTGTGACGGCAGGACTTGCATTTTCGAGCAGAACTTACAACCTCGAATTGAAAATATTGATTAGATTTTCACGGGCATTTGCAGCCACGCAGGAAACGTCATCAGTTTGCGTGTAAAAGTAACGTAGTCAATCCTAAGGCGGTTTTTAAGACTGGCAAGCTTTGACATAATTTGGCAAGAGATCAGGATAATCAGCTGAGCCCTCACTTGTACACCGAGGCCCGGGGGGTACTCCCCTCTATAAGTGACGGGGGAGCTCGTCGGAAAATTTCGAGAACACAAAGAAAACATAAACAGCGGTGATCATGATAAACATTCTTGTGAGTTTTCGCATTTTTATTAACTTGACGTTTCGTATGCTATTTAACACCCATTTTCAAAAGTGATTTTAAGTGAACGTTAAAGAAAATGACGAGATTATATATTCAAAAATTACAAGGGGTCTGGAAATGAGATTAAGAATTTAAAAAATTCTTAACAGTAATTAATACAAAAGGCAACAGCTAATAAAGCATCAGCTTTTCACTGCTGATGTTGACATTAAAAGCTGCCTCTTGAATAAACAATGTTTCTTTTACTTTACAATGACAATCTGTTTTGCTAGATGCTAAGATTTTAAATTGATCCCAGTTAATGTTATGTCCGGTGGCAGTGAATAGATCACAGGTATCCCAGGCTCTGTGATAGTACCACAGTACGGTTCCAGTAAATTTACAGTGTTTGTATGGGGTAAAAAAAACGATCTTAAAATTTCTAGGAAATACTAAATAAAGATAAATGAAACTTACTCTGCAGTTAGTTGTTGTTGTCCTTAATGCTCCAACGACGTTTCGTGATAATTTGTTCAAATTCACTCTATATACAATAATAATATACAAGGTAGGAGACACGAGATGCCATTTTCGCCGCCATGCTCCCTTTCAACACAACGTTTTCCACGAAATTCAAACTCCAACGGAAAATAAACATGCCAGGATCATAGAGATAGGATAGCAGCAGATATAGAAACCAATGAAGCTTTCCCAGATAGAGAAACGAATCCCACAGACTTTGACAAACTCGAAAGATATAATCCAAAAAGACCTAGAACATGCTCGCCGAAGTAGCCGGGCCAGATCAACGCGCGGCCAAGAAAATGAGGCCTGGGCACTGTACAAAAAAAAACCAATCCCGGGACTCCTGAGGTGCATGACCATTCTGGGGACCGATATAACATTCGCCCAAAGCCACACTCCCCTGCTGGAAAAATACTTGATAGAAGGCAATCGTTCTTCCTAGCCGTACCACTTTCATAGGGGAAACCCCAATTTTTTTGTTTTTACGGATCGGTGGTCTCTTTCTAGAGGTGGTCGTACATATAGGTTCGATTGCATTAGTCAAAAGGATAAGCAGATCTGAATTTTTCAAGCGATTTATTTTATCAATTCTACAGCACTTCGTTTCTTTTTTTGAAAAATATTTTAATAATTTATCATTTAAAGGGCTCTTATTTCCTTGTGTTTGTTTCACAGTGAATTTTAAATCAGTACTGACAAACCAATCAAGAAAATATTTTCCCTGTCTCTTATTTGTCCACTGTGTCTGAGTAAAATGACACTTGTCATGCGGAAGCTTCAGTCTAAAATAGGACTATATTATATAGTCTTGCGGAGTTTTCCCTGAGCGTAATGCTATGTCCAATTCTTGCGCCTTCCCTCTTGATTTCATTTCTGCTTTTATTAATTCACAAACTCTCATTTATATGAGACAAGTTTCAAGGAGTTGCGAAGTAACGTTGCTCACAAGTAAAAATTCTGAACGGGAGAGTAATACACTTTTCAATTTATAACTTTTTCATCCGAAAGATAAACAAAGAATTCACTGACATCGTCTCACTGAGCGGGATTAGCTTAAAAAAAACTCAATTACTTCTTACTGTAGTTATCATTAAGGTCCAAATAATATGAATTCAAACAGGGCCATAACATAAGCGTGCATATATAAATAAGTAAATTTATACCACTGAGCTTAAGATTATAGCCGAGTTTAAATATTTTGGCGATACTACAACTTGGTTTCAATTCCTTACCTGCTTTCAAGTGCCAATCGTTTGCGTTAAGGTAACCATCAGCACAAGATAGACTGTTTTCAGTTCGTTTCCCTAGTTTTCTCTAAGATACCCTCCATCACTGCCCGGGGAGGAGGGGGTACTTCCTTATAGAGTTTTAATGGGGACGTGCGGCCAGCCAGGGTATGTTTTTTGGGATTTTTGTCTTAAACAGGGTATCTTTTCTTAGACAGGAGCCCATAACCCTGTTCTTAGACGATAAACAGCCTGCGCTTATGTTCTACGAATGTCTTAAACTGGGTATCAAAAATCGGAATTCTGTCTTAAACAGGGTAGGAAAATCAGCGATTTTTGTCGTAATCAGGGTCAGGGTAGGGTATGAGGGGCCGAGCCGAACCTCCACACCCAAGGATATATCGAGTACCCCCTCCCGGGCATCACTGGTAGCTAGCCGAGGGATCGAGAGGGTGTCAGGGAACATACAGTCGAAGACTGAGAGGCTTGGCTACAGTGAAAATCAAATCTTTGTGAGTTTTGGCCATATATTTTGATAAAAAGAATCCAAAAAAGCCGTTGCGCCTGACTCGTCATGGTACCTGACTTCTTTCTGATATTTCAAGCAGGTGAAAATTGTTAACAAGACGCGGTGCGAAAAGTGCTTAATCGGAAAATAGCATAACCGATTTAGCACTGCAGATTTACTCCAATTTTACTATTCTGCGATTAAGAAAACTTGCATTAAAGACAATTCTCCGATTATAGGATTCTTCCGATTTTTCTGATTCAACTATTCTGCATCTTTACTGCGCTTTTGTCCAATTTTACCCAAATGACTGTAGTCTGTGTAGTAATAAGTCTCCGATTATACGATTCTTCGAGTTTTCCTGGAGCTGGCTTTGTTTCGCTTTATGACCTATAGAACGAAGAATAATACATGTAACGCACTCTTGCTTCGCGGTATGGCTTAAAAATGAAGAATGTTACTGTTGGAGAGCGCTTGTTTCGCTTTATGACTTAAAGAACGAGGAATTTTCACTTTTTTTGGCTCGCTTGTTTTTCTTTATAGCGTAAGAACGAGGAATATTACATCTGCACTCGAAAGTCGAGAATCGAAATCATCGTAGAATCGGTACTGAATTATGGATCACAACTCCCTCATATACTATTCTCCGATTTAGCACTTATCGCATCCTTCTGGAGATTTTTTAAGAAAAACACAGGCTCCAAGACGCTAAGGCATTTTGTGATGAAAAATACATGTATTTCTAACGCGTACAAAAGCCATTTTAACTCTAACCAACACGCCTATTATTATTATTCCCCCCCCTCCCCCCCCCCCTTTCTGTGGTGTTTTTGCACATGTCTCATCACTTAGATCACATGATAAGGGATTTTTTTACGATGTATATGTTGTGGTTCAATTTTATCCTTGGTTTAATTTTTATTTTCTTTTGTTTTTGGGTATGGTAATATATGATAATGAGCTTAAAACAAAAGAAAATGAAAATTAAACCAAGGATAAAATTGAACCACAACATATACATCATGATTCGCCTCATATAATGTCTTGAACAACGCCCGGTGGGTGCTGGCATCTGTGGCAGACCCTTGAAAAGTAAGCGCTCGATCGCTACAATCTTGCTGGCACACAGACAAAAGAAAGTTATGCCAACCTCGGCCTACTAAGCAACAACAATTATATTTCTCGAACATCGAAGGTAAAAAACTTCATTTGACAGGTCGATGTGTCCAGCGCTACAGTACAGCGGATAGGATGATTTGCTGAGATCATCGTGTTTTCAGACTATTTTGGCACAGAAATTAAATGATTTAAGCATACAATGGCTTTGATAATTAGTAATATAACAATGCGCGATATTTGAGTGTTTCCGTGGATTTTGTCCTTGGAATGGCGTCTTTGTCAAGGCCAAAATGTTTACTTTGACAGTCCTAATGTCCTCTTCTAATTTTTCAGTATTTTGCTCTAATAAAAGTTTTTTAATAACATGACCCGCTAAATACGGACACTCCGTTAATACGGGCACTTTCTATGGCCCCTTCAGTATCTGTATTAACGGGGGTTTGACTGTAATAACAATGATGATAATAGCATCTTAGGTGACAAATTACTCCTTAATTTTGGAGCGAAATTTCGGCGTTTGAATTATAAAATTGCCATGGCAACATCCCGTATACGTCAGTGCCAAAATAGCTCAAAGTCAACCTCGTTCCCAGGGTTCTCTCCTACCCACCATACGAACGCGGTTGCGGCAAAGTTTTAAAAAGTTATGAATGAAGATGTCAGGGCATTAAAAGACGCTTTAGGATACCTAAACATACGAAAGAGCACATCAAGAAGGATTCTATCAGGTATTTTTTCGAGAAGTTCTGAAAATTATGAACTAAAATCAAAATTTAAGCTAGAGTTCTCCGTCGATAAACATTTCGATGAACAATGTCAAAAACCCACGATTGTGATCGTAATTTGTCACCCATGATATTAACAGGTTATCAAATGGTATACCACAGGCCGCCCAAGCTCACTGCAGGAACGCGGACGGGACTCTTGCTTTCGAGCGGCGTTGTGTTACAAACGGTTATTTACAAAGGCTTGTATGAGATGTAAACGGTTTTCCTTAAAAGAGAGAAAAAATGTTATGTTTTCAAATAAAATCGGAATACTATTCTAACTTATTACCGAAAACAAATCTAATCCAAGTGCATTATGGAAAATTCTAAACGACATAACATCTCGCAAAGAAAGAACTCTCATCTCCTGCATTGAGGCCGACGGTGTTCAATACTCCAGCAATAAATCTATCGCCAAGATTCTGAATGAACACTTTTCAACACTTGGAACTAAATTGGCGCAAAAGCTCAAGTCTTGTGGATCCCACATGTACTCGGCGCCTCCGGTAAACTCGAATCTACCCCATGAATTTGCTTTCGAGCCAATTACGGAAGACTTCGTTCTTCGTCAGCTCAAGCAGCTCAAAACCAATAAAGCCATTGGCCTAGATAATATCAGTGCTCGTCTACTGAAAGATTCAGCCTCAGTAATCAGTGCCAGTCTTACTAGATTATTTAATCTTTCCCTGGAAACTCGCACCTTTCCTTCTCTTTGGAAATTTGGAAAAGTGGCAGCGTTATTCAAGAAAGGTGATCGCTGTGATGCTAACAATACAGACCCATTACTGTGCTGCCAACGATCAGTAAAATTCTAGAAAAAGCCGTGCACACCCAACTGTACGCTTATCTTAAGAACAATGGTTTTCTTACATCTAAGCAATTTGGGTTCAGGCCGAAGTTATCAACTGGAACAGCCCTATCTCATTTCACAGACAATATCCTCCAGACTATGGACGTTGGTTCCTTTACAGGTGCTGTTTTTCTGGACCTGTCTAAGGCCTTCGATACAGTGGATCATCCCCTGCTGCTGCAAAAATTGACGAACATCGGTCTTACCACCTCTACCACCCAGTGGTTTAGATCGTACCTCACAAACAGATCTCAAATTACATCAGTTGGAGATGCTCACTCTGCATCTACCGAAATGCCTATTGGAGTACCCCGAGGCAGTATATTGGGACCTTTGTTGTTTTTAATTTACGTGAATGATCTTCCGGACTGTCACCTGGTAAGCGATATTATTCTTTATGCGGACGATACTGTACTCTATTACTCATCCAAAAGCGTCAGTGATCCTGAACATCACATCAATGCTGACTTGGGGACAGTGTCTGAGTGCCTCTCTAGAAATCTCCTGACACTAAATATATCCAAATGTAATTTTGTTATCTTTGGAAGTCCTCAGAAACTGAATCGTATTCAAGGCATTTCGGTTAAAGTAGAGGGCACTAGCATTGAAAGAACACAATCATTCAAATACCTAGGCGTAACGCTTCAACAATCTATGTCCTGGGCAGATCATGTCGATGCTATCAGCATGAAGATTAATCAGAGAATAGGCCTAATTAGGAGAATCAGGAATCTATTGCCGCAGGATGGAGCCTCCATCTCCCATACAAGCCCTTGGAGTCAACCCTTTCCCGATTAGATTTATAATTAGAACGGTTCCCAGGGGAGACTTCGCGCGCCGACGGTGGGAAGAGCCAATCATAACCACGAAATGACACTGCTATTGTACTTCATCAAACAGCAGGAAATTCGGTGTTGACAGGCCAAACACAATCATAAGCTACTGAAACGTGACTTCAGCGTTTCCATCCCACAGAGATTTTCTTTTTTTTCTTTCTAGCGGGTAGATTATACTGTGGAGAGTTTTAAACTCTGACTATGTCAATCTTAATTTTGGTTGCTTGTCTCAAATTAAGAGGCCATGAAGGTGGTCTGTTACATGCATAATGATTAACTACTACCTGCATTCTGTAGTTCTGACAGGATTCGTTTTCTTTAGCCAAATTTTTTTGAGCGTCAAGGTTTTTATTTCGGCTAAATGACTCAATATTAATCAAATTTCTAGTTTTTCAAGGTTTTTTTTTTTCGAAATGCGTTTATCTGAATAAATACTTGTAGTCCTTGTGGTTGTTTTCAGCTAGTGTGATGATTCCCTGCTATGTTTTGTAACGCCGGGCCCAGCCATTGTTTTCTCGCAAAAAAGTGATCTACAGATGGGAATTCGAAGGAAGGAATTGAGCCTAAACTTCTACATTAACTGCTGAGAATTGTCCTGTTAGTCAGTCATAATTCTTTAGGCGCAGATACAATCCATTTTGTTTTTCTTGAGATAAGTGGGTCTTTGGACTGGAGCTCGATGGAGCGCGTTGTCACAAATTCCTCCGTTAGCAAATTACTTTTGAGTTATTCACGGTCCAGCAACTGTTGTCTTCTGTTCAAGTTTTCAAGTGCCAGTTCTATCAGGCAACTCTCATGGTGATACAAGTCAGTTGTAAAGAAGACTGCAATTTCTCAAATTTCGGAACTGAAGCATTCCTCGTTAGTTGCTACTGAGGTCATCGCTCTTCCACGCGGTGCTTAACTGGCGAAATCCACTACAGTGATGACAAAAATCATATGATCCTGGCACTTTTTCGTCGCTGATCATCGAAAAGTTCCAAATCGTCCACAGAACGTTTAATCGTCGACTCTTTTCAAGGTGCATGCTTAAATGTGGGATGTATGACGGCAAAAAAAAAAAAAACACTCGCAAAGATAACCTTTCCGTGATCCTCAGTTCGCTGCCTTTGTCCCATCGCTTCATGCTCAGTCTCAGTCGGGTGATTCATTAACTTTTATTTCATGATACCCAGATCCCAGCGGCTGTAAAATTGTAAAAATGGACGTAAAGGTAAAAAGGAAAACGGTCGAAGGACGGGCTTCTGAGTTCGACTTCATCCAATTTTATGTTTTCACGGTGACACACGAGACTCACGGAAATATGACACTTTTCGCGGGAAACTAGCCGTTCTATTTATAAATCTACTCGGGAAAGGGTTGACTCAAGAAATTAATGGAGATGGAGGCTCCATTTGATGGGCTCCTGATTGCCGCTACAAGCTAGAGTTGCCTTGTACAAAGCCCTAATCCTCCCTCTTTTTGATTACGGAGACGTTATATGGGGGGACAAGGACAATGACACCATCATGTCAGAATTACAGATTCTACAGAATAAAGCTGCTAAAGCTATGCTGGGGCAACCACCCCGAAGCTCGTCAACTGAAGCACTGAAAAGTCTAGATTTGAAGTCACTGTCCACAAGAAGGTTTTTTCATCGCTGCATTGCAATCCACAAGTGTCTTATTGGAGAAACCGATTTCAACATATAATACAAGACGCTCTAATGATATTCGCTTACCCCTACCCAGAACAAACTGGGGTAAACAAACTTTTATTTTTCACGCCGCGAAAGACTGCAACAGTCTTCCAAGTGATTTAAAAGAGTGTAATATTTTATCTATTTTTAAATCCAAGTTAAAAACTTTTTTAAAAGACCTCAGCTAATTTTAAACCTTGATATTTTTTTGTATAATCGATTTCAGTTAAGATTTTAAATTTTTAGATTTGTTTTACTTGCAAACATATTTTACTTTTTTCGTAATTATTAATTAATTAGTTAGATTAATGCATGAGGGCCCCACTGAAAACCGCCTCGGCGAGTTGGGCTCCCTCTATAAATATTATTATTATTATTATTATTATTATTATTATTATTGTTATTATTATTATTATTATTATTATTATTATTATTATTATTATTATTATTATTAAAATCGACTTACCTTATTGCCTTGTTGTATTCTTTGTTGTTTGCCCGCGTCTCAGGCCATTTTGAAGCGTTTTCGGCTAGTTAGCGCCATTTTGGTGTTCAACTGCTGCTAAGATAAATACTCTATTTCCCTGTTTCGTTATTATTCTACCTCATCACCATGGCGTAACAGGTAGAGAGGGACTCTGCCATAAAATACCCCAACTTAGAACTTCCAACTCCCACAGCTGAATCACGCCATATCACGTGTATCCTGGGCCTAGTTGTTAAAAACTGGGTTAAGATAACCGAGGGTTAGTGCGAAATTTCAATTCAGATATGAGAGCTTAAAATCGAAAATTCAGTTTAATTCTTTTCGTCTACAATCTGATGATAGACCACTCTAAAAAGCATAGAGGAAATTATCCGAGAAAGTGCTTATGATAAACAAAAAAAAACGTGGGTTAAAATTTAACCCTGGGCTAGTGCCAATCGGCCTTCGAACAACTGGGCCCTCGAGGAAAAGAGTCCAAGTCTCAAGTTGATGTCTCGCAAAAAAAAAATGTAGAGGATTGGCCAAAACCAACCTCAACCAACTTGTTACGCCATGCTGATGAGCTACAAAGAGGTAAATTCATCTCGGGTTTTGTTTTACCTAGGTAAAAAATTCTGGGAAGGACACACTACTGATATCGGTTCCCAAGGTTTTCACGCAGAGTTGAATTTTTTGGAGCGTAAAATTCAAGAAGGCAAAATGTGCAGGGATCTAGCCAATCAAAGAGAAGTTGTTTTTATTTTATCTCGCTGTCATTTCTTACGCTAATTCAACGTGCAAGGTGAAGACGGCGGGCGAAGACGTAGACGACGAGCGTGTCCGGTTCTGTCATCAAGACCTTCGCCGATGAGCGTCTATTGGCTAGCAACCTCGGTATTTCATTTTCCCCAAGCTATCGCTTTGGGGTAGCTGTTAAGGGAATCTCTGTTGTTCTCGAGACATATAAAAGCCCCAGACGATAAAATTTCCCTGAGGTAAGATACCTAGGGAAAAATCTGTTACTCTTAAAAAATCAAGTTTCCCTAGGTAAACTCTTAATAAGCCGAGCTTACCTGGGTAAAAAGTCTGTAGTGTGACCACAGCTAAGAGCGAAACAGCTGTCCATAGCTACAATCCCGCTCTGTTTGGAGTTATTTCGGTGTCATGTTGATGTCTTGCAAAGTTAATTTTCACTTAGTACGATCAGCATTCAGTGTTCTGTTTGCAGAATTTAATATGTCACTTGTTATTTTTGCTGATCAGGTCTACTAGATCCTACGTTCTTTGGCATATTCGTTTGCGGGTCCTTTGCGTCCTTTGTGGTTAATGTTCGTAGAACATACAGTTACTTGAATGAAAGTTGAAATTGGAACTCAACTGACTTCTCAACAGTTTTGCCCTTTTTTGACTTTTTTTTTTAACTTGACAAAAAAATTTTAACGAGGTATTCCTTTTCAAACGATAGATGTAAAGAAACTGCAATTTTTAGATTAATGCACTCTGAACAAATTTTCAACCACTCACTTCGGGTCTTTCTTTGGATCATGTATCGAGTTACGCCTTCCCAATTCCAAAACCCAAGCCAGCCTATAAAGCACAAAATCATCTAATCAAAAACAAACTTTAATGAAGCAATCCTGGGGTTAAAAAAGATTACATAAAATTGCACCATGCTCTTAATAATAAAAACTAACATGACATTACTTCCTCGCTAAAATATCTAATTACGTTTGTGTTGAACTTTGAGGTTACGTTCACTTTCTAGTGCACAACTCAACGGAGAAAAGCTACAAGGACACATGCGAAAACCAGGAGAGTGCTCATCATTGGTACTTTGGCTCCATTGCACAGATCACTGTCGCAGCAGTTGATATCACACTTGGAGAATGTGACCCCAGGTACTTGTTTCTTGCAGAAATCATTGTTGCACAATGATTTAAGGAAACATCCCTTGGCAAAAGCTTTCTTAGACACGCCTGCCACTTTCCCTTCGCCATAGGCTTTGACGCAGGTTATATTGTTGACTGCCGGACAATCCACTTCCTTTTTAGCACAGTCATCCCAACTCTTCGCAGACGTACACTCGTAGCACTTGAGGCCGTATCCTGCGAAATAGAGCAGATCATTGTTATTCAGTACTAGATTCACACACTAAATCGTAGATGCTCTTGTTTTTTAGCCACCTTAGCTTAAGAAGAAACAAAAAGCAAACTGCGGTGATAAACATACATTTCTTAATTATACTCATCAAACGCAGCAACCTTGCTTTTTACGGGGCCCAGCCGAAGGCTGGCACCGGTCTTAAAGTGCGGACGGTTTCTGTCTTTTTTTCAACGTTACATTGTTAGGGATATATCGCTGGCTCACTGATATCTTATCCGCCATTTTGAAAAGCACGAGGCATGGAGGACAGTCAAGAGAAAGATTATAGCTTTTTGGGGAACGACACGTTCCCCAACCTTTACGATGCACTAGTTTATGAGCGAAAGTTTAAGAGTGAATATTTGGAGAGACAAATTTACGCGCAATCACTTAAGAGTTAATCACTTATCAAAGCTATCTACATTCAGTGAACCTTCCATCGTGAAATTTATCGAGAATCAAAGCGAACACTTATCAAAGCTAACTTTATATCATCTTAAAAAAACGTGCTACAAGGCGATGTAGACGTGCTCGTGAACCGAGCAGAATTCCACTGCTATTTCTTAGAGGTCTCAACAAGAAGATCAGCATGTTGAAGAAATTTGTCTTCAAAAAGATTTCAACGATTGACATACCGAAGTCTTCAAAGCTCCATCGCTATGTTAATAAGGTGAGAAAACTTTATCATGCACGATATAAATGTAATAACAAATGCGATCCAAAGATCATTAACTTAAATAAAATGGCTATACCCAAGAAAGCTTATTTGTTGTCTTTCTTTAGCAGACATTATCAGAGGATAATGAAAAAATGTCAAGCACGTCGATATTTATCATTGTTTTCTTGCAATTGTGTGAGTCATATGACCAATTATTTGATTTCAAACTAAGTAAAGATGTTGAGAAGAATGCCAGGACCTACTCAATACAACACTGATCATCATGAAGTAATAATTAGACCTTTTATGCAAAATCACAGCTCAACAATGCAGTTGATCTCTCCTATTTCCTCTGAGAATTTGATGCAGTCAAGATTAGGTGAACTTGGTTTACAATCAATAGATGTTGACAGTACAGGTGATTGTTTCTTTAGCACATCAATTATATGGCAATAGCAACCATCATATGCATATACGTACTGCAGGGGTTCAATTTATGAGAGACAACCCAGAGAGATTTATTGGAAGCAATACCGAAAATTCATGGCTAAGATATCTGAATAATATGTGTATTCAAGGTACATGGGCTGATGCACTTATCATTCAAGCAGTTGCAGATGCATTAAATGTTACTATACAAATAGTAGAATCTAATCAAGGCCAGTTTGCACCACTTACTACTGTTTACCCAGTTCAGGAAAGAAATACTTCCTGTACAATTACTATAGGTCATATTGATGAATGCCACTACGTATAAACCACTGCCTTACAATCAAATGCCTCCATTTCAATTTGCAGTGAATTAACAAATGATACTCAGTCATCAATAAATAAGCATTTTATTATGTCCATATATGCAGTTTGTTTCTCTGTCATCAAATCATGCACTTACTGGGATTCTTCAACACTACAGGCTCTACATGAACATGCATGTTTGTTCTATGAGAAGTGTAATGCAGACCGTGTAGGCAAAATTGTGATAATTCTGTAACAAACTTCTTTGCAAACTTTGTCATTACCATTCAACCTAAAAGTCAGTGATTTTTGCTCTTTCACTCAAACTTAAAAACAAATAAAAACCTTATACAGATCACGCTTATTGACATCACAGTGTAAAAACAGTACTATAACACAGACCGTTATAACAACATCCTCCTTTCTCATGCATTTTGTTGCTTTTCTTCTGCATGAGTTAATTCAGACTAAGTATTAGCCTCCACAGAGGAGGGGGGAGGGGTGCGAGAGGTTAACTATGCAATCCCGTGTCCCACTGGGCCCCGGTAAGTTTCACGTAGTGGTTCTAGTTTAAATTAAAGTCACTACCGGAAGAAGAACTTAACTGGCCTTTACATTAAATGGAACTCATTATTTCACACCTCGAAACAAGATGAACGATGAACGTCATCTGTACGTTCATTATTCGTTGTTTCCGCATTTGCTTGTCACCCTCTTTTTTGAGTTCTTCTTTGGATGAACTGCCCGTACCAAACCAAACACTATTTATAACATATTTTTGATATATTTTTAAAACTGTTTTAATTGTATTTGAGAACTTCATTTAAAACAGGTAATAAATACTATTTTTAATGGTGTTTTAACCTATTTTTAAAGGCGTTTTAACCTGCTTTTAATGGTGTTTTAACCTGCTTTTAATGGTGTTTTAACCTGCTTTTAAAGGTGTTTTAACCTGCTTTTAATGGTGTTTTAACCTGTTTTTAAAGGTGTTTTAAGCTACTTTAAATGGTGTTTTAACCTGTTTTAAATGGTGTTTTAACCTGGCATTAAATGTTGTCTAACCCTGTTTTCAATGGTGTTTTAGCCTGTTTATAATGATGTTTTAATCTGTTTGTAAAAGTGTTTTAACCTGCTTTTAATGGTGTTTTAACCTGTTTTTAAAGGTGTTTTAAGCTGCTTTAAATGGTGTTTTAACCTGTTTTAAGTGGTGTTTTAACCTGCCTTTAAATGTTGTCTAACCCTGTTTTCAATGGTGTTTTAACCTGTTTATAATGATGTTTTAATCTGTTTTTAAAGGTGTTTTAACCTGTTTTTAAAGGTGTTTTAACCTGTTTTTAATGGTGTTTTAACCTATTTTTAATGGTGTTTTAACCTGTTTTTAAAGGTGTTTTAACCTGCTTTAAATGGTGTTTGAACCTGTTTTGAATGGTGTTTTAAACTGCCTTTAAATGTTGTCTAACCCTGTTTAGCCTGTTTTCAATGATGTTTTAATCTGTTTTGAATGGTGTTTTAATCTGTTTTTGAAGGTGTTTTAACCTGCTTTTAATGGTGTTTTAACCTGTTTTTAATGGTGTTTTAATCTGTTTTTAAAGGTGTTTTAACGTGCTTTTAACCTGTTTTTGATGGTATTTTAACCTGTTCTTAATTACAAATAAAATAAAAATTTAACCATTTTCTTTGTAACAAAAACTGAAAATAAAAGCAAGTTTTCAAAAACACTCTTAAAAGCCAGCTGAAAAACCCTTTAAAAATGACATCACTTATATCTGGAGTTGTCTAAACCACGTACATGTATGTCTTGGGAATTTTCTTTGAAACTCACCATATTCACATACAGTTGTATGATTGTTTGTTAAAAATTAAAACACTACTAGAAAAGTGTATTCAAAAATTGTCTAATGAAATCACTACCTAAAGGTTTAATAAAGATTTCTAAAGAAAGATATAGCTTATTTTCGTTCCTACTATAATACAACTATTAGCCAAATTCATTTGAACAAAACAAAGGTCACAGGTAGTTGGTACAGTAATAACTGCCTAGTAAAACACTAAAGGACCCAGGGTGCAAAGAAAGTCAGTTTTACAACCTGCCATTCGGGCAAGCTGTAGCTAGCATGTACTATAGCCCACAAGTCATTTCAACTAGCCCCAAAACCCTTTTTGATTAGCAGGATTGATTACAATCCTTCTGTAATATGAATTCTCTCCCCCGCCCCCCCCCCCCCCCCCCACAAAAAAAGCACTTGCCTGTCAGGCAAGTTAAGAACAAAAATCACTAGCCCGATGGCAAAATCCACTAGCCCTGGCCTATTAGACACTCATTTCTTTGGATGCTGAGGATCATTCAATGAAACAACAGCTACAGATCTGGTAACAGATAGGCCAAATTAACAAAAACTAGAATAGACTTCACTGGTATAACACTGGTATGCCGGAAAGACATAATTATATTTGTTTGTTCTTCATGAAGCTTGATTTAATATTGCTTAGAGGTAATTTCTTCTCTAAGGCAAAGTTTCATAATAACAAGTATTATTATTCATTCAAAATATTTTCCTGACTCTGATTGGCTAAAAGCACTCGTTTAATTCACCATAACCAGTAACTGAGGACCAAATTTGGAAGAATTTTGTCTTTAACGAGGAAATGACGTCAAAAATGCAGCGTTTTCGCAGGTTAAGGCACCGTTAACCAAGAAGACCTGGGGACGGGGTTGAGTTGTTTTGATTGTCAACTTGAAAAATGGCGGACATTTCACTCGTTTCAAGAGTAAGAACTAGCCAAAAACATAGCTAAAAACGAGGCAAGAACAGCAAGAAGACAACTCGAAGGACGACATCAGCTATTTGGAGAATATTAATTTGTGGAGCTGGACAAACCTAAACGTGCACTATCGAAGATGAACTTAACATCGATGGATCGATGGAGGTTAGCATGTTTTAGCCATGTTTTTAAAGTAGGAATTATTTAGAATGAATAATAAAACTATTATTGAATTCGGCTTTCGTATCATATGACAAATTATGGAGATCGAGGAGGGTGTTATCTGTCGAGGCGGATAACACCCTCCAAGATCTCCATAATTCTTCATAAGATACTTGGCCTCATTCATTAATTGTTAACTGTACATGCAATTGGCAAAACTAAGCGAAATATAATAAGATGCCTTCTAGCTGCCTTATCCAACAATCATTAAGTAACTTGCACTGTTGCTGGGACAGGCAATTTTCCTCCACCATTAATTCAGGAATGAGGGTTAGGGTACAAAATATATAATCTACACTGTATTGACAGCATCTGAGTTCTTAATTGTACATCACAGGACACTAGCATCATTAAACATAACAATCTGTGAACATTGACATGATGTTTCAATTAAGTAATAGCATTATTTTTTTCAATTTGAAAAAAGCACATGTACACTGCAGGTCTTATTACAGCAAACAGTTGATAAGAAAGAAACCGTATTAGTATGATTAACCAAGATTAGTTGTGGCAGAATCTGTTGACTGAAAAAAGGTTTTTGTATTCCTTAAGTTATTATTACTAGCATCGTCCTAATAACTATAAGTCAATGGGTGTCTGTATAAAATTGTTTGAATTTAGAGAAAAAAAGTGAGGATTCACTGTCATCCAGGTGTAGGTCCTAAGAAAACGTTTTTTTTAGGACTTGATAAATTACTGTTCTTTAGTGCATAAGGAATATGAACAAGGCAAACAGAATTGATGCTAGATACACTGTAGTACAGGCTATACAAAGAAACTGGCAGGAACATCTGCGTAGCTTAAATAAACAACAGTTCTTTGGGATTGTCAAAAAAGGACATTACTTGTCTATTTTCAAAGAGTTAACTACAAGAATGGTGCAACAAAATGTTTGGGCGGTATTGCTTTTCAATGGAAAAGTTGGAGACGTGAATATCTATTCAGTGATTTTGGTTACAAATAGTTATGGTGAGTCCTGGGACTCCTCTTGTGAAAAATATTGAGTCCCAGAAACATCGAGTCCCACATAAAAAAAAAGTCTGTAATTGAAAATGCTTGGACCTTTGTGTAACCAGACAGACTCCAAAACTCTGTATTACTGCAGTACAAAAAGCAAATCAGGGCAAATCTATGCCTTCTCAGAGCAAATCTATGCCTTTCTTTTCTTATTCATTTCAACATAAGAAGCCTTTCTGCTAACCATGATGGTTTGACAATGCTGCTATCAGATCTACAGCATTAATTTGATGTTATTGGCCTTTCCGAAACAAAGATAAAAATCAACTGTGATCTAGCTAGCTAGTTTAGATTTTTAGTTATTTTGGGTGTCCCACTACTGTATGTTCTGTTTATTTATTTATTTATAATTATTTTCTTGTAAATTCTTCTAGTTGTCTACAGTAGTAGAAAATAAACTGTTGTAAACTGAAATTAAAACACAGTCCTTCTAAAGGCTAAAGGAAATATGCATCCTTCAACAACAGCGATAATAACTGTCACAGAATTCACAGACGGGATATTTCTACAAATACACATGTTCAGATTTTTTATGGACCTTTGCATCCATTGGAATGCAATGCCATGAATATTATTATTTTGCATCTTTGGGGATTTTTATGCATCAGGAACACAGGATGCAGAGGTTAACAAAGTCACTACATATTTTTTTGTATGGACAAGAGATTATTAGAAGATTTTGGTTTAAAATGTAATCAATGAAAATACTGGATGTCAATTATAGCTTGTGGTTGTCGCTTCTCCAGAAGCTACACTGTATATAGCTGATTAAGTAAAGGTTGGTTATTGGGCATTTGGGCATACCAAACAATGCAATATGATTTCCCTGAGTCACCACCAAACAATAGCTTACTATCACTCAATTCCCGATGCCCAAAGCAACCTTTAATGAACCAGCTGTACATGTGAGTGTATGTATAAGGTCCTGATTGTTTACATGTAACAAACGAAATGTCAAAATATCATCTTCCTGAAACTTTTTAGGAATTCCCAAGCAGAAAAATAACCATTTTAGGCTTAACTGAGTCAACATAATAAGTTAAATGTCTATAATATATAATTTCATTATTGAATTTTACTTGCCAACTATACATACATTCATTCTCGCAAGACGTAACACAATAATATTTGATTCCACTAAAATCATCATGAAGCTTGCAAGGCCTGAGCCAGAGCATTCACTATTGGTTTTGTGGTTGGTATTGCTATGTGTGAGCGAAAGAGGACGGACACAAAGCTTAATCTTAACGTGACACATTTGGCGTGAGAGCAAGAATGTAATCTGCGATCAATTAACTGTAATGGAGCTGAAAAGAGTCATTTCGATACGAACTTAAGCAGTGAAACTGCAAAAATATTGCGATTACCTGATGTATAATTATTGCACGTGAGCAAGAAAAACAAATGTCGCGAACTATTGGTTGTACATCTCGACTGAGTCAATTTGTATCTGAACGAGTTGCATCGCCTGGTGTATCGAAATTACTTTGTATCAAAACGACCGGTATGCAAACACTGCATGTAAACAAATCCAAAATGGCTCTTGGTAATAAATTAATTGACAGCGCTCTTCGAAAGGCCAGATATCCAACTGTCCTTTTCATAACACGTATGCCTAGACGTTCCAATAAAAATAACAGATTATTCTAAAATAAGAAACAATCGTACTCACATTTATTCGCATCGCGAAGACTCAAACACCGGTACAGTACGTGTATCCACCAGTTGAACTTAGATCCGTTCCTTTAACAGTAAAAGCCAGTCGCTGACAACTCGGAGACATTTTGATTCGTGATTAAAACAAAATCTGCGCGTCTGGACAGTCCACAGAGTTGAAAAGTACTCGTTTTGCGCAGTAAAGAGCAACGCAACGCACGTTGCAACCATCAACAGCCGTCCGCCATAATTTTAAAATACATAGATGCTTTGTTCCTTAGCACGTGGTTTTACCACGTGACTCTATTCCGCGGGAAGTCCCCGGGCGCGTGCTATTAAAGTCGAGCAAATTTTATTCATCCAGCATGATTTATAAACGTAGGATAACGATGTGGGGAAATTTCTTGAGCGTTTGGTTCTTCATGCAACACGGGAGGTGAGCGTTTATTTATATAATTTTGTTCAGGGCTTATTTTATCTTTGTTCACCGTAAGTGCGGTTCTGTCTCAAAATCGATTAGATTTTTTTTATAATACAGTATTTAGATTACACTGCATGGTAATGTTGCGTTATGGTTGATGCGAATTTTGGAAGTTTCAAAACTTAGTAACCGATCAACGATTGATTTAAAATCTGGCTGTGTAGAGATATACACAGAGAGATTCGATGAATAATGATTGGGGATCGATAGATCTTTACACTGTCACACACTTTGACACAACGCGCGTTATCAAACCGGTCGATGTGCACGAAATGCATGCATATTTCGATACTTTATTTGACTGATGAAGTTTAAGGCTGATTGTTCGTTTTTGTTGGAAGATACATTACCTCCCAACTGTATGGCAGCTCAATGTCTTGGTTTGTTAGCAGATTTAGGCTTAATAATTTTGTGGCGTTTATACTTACTGGTTACTTATTAAGCACGCGCATGATTAGAAATCGGATGTGTCCAGAATTGAGAATTCCCATCATTTTTTTTTGGATTGACGACGAAACACTTCTGTCGAGATGGCTTATCTATATGAATAGTGCCTTTGTAGAATGGGCTGTGTCTAGACGACGAGTTCTTATTTCTTTTGGCAGACTGTGTCTGCATGTCTATTGCATTTTGTTTTTCAAGTCCGTGACTGCGGGTATCAATTTTTAAAAATACCCCGAAAACAGCATTTAAAATCTGTTTGAAAATAAATTTGGTCGACTTTTTTTCCTTTGAAGTATATTTCTTACCATAAGACAGCCGGTTTTTTTCAAAACACCCTATAAACAGCCTGTTTAAGTTAGGTTTGGAAACGGGTTTTCATTTAAATACCTTTTAAATAAGGATAGTTTGTGAAAATACAATAAAAACAGCTAGTTTTAATCCTGTTTGGAGAGATTTCAAGATGTTCGTCATTTCAAATCACAATTTAAATTGAACTGCCTCTTAAACCTTCTTCAAACATGTTTTAACTATGCTATTTATGAGCTGTTTAAGGTCGTAGACGAGGAAGTATATTCAAAATAGTCTTTAAACATCCTAATTAAAACCTGATTTTGAACTTTACTCGTAAAAACTACTTTTTAAATCTTTGATTTTAGGTTCTTCTTTCCAAAATGCAGTTTAAATACGGTGTTTAAAAAGATTTTAGCAACTCGCCAGTACTCTCTTTCCGAAAATATAGTTTGAATACTGTATTTAAAATGTAGTTTTGATAGCAAATATATTTCAAATACAAGGAAAACCGGGGAAAATGTTATAAATATTATTCAAATAGATGTCAAATACAATTAAACTTTTAACGCTATTTTGGTTTTAGTCGTGAAATATAATAAAAATACCTCAAATTGTGGTAAAAATAGTTCTTAAATAGTTTAAATAGCTTTAAACTACTTCACAAACAGTTTTAAAATACACTTGATTTGGTGCGGGTGAGAAAACTGTTTTTACAAAACGGTTATCCCAACGGTATGTTAAATTACAACATTAATGATGTACTGAACAGGCCAAGAAAACAGACCCGAACAGCCAACCTCCACAGTCTCCAAAAAGAAAGATCCTCTTAATGCTATCTTATTACAGAGCAGAATCCTCACCAAACAACTGAAGGCTTGCATCAATAAATTCCTACGGTCTGCTATTACGGACCATGTCACGTCAACCGCAGATCATAATTTGAAATGGGACCATTTCGACATTTGGCAAGAGGACGATCGACACCCATTGCAAAATAAAGGAGACTCTCCTGATTAAGGATTTGGACCTTCCCTAAATAGAAAATGTCCGCAGTGAAAAACTTTGCCTTTCTAGGTTTGCATGCTTTATTTATATGCAAATTTTCCTACAATATGCCATCTGTTGTTTCTTTTATCAGTTACTAATTCTTTATTTAAATTTCTGTTGTTACTCAACGGTTATTTACTTCAATCTGAAGATGTATGTTGGAATCGATTGGAACATACGAAACGTCGAGTTAAAGTTTTGTTTCTAAAATTTCGGAGGAGAACAACAGGATAATTGTCTTCCATGAAAAATACGTTTTTTTTAATAGTCACGGCTGAGAAAAATCATAAGAATCTTTAACTCATATTACTTTTGATCTGTGTACATTTTTCTAAAGTTCGTTCCGATGAAATCAACAAGTGAATTATAATCAAATCCTTAAACTTTTCGAGGTCGGTCTGCGCCGTTCGGGGAGTCTTGTGTTATATTGGTTTTGGAAAGAGGTCTTACTGGCAATTACGCCTTACAGGTTCATAAAAGCTACATAGCTTTTTCTCCTAACAAATTTCTTGCTGTTTAATTTTTCACATTTTCTAAAATTTCCATCAATCAGATTTGCCCTGTCCGTTTAGTCGGTTTACATGACAAAAACTTTTGTGCTAACGTGGTTAAACTTTTAAAATTTAAAAACGAATCTGCCAAGGAAACCAGAGAGAAAGTTCGACTGGCACGAATTGCTCCACTTATAAACTGTCAATCAACTTGCAAGTTTTGTCATCAAAAGAAAATCGGGTTTAATTAGCTAGGGATGGACCATTAGAAATAACCGGAGGTGGGGTGACAATTCCCAAAAACAAATTCCTGCAAAGGAAACTTGTCTTAAAAAAATCCTGCGAGCGGTGATAAGTAAAAAAACAAATTCTTGCAGAGGAAGCCAGATTGATTGCGAAATTCACCGATTGCGACGACCTCGAGACTCCCTCGGAATAAGTTCAAGACCTTTGTTTACTGTTCTATTGCGCCGGAATACTTACAACGTTCAGCGTGTTTTTTACTCAAAGCAATGCGACTGAATATATTTGAGAAATCTAGAGCAGGGCATTGGCCTGCTGTGCCCTAGCCTGCGTGGCAGGTGTTCGAAGGGATGGGGAAGGAGAGTTCGAACGAGAGCGAACTACCTGAAACGAAGGTAGTTTTATATATTTATAGCGGGGCCTGTTAATAGAATAATTTGCCCTAGGAATTTAAGGCACTGTTGGACAGTTATAGACGAATTTATTATTGTTGCAAGTTGTTATCTGACTCATTGGGGATTCCCACCGGTAATCAACCCGGCAAAACGAAGATTGGTCAAGCCTTGGTTAGGAAGATCGAGCTAGAATGCACGGTAAGTTAAACGATGCGATAAGAAGAAACTATCAAGGGCTATATTGAATCTTTTCTGGCATACCGTGTTTGAAGACACTTTTTAGGTTCCTTTTATGTCATGTTTAGAGTACGAGACTTTAAACGGATAAAATTATGTTTTCCTGTAGCATCCCAACAGTGAATACAAGATGGCGTACCCCACCCCTTCTTCATAGGAAAGCAGTGACAATAACAAAATCATCAAGAGCAAACATAGTCCTCTCACTGCAATAACTGCACTGAGTGCATAAGGAACTTACCGAGTGAAATACACACAAGAAAGGCGAGGGCGAACAGGATCTTCATTGTGTAAACTGAATCAGCGTCGCGGTAACTCTTCCCTGACTGATCACTTTAGTAGTCTCTTGGAAAGACGCTAAGAAACGACGAGCGATGTGTTTTACTCTTCCGATCTGCCGCCAACACCCAACTTGTCAATTACAAAGATTCAACCAATTAAAACTCAGAGTTCTTACTTACATTAGCTAATCAATTGATAGATGGTTGCGTTACATTCGTAGACAATTCGGAGAGCATAATCTGTAGACAATACGTCGTTTGATCTCAACTCAGAAAATTCTGTAAAGAGATGCGTTCAACTTTCACCGTCTTCACATCAACCGTCGAAGTAGCCTGCGTGGCAAGCGTTCGAAAGGGAAGGGGAAGGGATGAGGCGCGAGACGGCGCGAGAGGGAGCAGGGAAGAGTACACATCTTTCCTTGACGTCCTTGATGGCGTCACTATTTTACCCTTTTTTGCCGTATTAAAACAGCCTGTACCTCACGGATAACACTAGTGATAGCTGGGTAAAATAAACAGCTAATTACTGCATTTTCCTTTGTCTTTATTCACTGAAATGTCCTGCGGAAAACGCAGGAGATGGCATTTCCAAGACCACAAATTGAAAATTTTCTTGGGGAGCATGCACCCCGACTCTACCCGGTTTAGGGTGCCTTCGGCGTGCTAACTTTTATTCCCCTGTGTGCACCTTCAAAATTTCGCTGCCAACTACCGGTTCTTATAGCTTATGAAATCAATGCCTAAGGATGAAAGAAGAGGCTTGGTCTAGAAGGGGATGGAGAGGGGGTGCATCTTAAAAATTGTTATTGTCAAGGGGGGTACCAAAGTAATTATTTTGGGGGGGGGTTAACTTTTAATACACCACACTTTTCCGAAAAAAAAACCCGCCCCTCCCCCACCCCTCACTTTACTGCGCCTTTCACAAACATGCGAACTCTAAAGTTCAAAAGCCGCCTTCACAATTGCGTTTTCACCGCCGTCAATCATAATTACGATCACAAGCAACGAACCTTGATGAAACACAAAACGGATCAAAATCCACCTATCGACGGCAGCGAAAAACGCAATCATCAGTTGGATTTTGAACTTTAAAGCTCGCATGTTTGTGAAAAACGCAGTAACTATATCTACTTGTCAAGAACAACAAGTCCAAAGACTACTGCAAAGCTGATTTAAAACAACGTATATTGTTTTTTATAACAATATTTCGGCTGGAGGGGGGCATTGGGATTTTCGGTTTTGCGGTTTTGGCTATTTTTTTACATCGGTTTTTCGGTTTTTGTTGTAAAAGACTTCGGTTTTTCGGTTTTGGTGGTCATTGCGGTCTGCGGATTTTTCGTTTTTTAGCATCTGGTTTCCGGTTTTCGTGAAAAATACTAGCGGTTTTTCGGTTTTGGTACCCGATGTGGTTTTTGGTTTTTCCTGTTTTGTCCTATTTGGGTTCCGGTTTCTGTTCGATTTGAGCAGCACTTGATCTCGAATAGCCGCGAAACGCCAAAGTTATTTAAATGAATGCGTGACAAAATAATGTCATGGTAGGGGACAAGCGTCTCCCTTGACGCCCGGCGAGACTTTGACCTCGCAGACCAGGGGGACCATTTGGTCAGTTTGCGAGCTATTTGGAGACTCGATTGTCTAACATGCGATTGCACTGAGCTGAGTCGACACTGAGGACGCTAACCGGTACAATTAGTTCCTTTTCAGTTTTACATGGCAGCAGGAACTTGCTCTAAGGTTTAACAGGTTTAACTGGTTTAATGTGGTAATAAACACATACTCAAAACAGCAGTCGATTATTGAACCTCACTGCCCTTCCATATCGCGACCTTGCACCAAAGAGAAAATTCAATGTATTAGGACTATTAGGAACATTAAGTCTTCGTAAACGAGCTTTATGTATGGGATAAACTATAGTGATTAAGCTATTGTAATGTAAAAATAATGACATTAATGATTGCCGATTGACCTACCAAACACTATTCTTAAGCTTCTGCAGGCTTCTCCCTCCCCTTTTCACTTTACATCTAAACTTGTTTTTCTTTCGAAAATTCTCGCCGCCTTTCCCCTCCTCGTAAAAAAACGCAACACAATCCACAATTGCTTCTTCCGTTGCTGGCGCGGGAGGCACGTTGGAAGCCAAAGGCATGGGTCGCACTTGCGAAAAGTTTTCATCTTTGCCGGCTAAAAAACCACAAAAATTCGAAACCGCAACCGGAAAAGAAAACTTTTAGTCCAGCCGAGGAGGGTCGCATTAGTGGGAGTTTTAACTAAAATAGTGCTTTGACACATTGAGAACTTAAGAACGCCAGATACCAGAAAACATTTTTCTCTTCTTCGTCCGAACCTTTGTCGAAGGATCTTTTTCCTCCATTCCCAGTTTCAGGAGGATGGGACAGATAAAGAAGACCAGAAAGTGCTTGGATGCGAATAGTGCATTTGGCTTGGAGAATAACAAACCTGTGAAGTGTTTGCTTGTGTAGACGGGAACTGGTTCGTCTTCAATAGAGCTAGTTCCCGTAAAAACCTTAAACGAAGGTTTATAAGTTAGTGAACTCCTTGCCTATAGAGAGTTTTCGAAAAAAACTTGAAATGGCGAAGGATAGCCGAGTAGAAGCCTCTTCGCGAAGGTCTGAAAATTCGACCGCGTTTATTTTAAATTGATCGTGTTTCAGATGGATCACGCTCATGACAAGGCGCTGACAGTTACCGCTGTGATTCCTATTGTTTAGCTCGAGTTTTCCAAAATCTGCCTGCCCCACCCAAGCACTACGGCGTCTTTGATGTTTTTGCCGATTTTCAAAGTTTTTTCTAACTTGAAAACTCGGGGTCGCACTTAGCAATGTCCACCGATGACAGATTTCTACCGCAAGGTAAACAAATTCTCCCAAAAATTTGCCAAGTGCGACCCATGCCTTAGCCAAATATTCCGAAGGACAGCCAAACTTCAAAGGCTGCGATGTCCTGCTCCGAGGCAGGACAAATGGATCAAACAACCGAGAATACAATAGCTGGTGTTTGTTTTTTAATTAAGACGTCAAAAATGATGAGTACAACGTGATCTTTGGTTTTCGCGCGTTCTTCACTTTGCAAGATGTCGGACCAAAACAGCCCGCCAAACAGCTTTCCATTTTGCTATCCTCCGGGTTATTTCTTCCAAAACTTTTATGATTCGTATCCATATCGGAATTCCACGACCTCGATGCCCCATGCTACTACCAGTAGTTCTCCGCCAGGACAGAGGAGTAGCAGTCCTCAGTCGGGAAGTAGTGCTAGTGGAACTAGCACTCCGACATGCGAGATTGCCAGCACTTCCACTGAAGGAAACACGAAGCAGGACAAGAGACAGGGCAAGACAACGCAAGACCGATGGACAGAGAACCAGGTGAAATACCTTGTGGATCTGTGGGAGGCGAATATATCAAGGCTGGAGAGCCAACAGTCGAGGAAAGTGTGGGGTGAAATCGCCACTAAAATAAACGAGCAATTCGACCTAGCGCGCCTTCCAAGTCAGTGCGAGAGAAAAATTAAGCACTTAAAAAAGAAGTACAAAGAGGCCAAGGACTGGAATCGATCGCAGACGGGAGGAAATAATGAAACCTGCGAACATTTTGATGTCTTTGACCGCGTGCTCGGAGGCAGGGATGTTGTTACTCTGAAGCACGTGCGGGAAACTGCAAATGCAGCAGCGAAAAATAAGGAGAAATTGCCTGACTCGCCTGCTGGTGACGAGGAGGAGGGATATACCTCGGATCAGGCAGAGGAAGCCCTTCAAGCAATGGGAATCAAAGTCAAAAGCAGGAGCGAGAGGAAGAAGGGAAAAGGAAAGGGAAAAGGGCGCAAGAGAAGCCTGGAGAACGACGATTCTGAGGATTTTGCTAGATTTACCGAGAGAGTGGAGCGCCAGGGTGATAGATTGGCAAATGCTGTAGAGCAAATGCAAGAAATGCAACGAGAGCAAACTCAGGCCATGACTGGTTTCCTCGCTGCTCTGACCAAGGCTATAGAAAAAAATTAAAGGCAACAGTTTTCGTTTATCCTTATTCACTTATCCTGCTTTGTAAACAATTACTCTGAAACTGCAAAGAGACAGTAGTTCAAAGCAATGCTATATTCTAGCGTTTATAAGTTTTCGTTCCAGTTTTTTGACAAAGTCTATATGATCAAGAAAACACGAACAGAACGAAAATAGCTCAAAACAATATGTTATTGTTAAGAGATCAATGATAAATAAAATCACATTGCAATGTACTCTTTTAGTAGTTCTCTGATATCGTCGCCATCCCTCAAAACATTTACATCATTATCATTTCCTCCGTCGTCGTCGCCATCATCCCATTCCCATTCATCGCCGGCATTAATTCAGAAATTGTGTAAAACAGCACATGCTACAACTGTATCACTCACAGAACTAACCCCGCTTTCGATTTGCTTTGTCAAAATACGCCAACGACTTTTCAGAATTCCAAAGGCGCACTCCACGGAAACTCTGGCCGAGGAAAGTTCCTCATTAAATGCAATTTCGTCGGGATCTTGCGTTCCTTCAGGGTAAACTTTTTGTAACCAGGGAGCCAAAAAATAAGCGCTATCGGCCACCAAATATGGACCAATCTCTCGGCCGAGAACATTCATAGTAGGACCAGTCAATAATTCTTGGTTCTCGCATCGTCTGTAAAGGCGACTGTTCCGTAACACGCGTGCATCGTGCAGGGATCCTGGAAAGCCAGCTGCTACATCTAGGAATCTTTTCTTGCCATCAGCCACGGCTTGGACGATTATATCGTAGCGCTGGAATCGACTGAAGTAGTCGACTCTGCTGTCAGTAGGGGCTTTGATCGTGACATGTGTGCAATCAATTGCACCAGCCACATTTGGAAGATCAGAAAGCTCTTCGAAAGTTTCCCTCGTTTCAACAACTTGAGCTTCAGTTTCAGGGAATTTGATATAATCATGTTTTATAGAAACCAGTCCTGTAACGACGTCTTCGACGGCCTCGATTACTGTCGTTGTCCCAACGTTAAAACCAGGCCCAATCGAAACGTATGTTCCTCCATGAGCTAAGCGCGTGAGCCCAATTGCCAATACCTTTTCTGGCTCAATACACCTTCTAAAACGAGTGTTTTGTCTTGTGATGTATGGGCGAAGGACATCCAAAAGCAAACGAAAAGTAGCTCTTCTCATTCGAAGCTGTTTCCTGAAATATTCGTCTGGGATTCTTGGGTCATTATAATGAATATCAAACCATGAATCGGCGGGTCGAGGGAGAACCCAAAAGTACGGATGTCCACGCCGATTTCGTCTTCGCCTTCGAATCTCGAACAATCTCAGAAAAGCTCTCCCCTCTAGTTGAAATTGAGCAAGAGACAAAATTATCAGCATCATCCTCAGCTGAGCGTACATCTGAAATTGTAGGACAAATGCTGCAGCTACAAAAAGCAGAAAACGTCTTGGGATCATGTTGTTATGAAATATGATTTCCCGCCAAGTATTGGATAATGGAAAGGTCACAAGTGTGACGAAATGTAAACATTTCGGATTTGTCCAACGTAAACAAAACGTTAGTGCGATGGAGCGTGGACAACAGACAAATTGTCAGCGGACAAACTTAAAGCCAAACCCTGTGGAGTTTGCCCCGGGACATTCGAAATGTCTGGCTCTAGTGCGATTCGGCCCTAACTCGAAAATACGCGATCGCATTAGGACAAGTCAAGCGTTGACAGATTTTTGACATAAAATAAACAATTTTTGATTTGTCTGGCTCTAGTGCGATTCGGCCCTTAGTTATCAAATGGAAATGTTCGATTAGGTCGATTAGAGATTTTCGATTGAAGTTTCTAGAACTATAGCTTTTTGCGACTGCAAAATTGCAGTTCTAAAGAGGACTTGTGTGCAAATTTGTGTGCGTTTTTTGTATTTTGCATTTTTTTTTCATTTAATTTTCCCTTGCGAGAATATTTTTTTTGTACTTGCTTCCCCCCCCCCCCTCCCCAATACGTTTTCTAATGGTCCGTCCCTGATATAACTTGTGCTCGTGATTATACTGTTGACATAAGATAGGGATTATGACAAAAGATGTCAAACGTAGATAAGTGTGTTCATGTCTCTTTTCGAGATAGGGATTTTCTACTGGGAGCGTATTAGCATGGTTGTGTAATACAACTGCTGCAGTGAGACTTAACTGTGATATACTGCGACCAGTCTCTCTTTGTAGAAGGCCTAAATGTAATAAACGACCCTAAATGTAATAACATTTTGTCCTAAATGTAATAAACTCCTAAGTTGCAAATTACAGTAATTACTCAAATAAGCACCTCATTTTGGGGGGAATTTAACAAGCGCTGCGGTGCTTATTCGCGTGAATACGGTCAAAGAGGTATTGCTATGGTTTTAAGCGCCGCATTTTTGGAGAAAACATAAGGTAAGCTTCGGTACCGCACTGTGTAACTTGACGTTTACAAATAAATTGCTTGTAAAGGGACAAAATAAAAAAAATTGTAGCCTTAAAACGTTTTTCATTCTTCATTTCTGTTAAAGAAATTTACTGCAAAAAACGTGGACGAAGATCCTGCTGCTTGTCAACGTTGGATCTCTAGAAAAGAGATCTAATCAGCTAAAATATTAAGAAAAAAAACGAGAAGTCTAAATAGAATAATGCACAGCTGATAACAACGTTTATAATAAATAACTAAGATAGTAGTATGCGCGCTCTCTGATTGGCCGAGAAATGTGTTTGCATGAGAGTATGTAAACATGTGTGGAGTCAACAAGATGTTTTGCTCTTCGCGCGCTAATCACTGCCCACAAGCACGAATTTTAAAAAGTTTTTGAGTTGAAAACTCGACACGTCGAGGGTTTGAATAACTGTCTCGAATTCTCCCAACCCCTCGAGTGTTTATATTAGGCTATGCAAAAACAGGAAAAAAGTTTTCTGTTGCTTAAATATTGCTTTTTTAGAAAATACTGTTACTTTGCCGTTTACAAACAATTTATTTGTACAGGTTAAGCTTCACAGTGCATAAGCGCTAAGCAAATGTACCGAATTTATACGAATTAGCGCCGCGGCGCTTATTAACTTTTTCCTCCACAAATGCGGCGCTTATTTGAGAGTGGAGCTTACTGCCATAGAAAAAACCGCTTAGTACCGTATTTACACGAATAAGCGCCGCGGCGCTAATTACCCCATGCGGCGCTTATTTGAGGGAGGCGCTTATTCGAGTAATTACTGTAATTGGCAACTGTTAAGTTAAAAGAGTTTATTACATTAAGGACAAATTATTATTACATTTAGGACTTTATTACATTTAGAACAAAATGTTATTACATTTAGGACTTAATTACATTTAGGGTCGTTTATTACATTTAGGCCTTCTACACTCTTTTCCTTCAGATTTAGTAAGGGGAGTGAACGCGCGCGCGAGCTTTGAGAGGCGAAGCCGAGACGCGAGAAACGAGGGCGGCAGTCGTGCCTCTCCCATCTCGCGCCTTCAGTCAAGTAGACATATTTAAAAATTCTGCAAGCAGAATACTGCAATGCTGATCGTACTACGTAAAAATTAACTCTGCAAGACATCAACACGACACCGAAAGAACTCAAAACAGAGCGGGATTGTAGCCATAGACAGCTGTTTCGCCCTCTTTGGGGCTCGTCAGTATGGCGTAACAAGACAAAAAACTCTGGTGAAAAATATCCCCGCACTCTGATTTAAGCCCTGACCTCGAACTCTCAACACCCACAGAATCACGCCATACCACGTGTCTTCTGAGGGGCAAGAGTCCAAGTGTCAAGTTGATGTCTCGCAGGGAAAATAAAAAATTGGCCAATACCAACCTATTGTAAACGAATTCAAAATTTTGTTCAGTACGGATTCTGTTTACAAATGTAACGCTTCCCTAGATGTCACTAGACTGCGATCAGTCACTCAGGATGGTCACGCGAGCGAGGAAATCGAGCGAGGCGAGCGAAAGTAAAAAAACAAGAAGCCGAGGGGAAGCTGGGGAGGAGGCGGGGAGGAGGCTACAAAAGAGAATGGAGTCTCTCTTCTTCCCGCCTCTCTCCAGTTTCCCTCTCGGCCATTTCGCTCTCTCCATGCAGTCCTGCCGAGCTTAGACTCGACTGACTGAAGAGGGACTGCTCACAGTCTAAGATGTCGCGCATAAGCGGTGTTCTAAACTGTCTAAACTGTTTATTGCAAAATATTAACTTACTGTAAAACCCATTGTGATCGGCTGTCCTCAGTCCGTTGGAAAGATATTCCTCACACGTGCTTTTTGCAAATCGTTTAATTCTTGCTGTACATCGAAGAAGATAATTTTGACTGTAAACTTCAAGCATTGCCTCTCCTCATCAACCAACTCCCTAACAAGGCCAACTTTGTAACACGAGGCGGTGAAGTTAGTTAGTAAGTCCCTAAAAGTCTTTTACGGGAAAAAATTGGCTTTAAGATGTGGATCGAGCGTCATTGTGAATTGGGACACCCAGGAACGCTAGTTTGTGGTCTACCTCTTTATCCATGGTAAAATGAATTCTGGGGTGCCTAGGGTTGATGTAATTGAAAAATAATTCAGCATCGTGTTCCGTTTCAAAAACACAAAAAGTGTCATCTACATATCGTCGATAGAGCAAAACATATATGCGCCTATTTTAATAACGTTAAGTTTAAATTGTAATCACGAGTTGTAACGTTAGTACAATTGCTTCATGTATCATCATTTATTGTTAATTCAAATCACATAAAAATATAAAACTGTTCTAGTAAGGCTTAAACTGCTGTTTAAAAAGTAAAATCCAAAATCCAAGCTTTCGCCGATCAACGGCATCATCAGGGATGAGACAATATTCCGCGCGCGCCATATATATGCAAAGAAAGTATAGAGTGAAATGTGTAGAAGATAATGAAATAATAAAAACTCGTCTGTTAAAAAACATATCTATTCCTGCCAGAACAAAGACTATAAAGGCATTGATGTCAAGATTATTATGAGCGAAAACGACCCCGCTAATCTACGCTTCTATGAAGCATTTTACATTAGAAAGTGCAAGCCTACACTCAATTCCCGAGAAGAATGTAGTGAATTCGCAGACCTTCTATTTTAGTATTTTATTTTAGAGACCATTTTTAAGTGCTTTTAGAGGTCCTTTGTCTAGAGACACTCCATCATTAGAGCTTTGTATTCCATTCACAGTTTATTTCTATAGCTTTCATACATTCGTCACATCTTTTACACATTGCACCCCACACTTTCTTTGCATATATGTAGCGCGCGCGGAATATTTTCTCATCCCTGATGATGCGGTTGATCGGCAAAAGCTTGGATTTTAGATTTTATTTTTTAAACAGCAGTTTAAGGCCTCACTAGAACTAGAACAGTTTTATATTTTTAATTATGCTGCTGAAGGACAACATGAACAGATCAAATCACATACTGTATTACTTGCAGCTACTGAAGATCAGTCGTAGATCGATCGAAACATGACTTGTTTCAAATTGAAAGTTGTAGTTCATTTTTTAAAGCCGGATGGTTTGACGGAGGTTATAGCATTGGCATCACTGGATGATTTGTGCAAATACTGAAAAAAAAGAAAAACACCGAAAAACTGACGGACATCTTTTCATCATTGTTAACAGTTTGTTTACTCCTGCAGCGGCCCGGCTGCACGATTTTGTGCTAAAATGTAATCAGATCTTTTAGGACTAATGCAGCTTTTCATTCAGATATTTAATTAAGACAGAGAAAACATACAGCTCAAGTTCAAGATTGCAAGAACTATCGGTTTTGTTTCTGGTAAATACTACATGTAGTTAATTTTTTCTAGGAACGTTTTACACCAGAAATTCACACAGTTGTTGTCTTTAGTTTTTTGCAATTTTTTTTTAGCTTTCCAGCTTTGTATTTATAACTTCTCAAACGATACCAACAGGAAAAAGGGAAACTCAGTACTAAAATGTGGAGAACAACGCTTTTTAAAAGAGAGAGAGAGGCTGAGTAAGTTCATCTCTCTGTTTTTGCAAATCGCTGTTTGCAGCCCTATGGCCAGTTTTGCGTAATTCTTGTGGTGTCGTGGACGTTTCCTATGAGTTTACAGATGTAATAAACATAGATTTTTTAGCAATCAGAACGCGCGTACTATATCGTTTACTTTTATAATACTAGATGTTTGCACGCCGCATGTTTCCTGTTTTTTTAAATGGCAATTAGAAATTTGAACTGTTTTTGGTGATAAGATTCCTGGACTATTGGACGTGCTGCCTACACTTATCTGCAGAAGTGTATTTTGTATTTGGGTTTTTGAGGCACGAGTAAAGTGTCCAGAAGCCAACCCCAGCTATTTCAGGTCAGTTACGATTCCAAGAGAGCTCTTCTTTAATAACAAACTTTAATGAGGAAATACCCGTCTAACAAATTACACAGAAAAAACGTTCCTGAACGCGATGTGTTTTTCCCTTGTTACCCATCACCTTGCGAAAACAAGACTTAACAGATGTAATGAAAATGAACTATACTACGAAGATACATCTTGAAAACCACTTCTCAAGATAATCCAGGGAACTATTAAAAACTCAACCCAGTTTACGCTAGGGAATGCTTAACGGAAAAAAGCTAGAAGAGCGCATGCCCATAGCAGAAGAGCGCTGACCAATGGTACTTTAGCTCCATTGCACAGGTCACCCTCGCAGCAGTTGACTTCACAGTCGTCGATTGTTGATCCTGCTTGTGCCAATGCCTTGCACCGGTCATTGTTACAGCCCACCTTGAGGCTACAATCCTTTACATAATTCTTGAAGGATAGGCCTCCCACTTCTCCGTCGAGAAAAACTTTGCCACAGCTGTCGAAACCAGGAAGACAAGTCGTGTTTACCTTGTTCTTGTCACAGTCATCCCAATTCGTCAATGCCAAACACTTGTAGCACTGCAGACCATAGCCTGTGAAACAGAAGAACAACGCCGAGTCATTGCTAATCGGGTGAATACAACAAAACTCTTAAACAATTTGCGAGAGAGAGGACGAAGCTGTAATCTGATTTGCAACAGAAGTTAGTAAATTCAACGTTCTTCAGAGGAAGCAAATCGATTAAAAAATCGATACAGATTTTGCACAATCTGATTGGTCGGCTTGGAAGAAGAGATAGTCGATAAAGATTTTACGCAATCCTATTGGCTGGCTTTGTAATTTTGGGTACAACCGAACCGGATTTTTACCGTGGGAGTGCCACAGGCATCCCACGGAAAAAATAAACAGGGCAAAAAGTAGACTGCCAAAGACCACAAGAGATGGCGGCGAAAAAACTTGTAGGTGGAAGAAAACAGTATACAGCTGCTGCATGTAATGCGAAGCCTGTTTTAGATGTAAATACAGTTAAGCGCACATTCGTATTTAAGTACTAGCACACAGACATAGAAAACAAACAAAAAAACTTGTAGGTGAGATTGAATGTCCGTTAAACAAGTTTTTGTGTACGCGTTCAAGAAGAATAAAGAATAGGCTTAGCCACAAGTTGCTCGACAACTTTTCGGCAACTTTTGAGATTTTCGGCAACTTTTTAGAATTTTGGCAACTTTTAGAATTTTCGGCAACTTTGGGCTTTTTGAGGTTCTTTGAAGCCACTTTCTTCACGTTTTGAGCCACATTGGTCAGTTTTCGATAGACATTTATTCATATTTATTCTAAAATACAATAATTAGGGCCTAAGGCCTTCCCCCATGGGTTGATTTTTGTGATGCCTTATCACGAGGTCAGCGGTATCACGTTGCACATTTTTCAAGATGGCGGACAATTACCATGTTTTGTTCATGTCATTCTGATAGACTATTTGTTGATCAAGTGAAATGAAAAGAACCTCTGATATTATCATTGGACTTCGACAAATAAAGTTTTGATAAGAAGCGAACTTTTAATCTTTAACACCCAAAAAAGGTACGAAAAGCAGAAAAATTTTGGCAACTTTTCGGCAACTTTTTGGCAACTTTTAGACACTTTTATCGGCAACTTTAGGACCTCTATGTAAACCACCTCTATGTAAACCACTCTTGTGATGGAGCATCCTATTAAAAGATTGTTATTATTAACTTTTTTGGGATTCATCGGCAACTTGTGGCTAAGCCTATCAAAGAACCTAACAACTTATTTCTCACGTACAAAAAAGGCCTTTTTTTGCTCTTAAATGTTGAATCAATTTCACCTACAAGCTTCGAGATACGTGTACGGCCCTAAAAGACATCATTTCTCGTTTCTTTCTCTTCACTAAAAGATTCGGGGGACGGTTTATTTCGTGGTGGGAGATAGTGAAATACTTTTTAGATTTGTCTATGTCCCTGATACGTGTACGACCATAAAATCATTATTTGCCTTTCTTTTTCTACAAACTTTTAAAAGATGTGGAGGGTGAATTTTTTTTCGGCGGGAGCGTGATCCCAGAGTCGACACTAATTTTTTTGCGGGGGAGGAAGGAGGGGGGTTACTCCAGAGTCTAGAGTCCAGGGGCCCGTTTCTCGAAAGTCCCGGTAACTTTACGGGCCCGAAATCAAATATTCAAATCGAAATATAAAGAATAAGAGCGCTGGTCCTGGCTAGCAAACTACTCCATTTTGTTTCATTAACTGACAGTTTTATCGTGTTAGATGCAAAACTATTGAAACCTCGGTCTTTAATGTGATCGTAAAATGCTGGAAAATTGCTTACTGGGATGCCAAAAAGTGGCTAAAAAATTGCCAAAAATCCAAAAGAGGTTACTTCAATTTCAAAAGTTACTACCGAAATTTTTGCATATTTTTATTTAGTATATACTAAAACAGTGGATAGTGTTTTTCGCTATAATTGGCTACTCAACCTCCAGATATCCATTGCTGTACACTGATTCACCTCCAGTTCCTCCGAGCGAGCGACGCCAACTACGCGTAAGTTACGAGCAAAATGGCCTCCCCGTTTGATGCCGTAACAAACAAGCTGTTCCCGAAATACACGAAGAAGGTGAGGAAATTCGGTTTGGAAGATTTAACAGGTAAAGTTTTGTCTGTTTGACTTGAATTTATCGATGAAGCCGGTAAAAAAAATTTTTCGTTTGCAAATGTAAATTAAGTCTTGCGTTATTTTATTTAGCCGAAATGTCCATAAATAAGCTTAAGACCAGTCTGGCTTAAAACTAAATTTTATAGTCTTTTTAAAGAATGGTTTTAAATACACGAAGAATTCACAACTCCTTTTGAAAAAATTTCCCGGCAAGAGCTAAACAAATGCCTTCGAATGTTTTATTTGTCTTCAAGAAAACGCCGCGGCCGTTCGGTCATTGCGCGCCAAAATTGGAATCGTCGGCAACAGTTAATTCGGTAAGGGTAAAAGGAGGAATGAGTTTGTGGAATGGCAAGGGGCATGGCTTGCGGAATGACATAATTATGTGGAAAGTAATGTATGCAGAATGACCCAAAGAAATAAATTAAGCTGAAAAGTGCGCCCTTTTTTGGCGCTAATCAATGCAAACGCAGCCGCTGTTTTAAGGTTGCACGATTACAATCAGAAAGCCACGAAGGCTAATTGTCGATTAGCATTTTCCGCGCAGCTTCAAAGATTTTTCTTGCCTTTATTAGTCGGGCTGCATGGCAGCACCGATACTACAGCACGAAAGTCGGCCATTAAAGAAAAGATGTTTTGGAAGGTCACGCTCCCTTCTACTTTAATTTTTTTTGCAAAAGATATTCGCACGATGAACTTTACAGATTCCTTCTACCTATATTTGTACAGTAAACACCCGCATATAAGAACACACGATTTCGGAGGTCAGGCTGATTGAGTTCTTATTTATCGGGTGCTTAATGATAAATCAGCCTCAAAATGTTCTTAAAATGTTCTTAAATTTTTATTTAGTAATACTATCCAAAACATGTTGCTAGAGGTATATTTAGCACATTTTAGGAAAATAAACTAAATAATTATTCTGTAATTTGATTATATTAACAAATGAAGTTATCTGACAACAAACATAAACTTACATGTTTTGTAATTATGACACTTTTTCCATTTTATAAGAAAGAACATGTTGCAATTTTCAGGCTGATCTTGTCTTTATAAAAATGGGGCTTTATTGGCCAAATTTCAGCCTGGTGTTATTAATCCAATTGTTCTTATATGCGGGTGTTTACTTTTTCAGACGGTGGGTTACGTGATCATTCAGAGATGAAAAGGATCTTGTATTTTGTTTCCTTAGCTGCTTGGTTAAGTTTCCGGCTCGCGAAGCTAACAGCTGGAGAAGAAGGGCAAGTTCGAATCCTGGCAATTGAGTGTTTGACTTTTTTTCTTTTTTTTCCCCTTCCTCCTGTTTTAGCATTTTTTCACGATCAAACTCACATACTCACACAAACAAAGAAGGTGCGAAGACACGCGGAAGGGCCGAAAGGCGGGGAGGGGGGTACTTCCATATAGGGGCTATATAGATACGTGCCGCCGAATAGGGTATGGTTTTTGAGGTTCCCGGTCCTTAAATAGGGTATCTTTTTGGACCCTTTTGTTTCTGTGTCCCTGGTGTGGTCCTTAGATAGGGTAGCCTAATTGTATTATCTAATACTGGAGTGTGAAAACGCCCTCCTAAACGAACGGTTTTTTTTTAAACTTGATGTATCCGTTTAAGTATTAACAAATTGATTTTTCAACAGAGGTTTAATAGCTGTTAAGCGGGTAAATACACGTAACGACTACACGGCTTTAGGCCTCAAAAAGGGTATCAGTCTTCGCTTTCTTAGTCCTTAAATAGGGTTAGGGTTCACGGACCTTCGCGGCACACCCCTATCCAAAATTCGCGGGAGTGAAATCGTTGACTCTTTCCTGCTCGATATGTGCTCTAAACTTATATTTTGCTCAAAAATTGCTCAGAAAGGCAGAAAAATCGCTCGAGGTTGCTAGAACCTCAAAAAGTTGCTTCAAAAGCCAAAATTTGCAAAAAAGGTGCCAAGCACAATCGGAAAAGGCCTAGATATTGCTTCGTTGGTTTTTGCATTTTTTGCAGACCTAAACTTGGTGTCGTCCATTAAAAGGCGAAACAAATCGGGCAACATGCAGCCACCTACGCCTCACGCTTGGTTAATAAAGCAAATATTATATCAAACATCAAGGAAAGAATGACGAAACATTAAATGCACTGTACTTTGACCAATCTGAAATAGCAGACTTGGTGACTTAGCTAATGTTTTCAGAAAGTTGGTTGTTAGACCGAACTTTGGTCCTCTGACAGCCCAGAAAGTCAAATTTTTATGCCAAATTGTTGTTTGTTCAGTTTAGATATGTCCACACCTTGATGTAACCGTGTGTCGCTAAGTAACAATAAATGTTGTTCAATGCCATCGTTTTTAAACTTGACGATCCAATAAGTAATATTAAACGTGCCTACCTTATGAATAGAACTGTGAAAAGCTGTTAAAACGTTCAAGGCCACAGTTCAGCATTTTTCTTGAGTTGTGAATGATGATGTATTCAATTGTGGAGGATTCGACGCTTAACGAAACTTCAGAGGTACATACTGACATCAATGAGCGACAAACAGATATCGCGGCAAGTGTGAAACCTACAGATTACGTTACTCATAATAAACAAAAATTTCAAATTATAAACTTAAGCCATTTCGAAGGCTAGATAGAAAATACACGACGTGGAACATGTCCAGCTGAGTAATTTACTCCTTCCTCTTTAACTTTCAAGCCTTGTAAAAAGGAACGTATATTAGACCTTTAAATTAAAAGAGGCAAGAAAGCGCAAGCTTGAGCGGTGAAAAATAACTATTAAGAACTAAATACTCCCATCAACCGCATAACTTTGAAGAGACAGCGGCCTCTAGATCTGTCTTTGAAAAAGTCGAAATTTCAACTGATCAGAGTTTATTGGGCTCGCACAAACGCCTGAAGTTAACGAGTGTAGTTTTAACACGCGCGCATAAAATCAGCATTGCCTACGGCCGTCTTTCCTCTAATTCTCGGCCAACTTTATTCACGTCAAAGATAGGGCTCATTATTTTAGTGTTGACCCGCGCCCAAGGTAATATAACTTTTGAAGATTCTTGTCGGGTCGATTTCATAACGATACTGTGTATTAATACAAAATTGCGACAGTACATATTCAAGCCTCAACCTCACTTCAAGCTCGAACGGCCCGAAATCTGTAGCGAATCGATTAATATCTAAAATCGAAAAGCATTCCTCGATTTAAAGTTGAAACATCTATACTAATTTAAACGTCCTTATTGGTCGTTCCTTAAAAGTCTATGAGCATGTACTGACGCTGACAATTTCTTAGGAATACTGGAGACCTGAATTCTCCGAAAATCCTAAATTCTCCAGACGTCTTAAGTGAACTTACCAAGCCTGGGTATACGAGAGAGTAGCGGGGGCTTTGACTTTCGCCTTTCTCGCCTATCAAATTAATACCGAACAGTGTGCAAAGCTGTTAACAGGCGGATGGCCACTTTTTATTGTTCTTTTTTTTTTTTTTTTTTTTTCAACTGAGCTTTATAAATTAGCTTCACTGCAATAAGGCAAGCAAATATCGCAGACTTAGTTAAGCGTAACCTCTCCGCGTTGGTCATAAATGAAAATATATATCAAAATGATTAAGTCATCCAGACTCCTTATTCTTACTGTCGACTTGGCTAGATGGGAAATACACTCTGGGAACATATCCAGCGTGTATTATTCAGTCCTGGCGCTATAATTCCCAAACTTTTGCGAAACAACGTAAGCCATACACCTTGAAGGCTTTAAAATTAAAAAGGGCAAACAAAGCGATTGAATGCTATTCTTAGATGTATTAGTAAAAAGGAGTTTCATGAAGTATTATCAAGTTCTCAGTTAGAATGAAACTTTTGCAAGACTACACCTTGTCTTTGCCTTTCGTTATAGTTAATAGATAATTTTATAGAAATCGTCGAAGCGTGTTTTCGTCTTCCAGAAAACGTCGCCTGAGAAAATTTCTTTTCGTTTTCGTATGTAGTGACGAGCAAGACAAAGAAACAAAAAAGGTGCTTGTGCCTTAGTTATCTAATTAAGAATTTGTTAATGCTTAGCGTGCGTATATCGAGATATGGATGCACGCGGGAAGTTTGGAGAGCACGAAAGATGCGTAAGAGTTGCACGAGGCGATAGCCGAGTGCAACTCTAGCTTCTTGAGTGCTCTCCAAACTTCCCGAGTGCATCCATATCTCTATATACGCACAGCTAAAAGCATGAGCAAATTCTTTTATAACATAGCTGACAAAAATGCTTGCTTTTTGATTAACTGCAAAATTCTCGTAACGCGTTACACAATAAGAAATGATTACGAACACGCCACAATCGTCTAGTTTGAACGAAAATATTCTTTTCGAAACTGACAAAGAAAATTGTACAAAATTTGCTTCTTTATTCGTTAACGATCAATGGAAACTAAGCAGAAACAAAGGTAAAAGAGTCTTAAAGTTCACCTAAAGTTAAAATACTAACATGTTCGTAAGAAGTCGTGGAGTATGTTTTTTTGCTGAAAAGATGTTTACGTTTTGCTCGGCGAAATCCAGAAAACATGTTTTTAGCGAAGACGACTGTCATCCTTCTTTAAACTTATATTAATTTACGAACATTGGCTGGTCATTACGGCTTCTTGAGAAGACCTGGCAGCAGTTGTTTTTGTGAGTAATAAATTTATGTCTTCCTGTGTAATTTGTGTTGTTATTGCGAGAGAAATTCTCCTGCTTCAGTCGGATTGTCCGGAGATAACAAAAGTGCATAACAAATTTAAAAACAACAATAAAAACGGAAATGTTACCCTTAAGTGTTGTTGATAACCAGTTGGTGTCTGTTCTGTTCCCAGTGAATGCCTTTCGGCCAAAATTTGCTGCAGCTGGTCTTCCGACAAATTTGCGAAACGCGCAACTTTTTAATTCGGCTTTATTTTTGCTGCTTGTTCGATCAGGACCTAATAGGTCAATGCCGATATAAAAATTGGGCAGTTCTTCGCTGGTTTCTTCCGAAGGAAAACTGCACTACAGCTTAAAAGACGACGACTGCACTTTGCAGCCAGCTAAAAAAATGCTCACGTCATGTTATTTGCGCACGGGCGTGCGTAAATAAAGATTTTGTTCATAGCGGCTCAATAGAACTTATATAGGGCAAGCACGCGCGCTATGTTATAAACCTTTCTTTTTTATGTTCTCGGTCGTGATAATGCGTGTATTAATATCAAAACATATTCAGAATTGTATTAATATTAAAAACCGCGGAAAAAATCCTCAGGAAACCTTCAAAACGTAAGATATGATTTAACTTACCAATGGAGATACACGACAGAAAGGCCAAGGCAAACAGAGGTTGCATTTTCGTAAAGCGCTTCTTGTTGCAATCCTTATGAGCCGCAAGTGATTCTATAGAGCCGCACCTTCAGCAATACAGCGATAGATAGGGACAGTTAAACTAAAAGGGTTCGGCTGGTGCACGTCATGTATAAACCAACCAATCACTGAGGCCAAGAGATAACGAGCTAAGACAGCGAATCCCCCATACATGACCCTCTTCGCATGAAAATTATTTTCAATCTATTCCTGGTTCTGTGTCACACTGCGTGGTTATTTTAAGGACGCCACCTTATTGGTCGGTTAGAGCGGCGTCATGTAATTTTAAGCTTGGCGGCTAATTCATTTCACTGCCGATCACGCACAGCAAGTGATAATGTAGTATTACTCATAGAAAAATAGAAATATAAGGTTATTAAGTAGCAATAAAAAGCTAGAGGCTTCAACAGAGATATACATACTGAGAAATTCATCATTCTACCTCTTGAAAAAAATATTTCTTAACGATGTGAGGTCATATTTAAAAGTTAGATGTTGAACTTACAACGGAAAAGCATCTCAAGAAAGCAAAGGCAAAAAAACCGCAGCCGCAGTGCCCGCTCTTAAAACAAAAGTGTTTTTGGTGCACCCAGTTAGCTTGTCTAGAGTTAACACAAGGGCTTCGCTGCCATTAGGTCGTCCGACATATGGCTGACGCTGCGAGCGGGCAAGGTAAAGCAAATCCTGTGTTCTTATTTTCTGCGCGCCCGAGCGGGCAAAATGAAACCATTTGACATGATGACTATAAAACATTTGCGGCAACGGTTCTGGAAAAAGTGCAAGCACTGAAACTTTCGACAAGAGATAGGAAACGCTAATAATTGTGTGCAGATGTTGGCATTCAAAACAAACATTTATTAAGCTAACATGTTCAGTTGCGGACAAAGTCTGCGAAAAGCGCCTGACGTACTGAATAAAATGCTTATTTTCAAAAGTTTTCGTTTCTCCTTAAATTAATTATTCGCATTATTGTTTTACTCCGACAGCCAAATTGGACTAGGCCGTAATTTTGGCTGTCCTCATACCTTTTTTCATCCTACTGGGCAGCATTTAGTCCTATTATACATTACTAATATATCCTTCATTGACCAATCTCGTTAAGTCAAGATGGGTGGATATCGGCCTCGTTTTTGTGTTTTTACAGACCTGGACTTTGTCTCGACCGTTTAGACGCCAAAAAAATGCCTAGTATCCAGCCATGTGTTACCACGCAAATATATCAACGTCAAGCAAAGAAACACGTCATTAAAATTAATCACACACAAAAGACCTGGCTAATGTTGCGGAAAGTTAGTTGCTAGCGGGCAAGGCTATGTAGCATGAACGTTTCTGCATAATCATCGGCTTTGCAGCATTTAATAACATCCTCCGAAAAACCAGGAAAGCCAATTTTTATGGCAAATTATTGATTGCTTAATATATACTAACACCACACCTTAGTGACACAAAGTGAAAAAAAAATGTTGGCCATTATTCATCAAACTTTAATACACAAAAAAAAACTTGCCTACCTTACGCAACTATGAGAAGCTGTTAAAAAGTGCATGGCCACTGTTCGGCATTTTTTGTGTGTTGGGCGGGGGGTGGGGGGCGCGAACAATGAATTGTGTTTATGTTCCAGTTGAGAAGTGTCTGAAGCTTTATAAAACGACACTTCACGCAGCTTCACGTAAATGTGGTTGTATACAGAGGTTTTAGGGGTGAGACCTACCGACTGCGTTAGTCATAAAAACTGAATTTCAAATATAAGCCATTTCGTTGGCTACATAGGAAATTAACGCTGAAGAACATCTCCAGCTGAGTTAGTCAGTCCTAAAGCTCTTTAAAATATTCAAGCTGGCATGAAATTTGAAGAGACTGCCCACTATTTTATTAAAGCTATTTAGTAGTACCGAAGGTCGAATTTCAACTAATCTGAGTTAATTGGGCTCACAGAAAAGTCTGAAGTTAATGAGTGTGTTTTAACGGTAACTTACAAACACGCGGGCATAAAATATCGTCTATGGCCTCAGGTGGTAAAGGCCGTCTAATAGTTTTTAAACTGATCAGGGCGCTGGGAACATGTCCAGCTCAGATATCCAGCCCTTGTGCATTAAGTTTCACCATGGGTAAGAAAATTTGGTAAACTATCCATCCCAGAAAATTTGGTTCCGCCCGCCCGCCCGCCCACCCACCGTACACACTCTTCATGTAAGCAGATGTCAAATGTCACAATAGGTCTTGCACAACTTGACTAGCCTCTTAGTTATGTAAGCCATCCGTATGAGTACGATTAGATTGACAGCTGTCAAAATCAGACATCTGCTGACAATTATCACATGACCACCTCGCGGGCTCAGATGAAAGACCAGTCGTTTTGCCCCTACATATAAGCTGATATAATATGTCACACTTACCAATTCAACATAAAAACGAAACTACGCCGGGCAAGGCTGTTGGCTGACAGTCGTTTAAAGTTATATTGGCAAGCCAAATTAAGGTCAATTGACAGCTGCCAAATTGGGACATGTGCAGACCACTATCAGAAAACTAATAACGTGGGCTCAGGTTCGCTCAGGTACACGATCTGGCATTTTCTACTACATGCCGAACGGATATGTCTTACTCACACTCGTAGTCTGTTAATTCGAATATTCGCCATTCTAATGAAGGTTAATTGACAGCTGCCAAATTAGAGGATACGCTGACCATCATCACCTGAGTGTATCGCGGGCTCATTTGTCTATCCATTGAGGTCTCGTAGTGTTTAAAGTTTTGCGCTGATATCTTATTTGATCACGGGCTCAATTCGAAGCCCCATAGCTTAGAAAATCTATCCATCTTAGAAAATTCGGTAATCACGTGACCGTACACCGACCACCCGCACCAGAGGCATACTAATGTTTAATCTCACACTTTCTAGCTAGTTTGGGCACACATGTCCAATACTCTCGACCAGATTCCAGTGGACAAAACCTGGAGTCCGACGGAGTCTAGTCGAAAAATAAAACCGGAAGTACAGTAGAGTCCACTTGAGTTACCGGAAGTTTAGTCATGAGTGAAACCGGAAGTGTAAACAATACTTAGAGGAGGGTTGGAAAGTCGTCCGATGGAGTCCATCGGTTCCATTGGAAACACATCGATTCCGATGGAATCTCAGGAAGTCTAGTCGTGCCATGAGTCAAAACAAGCACACTGCACGTGTAACATAACTCGTTCTTTAAGCCCTAAGTCGAGAATGGCAAGCCTAACAGGAAGTTTAGTCATGAGTGAAACCGGAAGTGTAAACAATACTTAGAGGAGGGTTGGAAAGTTGTCCGATGGAGTCCATCGGATCCATTGGAAACACATCGATTCCGATGGAATCTCAGGAAGTCTAGTCATGCCATGAGTCAAAACAAGCACACTGCACGTGTAACATAACTCGTTCTTTAAGCCCTAAGTCGAGAATGGCAAGCCTAACAGGCAACAGAACTCGTTCTTAAAGCCATGAGTCGAAACAAGCACGGACGTCGGTACACGTAAGTCGTTCTTAAAGCGATGAGTCAAAACAAGCACGCTACACAAAAAATATAACTCGTTCTTAAAGCAATGAGCCGAAACGAGCACGCTACGCGAATGGCATAACTCGTTCTTAAAGCCAAGAGTCGAAACAAGCACGGTACCCACGTAACATAACTCGTTCTTTAAACCCGAAGTTCCCCGGGCCCTTATTCGAGACGGACTGGCACGCTTAAAGCCACGAGTCAAAACAAGCACGGTAAAGCTATGAAACGGGGCAAAAGCCCCGCGAAACGAGGACAGTACACAAGTATATGCTTCGTTCTTTAATGGTAACTATAATATGAGCTACACTTGAGTAGAATTATTAAAAGAAACATACTGGTAGGGGGTAGGCATAACATTGAAATTGACATTACATGGATACAAAATGTACTAAGTTATTGGACTTTTACGCGCGCTCGCGTTTCGCTCGCTCTACTATCCCTGAGGAAAAATGGGGGACTACTCGTAGTCTACTTTGCATGTGAAAAGATCACCATTGCTATGGTACATAACACCTCACACCTTTTACAGAAAAAAAAATTATTCATTTAATAAGTGAAGTTAAGTATTTCAGTGGTATAAAATAAATGGAACATATTGCATGGCCGCTCGGAGATATGAAATTTCTCTTCTCATGTTGAAACAATATTTCACTGCTTCCAGCAAGGCTTACCCTTCCTTCTCTGTTGGATTGCTGTTAATCATACCTTTGTTGAGAAAAGCATGGACAAAATTCTTATAACAAGTTAGAGTTAATTTGTGTTTTTCATGTAAAATCATGCATGCCCAACCCTATTCTGCACCCTACAGGAAATAATTACGTTGGATATATGCACGCAATTTCAATATGTAAAGGGTGTGGGGAAACAGTGATAGATTTAGTACAGGGTATTTTTCAAAAGGGTAGCACCTGGCTATGAGCCAGGGCACAAATAAATTACAAATACTCAATCATTGTTCCAAAGACTTTCAATGCAGGATTGTAGCTTTTATCCTGAATATTAGACAGTGGTATTACATCTTAAGAAGAGACAGTAAATTCCTTTTAGCTTGTGTTTTGCTTTCCCCAGTGTGAATGAAGAGGTGTTCTCACAACAATTTACCCATCATAACCTTAAAATTTTTATAGGTCTTGTGTCCAAAAATTATTGACGTGACTTATACACAATATTAAAGAAAGCATTCTTTGGAGCACTATCACATGGCTAGGCTTGATTTCCATGCCCTAAATGTTGTCACACATGACCTACATTGGGGAAACATAGCATCTGCGGTAAAAACCACAAGCTAGTAAAGTCTTTACTATTACTTCTCCTCTCATAACTGTACTTAACAAAAAATTTTCTTTGGCATTGTATCATGCACTGTATTTTACTAGCTTTATAGCCACTGCACTGCTTTCATCCCATTCTCCAATGCCCTTGTCAAAGACAACTTTGAAGAAGAGGAAGAGTGAGCACAAATATTCAGTAAAGGGGCCAGAGGAAAAGACAAAAAAACCATGTAACATTGATTTAAAAATTGCAAAAATAATTATGTTCCAATTAACCAATCACTTCCTGCTATCCTACTATTTAAAAGCTTTCCCAATATTTCCCCACCCAAATGAAGCCAGTAACAGTGTCCATTGAAAGAAAAAAAGGGTAGCAATAAAAGCAAATAAAGAAGGGAAAGCGAAATTTGTGACTGCAGCTGAGTTCCTTTAAAACCACGAAACCATCTCATGATTTCTATGCATGCCCCAACTTTTGAAAATAATATTCTCAATTTGCATCTGTAACTGAACGCTGTGAACTACACGGCTTTTAAATAGTCTTCTGGTAAGATTTAGCTCATAAGCCAGACAGTGACTAGAAAACGAAGCCACTAGCTTCAAAACAAGTTTCTCAGCAAAATTCCCACGAGAGGAATGGGATAAAAAACAAAACAAAAACAACAAAACAACGATGAGCTGAACTAAAAGGATAACTATTACAAAGGGGACTCATGAATGAAAAAAAGTTTATCAGACTGCTTTGAAGGGGCTGGTCTCACTTGTCCGTTTTCATCAGCCAGCTCTAGGAACTCCTGCACCTGGAGCTGACTGATGCCTGGCCTTTCCAAAGCTCCCAGCAAGGCCTGTCCCTTTGCCCTTCTTTCACCTGTCACCATCTGTGCCTTCTTCAGGAATAGCCGCCTTCTGCAAATAAGACCTGACTTGTTATCTTCATTGTCAGAATTGAGAGGTGGGATAACAGCTTTAGTAGGTACAGGGGAGATTTCTGATCGTTTTTTGAGATATCCTCCTTGTTCCTAATGTCATTGGGGGAACCAGACCTGATAGGTTTCTTCACTTCCTCATCTCTCTTTACCTATGAAAGATTGCAAGAAAAAGGTATGACAGAGAAAACAAAATTAAATAAGGTGGCTTGACTGGATTTTTTAGGGGGGATACCTTCCAAGTTTTAAAGCATTAACTACATCAGCATGAGTAAAGATATGGGAAAAAGGCTACCAAACATTACTATATTAAATATACATGAAAATTTCTTATTATCTAGGTTTTATTGCAAATGGAGTCGCCATGGCAACCTAATGAAACCAATATGTTTTTTATTTATGTTTGTGTTTCTCTGTACCAGGAGTGTTTTTTAGAAATGGCTTAAGGGAGTATGTACCTGCCATAACTGCTTCAATTATGCAAAGTTTGAACAAATTCTGTGAGAGCATTTTCAAAATATTTTGAAACAAGTTTTTAGAATCATAAAAACAGTGAAATAGCATGTTATATATCCACACAATTAGCTAATATGTTAAGAAAATGTTAAGCTTTCGAAGCACGGTTTCATCTCATAATGATTTGATTCCGTTGAAAACTGTGTACAAAAAAAAAAGAGGGGAATTGCTCTGGGCGATCGCGAGTGAGAAGAATTTTATTAACCTACATTCAGCTGCTTTTGTTACAGTTTTTGCACATAATTTGGTCCATGCCTACAAATTTCACATTATTCAAAAAACCACTTGATAAATTTTTTCATAAACTTACCAATCTCAAGGTCAATTGTTAATAAATATACCCTGCAAGTTTCAAGAACATTGAAAACAGTGAAGGCTTTTAAAAAGGGCCTCCAATATAACCAGGGTTGTCAGAAAGTTTTGAAGTAGATGACTGAGTTGTCAAAGTAAGCAGCCAGCTTAAGGATACTTTATTTAAAAAACGTCATCTGCAAAGAAATGCTAAGCAGAGTAGGCGGCCGATACTAACCAAGTAGGTGGCACTTTTCACTGGCAGCCTGCTACTTTTGACAACCATGTATAACCAAATTTTCCCTTAGTGAGTGTCCTCATTATTCAGTGGCATTGTTTTCAAGTTTCATATGCACATGTACAATTTTTTTTTAGCAAAAGAAATACATTTACATTTAAAAGAACTCTAAATTACTTTCCAAAGAAATATCCGGAAAATGCTAATAATTGTCGTGTGTCATGGATAGCAGTGAGAATCGAAACGGTGAACATCACGGCTCATCATGTAGGATGTAATACAACTAACTACATGTACGAGAGAACTACTGGAGAACTGACAATTTGACTAACAATAGACGACTGTTTAACTGTGACAATAGACAGATCAAAACGCACCAATTACTGATTACGAGTCTTCATAGCCAATAACATCACGGCTTAACTGACAAACGACCAATAACATTGCAACGTAATTGACCAATCAGATCAATAGCCAGATATAATACCATCGACTAACGTGATACAACTCACTTTGACTCTGAAGATGACTACCGCACAGGTTGTCGAAACTTCAGTCACTGTCAACAACAACAGTCCTATTCAGGACTACGTTCACCCGGACGATCAAACTCAACCTGCTTTTGAAATGACTCCTGGGTTCAAACCTTTCACAATTAATTATCTTACTTGGGTTACAACATCACAGCAACGTTTAGAAAGAGTTGCTGCGATTTTCTTAAAAGATTAGCTAGTTGTGTGGATAGCATACTATTTCACTGCTTTTATGATTCTTAAAACTTTGTTTGAAAATACACTGTATTTCCAAAATGCCTTAATTGAGGCAATTACGGCAGGTACATAATCTCTTAAGCGTTTTCTTAAAAACACTCCTGGTACAGAGAAACACAAAGATAAAGAAAAAATGTAATGGTGTCATTACATTGCCATGGTGACTCCGATAATTGCAATAAAACCCAGATCATAAGACATTTTCATCTTTATATAATACAGTTGGGGTAACCTTTTTCCCATGGATATCTTTACTCATGCTGACATAGTTAATGCTCAAACTTGGGGGGTACCCCCCTAAATCCAGTCACATCACCTTAATTCTGGCTCTGTTCAACAAAAAATAAAATAAAATTTTTAACAATTCCAAAGTCAACAGTTACATGTATTACAGTACCTCACTGTAGCTATTTTCTTTCTCTCTTTTTCTCTTGAGGGCATGACAAGTCATAAGAGGCCCAGTAGAGGTCAAATATCTGACATAAAGAGGACATAGCTTGATCCTCTTGTTTTAGCTTGAATGTGTTTTCTAAAATAACATAGAAGAATTCCTTACATCAGATGTTGCCAGAGAGTTTCTTTTTCTATCTGCTTTTACTCACTGCCATAAGAGTTTCTGAGTTGCAAAACACACCCTAATACCAGACTCAATTTGATTGGAGGGGGAGGGTGATATTCTGCAGATTAATTTTGTTGGAAAAAAGTTTTGTAAGAGAATCTCTCTCTGATCATGAGCAAAAATATAGTATCAAGGTCATTTCATGCCAACATAATTACTGAAATTTGTTTAACACCTTCTGGTAGTTTATTATTCAAAATCAAGACAAACTTGCAGAAATTATATTCTATACCTGATGCTATATGTGGTGTATGTGCTGTAGCTGAAATGCATTCTTGTCTTAAATCAGAGCTTTCTTTAGACTAATTTTTCTGTGCTGGAGACTTTCATTCTATTCCTCTAAACTACAATGTACAAGTTATTACTAGTGTTATTGGCAAAAACTAAATACTTTATGGAAAATGGAGTAAGTTTCAGGGCATAAGATCATTATTTTCGATTCAACATATTTTGCTTTTTTTGATTGGTTTGCCCATGGGAAAATTTAACCTGAATTCAGGTCCAATTTTAGTGGTTCTCAGAGCATGATCTCTGGTTAGGGAAAATTGGAATTTTAGGTGACATCTTTATTGCCTCTAGAAATATTACATGGCCATGGTTATATTTCCACTCGAGGGGTGTAATTTGCAGGTTGCAGGTCAGAATTTGGAAAAAAAATGTCCTGAACAGTTTACAGATCTTCCCAAGCTCTTAAAAACAGAACATTACAATGATGTTTTGGTGATATCATATTCTTCACAGGGTCACGCAAAACCGGAAATATTAGATCTCAGTTCTATAAATTGATTCTTTAGTCCCAGGTCTTTCAAGGCAAGAAGGAAGGTTTTAAAATTGTCAGATCAGCTGATCTCATCACTCCTGCCAAAGCTAGCATATATAGTTAAAGAAAAGACTGGTTCCTCGTCGCTATTATTGTCTGCCGTACCTACGATAGAAAAGGAAATTACACAGCCAAGGTGACCCAATTTATAAGTGCACTCGACTAAACGCACAATAAAGTTTCATCTAAGTTTAAAAGCAAAAACAAAGTTCACTGAAATCCATGTTGGATGGACGTTGTGGATAGCCAGCACCATTCGTTATTCTTTTTTTTTTTAAAGTGTAAAGCGACAAGACAAAACAAAAATATATTATCTCGAATTCCAACTGAGCTTGAGAAATTCTGATTTGTAGTGCAGTGTGGTACTATGGCCAGAATTGAATTTAAAACTTACCTCTTTGTATAAAGAGGGAATCGCAAAATCTAACTCCCTCCAAACAATTATTTAAAACCTTCCTTCTTGCCTTGAAAGGTCTGGAACTAAAGGATCAATTTACAGAACTGAGATTTGAGATTTCCAGTTTGGCATGATCCTGTCAAAATCATAATAACAACAAAACATCAGGGGCATAGCTAGGAATTTTCAAAGGGGGGATCACACCGTGTCACACCCAGGGTACTTTTGCATGTAGTTTGGGGTGTGGATTAATTTATGGTGAGTGTTTTGGACATCTAAAAGTAAGTTGGGCGTATTTCTACCAATGATAATGAGACTGTTGTTGACGGTGACTGATCAGTGGAATAGCCAGAGGAGTATTTGAGGGGTTCCGGAACCCCCCTTAGGCTGCAGCACTACCTGGTACGTATAATTTTAAGAGGAATGAGATTTTAGCTTTTAAAGAAAATGAGAAGAAAAAAAAATAAAAAGCATCACATTCTATTTCAAGGGTTACATATGTTGAGGTTTAATCAGTCTTTGCAGTAGTCTTTTTTACTTTAATTCTATTACTGTGAGGAAGATCATACGTGGCCCCTGTGTATACAAGCCTGCAATGTGTGATTCAGCACCTTTGTTGGTCTAGATTGCTTTCAGTTGCATGTTGTAATGGTTTGACCATGAGAGAGCTTAATAGAAACTCGGTGGAGGCATAAAAGTGAAAAGGTAGAATGGAATCAGCCTTGATGTTTGCAAATCAGTCTGAGGAAATTGTCTGAAACTGGAACACAAACACTAACAGCATGGCAAACTGCCTAAAACATACAGTATTCAGGAATTCATCATATGCCCTTTCCTTACATAAAAGCTACTCACTATCAGGCTCCGAAAGCAAGACACCGATGTCTATTAGGATACCATCGGCTCTAATTTTCATGTGGCGGCTTTTTTGTTGGCAGTGCAAGTGTTTCAAAGTGGAAAAAGACCTATCGAGAGTCTGCTACTCTTACTATGATGAACATTGCATTATGGACATGTACCCTGAGGCTAACAATCGACACCTTTGCACCGAAGCGTCCATGATGTTTCCTTCTTGCTAATACCCTAACTGAGTAAACAGCAAATCACAGGACTACAGTGTGTGTTTTTATGTATTCAACGATAATGAACATATATGTTGTAGTTACATTTCTATACCCAAAAACAAAAGAAAAACAAAAATTACCTGAGATAAAAAATTAACGATCTACAACATAAACACTATCTCTTCACTGGAAGCGAAAAAACGCTAGCTTCATATGGCACTGTTATTGGAAATTTGTGCTCAGAATCACAAAACGAAATTTCAGAAGACCTAAAGTATTAAAACTTTCCAGGAAACCCACTGAAGATTTATCGTCAATCTAGACAAAAATACCACATTAGGAACCCCTCTATGCAAAAATGCTGGCTACACCCCTGCTGACGTTTCGACAACCTGTACGATAGTCATCTTCAGAGTCAAATACTTTTTGTATTACTGAATTAGCAAAAAAAATCGTACTTTTAGCTTGTAAAGTCCTTGTTATGTAAGCCGTTCCTTTACAAAAGATGTGCCTTTACCTTTAAACTCCACCATCTACGTTGTCAGCCAGACGATGACAACATAAAAAAATGTAAAATTGACATTTGACATACCCAAGCAAAGGTCAAATTCACAATTTACCACAAAATAGTGTGTCAAATACCCGGGGTGGGGGGCAGGGGGGATGTTGAAATTTTCAATTGATCAGCACATAAGGTTTATACTTCATTAATATGCTTTTATTATGAAAAGATTCGTCATTTTTAAGGAACTGAGGAGTTCCAAACCATTTCATAAACGAACCTAGACTTTTATAATTATCATCACTCGGATAGGTAAATGTTAAAAACTACACTTCAAAACCAGCTCTAACACATTATAATGAATTGCGAACTGGTCTACTTGCATGCAGTGGTGCGCAACTGTAAGTACATGCAGCTAATAAATAGTGGTAATTTCCTGGCTACTTACTTTTGAATCAAAATCTCAGGCAAGAGACATCTCTTTCTGAGGGATGCCAAAGTCCTTCTGAGGGATTCCATTTGCAACACACCTCCTTCTAAGGATACCAAACTCCTTCTGAAACGTCTCCTTCGGAGGGATGCCAAAATCCTACTGAGAGATTCCATTTACCAGTTTCAAAATAGATAACTCCGTCGATTCTTCCCTCGGAGGAATTCCAAATTCGAACTTCAGGTTACGTTTTTGCTTTCTTATGCTCTGGTTTAATATCGAAAGATTCCACAATTTCAAGGAACAGTGGAATTTAAGATAATTCCATATGCCTTTTCCTTGCCGTTCGAATTCTTTACTCGTAAATTCTTTTAGAAAGTCAATGATCGAAAGATGCGCCATCTTGGCCATTTTGTTGATCAGGCAACTCTTGTTTCTAGTCCCCCTCGATCGCATCCTTCGTGTTCCCAACAGTGCGCGTTACCTGATCCTGTAGCACGCTCACTTTGTCAAATGTAATTGACTTTTTTCACTTCTCCTGGAGTATAACAACGAACTAACATATCGCAGTTCGGGAGCTGAACGAATAGAGAACGCATATCGCTACCGCCATTCGCTACACAGAAATTGTTATACAGAATTATCTCAAATACGAGTTCGCTTTTAAAAAGAAATTACCTCATGAAGCGATGCAGTTTTTGATCGATGATCGGAGTTCACTAGCTAACCAAATAATTAAGATTACATACCACATTTTCCCGACCTCTTATACACCTCTCCACTGCGAAAGACTGATGCAGTAGACTCCGTTTCACACTTTTCCACCTCGTTCAACATGATGACAATTTTTGACCTGGCGTTACGAATAGAAAATGTTCTTCTCCAGGCAATCGAATCTATTCGAATCTAATGGATACAATGGATTCCATTGGAACGCCTTTTCATCCCCTTATACAACAGGAGTGGAATTTCCTAAGTCTCTCACGAATAGAAAAATGTACTTTTCCATCGGAATCTATTCGTTTCCAACGGATCCGATGGACTCCATCGGAACGACTTTCCACCCCCTCATGTAACGTGAGTGGAATCTATCTAACATGAGCGGAATTTTTCTAAGTCTCTAACGAATAGAAAATAAACTTTTCCATCGGAATCTATTCGTGTCCAATGGATCCGATGGACTCCATCGGAACGACTTTCCACCCCCTCATCCAACATGAGCGGAATTTTTCTAAGTCTCTCACGAATAGAAAATGAAGTTTTCCATCGGAATCTATTCGTGTCCAATGGATCCGATGGACTCCATCGGAATGACTTTCCACGTCCTCATCCATCATGAGTAAGATTTTTGTAAGTCTCTAACGAATAGAAAAATGTGCTTTTCCATTTGAATCTATTCGTTTCCAATGGATCCGATGGACTCCATCGGAACGACTTTCCACCCCCTCATCCAACATCAGTGGAATCTTATTAAGTCTCTTACGAATAGAAAATGAAGTTTTCCATCGGAATCTATTCGTGTCCAATGGATCCGATGGACTCCATCGGAACGACTTTCCACCCCCTCATCCAACATGAGCGGAATTTTTCTAAGTCTCTAACGAATAGAAAATAAACTTTTCCATCGGAATCTATTCGTGTCCAATGGATCCGATGGACTCCATCGGAACGACTTTCCACCCCCTCATCCAACATGAGCGGAATTTTTCTAAGTCTCTCACGAATAGAAAATGAAGTTTTCCATCGGAATCTATTCGTGTCCAATGGATCCGATGGACTCCATCGGAACGACTTTCCACCCCCTCATCCAACATGAGCGGAATTTTTCTAAGTCTCTCACGAATAGAAAATGAAGTTTTCCATCGGAATCTATTCGTGTCCAATGGATCCGATGGACTCCATCGGAACGACTTTCCACCCCCTCATCCAACATGAGCGGAATTTTTCTAAGTCTCTCACGAATAGAAAATGAAGTTTTCCATCGGAATCTATTCGTGTCCAATGGATCCGATGGACTCCATCGGAATGACTTTCCACCCCCTCATCCAACATGAGCGGAATTTTTCTAAGTCTCTCACGAATAGAAAATGAAGTTTTTCATCGGAATCTATTCGTGTCCAATGGATCCGATGGACTCCATCGGAACGACTTTCCACCCCCTCATCCAACATGAGCGGAATTTTTCTAAGTCTCTCACGAATAGAAAATAAACTTTTCCATCGGAATCTATTCGTGTCCAATGCATCCAATACACTTGGTAGGACTTTACACCACTAGACTTCCGGTTTTCCGATGGAAAGCAAGGGGATACGACTGGATTCTGGTCGACAGTATTGGACAACCCTCAGGAGAAGGCAAAGGACTTGAGTTCCCAGTGGACTACAAATTGTCAGGAAACAAGAGGTACCTTGAAAAGCTGGTCTCAAGCATAAAGAAGAAAGAAACCACATGCAACCTGAACATTTCCGAAGTAAGGGAATGTCAGGATCGAAATTCCTAAATGATTGAAGCACAGAAAGAACAAACATTTTCTTTGGGTATCACTGTTACAGTTGGACTGAAAAAGACAAGCAGTAATGTGTATTTCACATGAGCAAAAGTCAGGGCACTCTACAGATTCAAGTCCCAAGGCTACACCAGTATAATTTTATACAGTATTCTATACTCTGTATTTATAAGATTTTCAATTAAACAAATAATTTTCATGGTGTTTCTCAGAAATTTCACAATTTCTATCAATTAAAATCCAGTATTTTGGCTACAAAATAAGAGTGTTTTTTTGTATAAGAACCTATTGTTCTTTGCCAGCCTAAATAGGTTCTTATATATTTGGGTACTAAAATGCCCAATTTCAGCCTGTAGGTTCTTAAATCACTAGGTTCTTATACGCGGGTGTTTACTGTACTACGCAAAATTTAAGTTCCCCATCCTCGGAGACCCAGGGGCAGATAGTGGGGGCAAGGGAAAGACTAAACGGGCGGAAAATTACTTTTCTTCGCGCCATTTTTTCCCGCCCGTTTAATCTTTCCCTTGCCCCCACTATCTGCCCCTGGGTCTCCGAGGATGTAAGTTCCCTTGTTCATAAAAAAACTCTAAGAGCAACAAGCAACTTATTGAAATTTCAACCCAGGGCCCAGTTGTTCGAAGGCCGATTAGCGCTTAACCCGGGGTTAAATCTAAGCCCGGTTTCTTTTTCTTGTGTTCTATGAAAAGGCTACTTTTTTCAAAATGAAATATTTCCAAGGGGAATTGTGGCTTTACAAGGTTATAGTGAGGATTTTAAGGACATTAATAATTATGTAATAATTTTTTTGCTCGAAACCAAAGACTCTTTGGTACCCTGCGAGCTTTGGTTCATCGCGTTTTGAAAGATGGAAATTTTGATATTCCCGCATAAAAGAAGACCGATAAAACGTGTCTTTCATTGACTACAGTGAAACGCCCGGAAATGAAGGATGTTTTGAAAGAAACGGGAAAACTGATAGAAGTAAATATTTGTTTTTATTAGTGAAATTAATGAGAAATAACCATAAACTATTTTTGTTTTTTTGTTTTTTTAAAAGCGGTTTGTCTGGTACCAGATTTGTACAATTACTTTCAATCAAACATGGATCGGGTTTTGTTAATTAAAAAGGATTATGTTGACAGCTACAAGGCACATGCTTGCCTTAAGCTGCGAGTATCCCGCCATGTTTAAAACAAAGGGCCTCTGACCAAGCCGGCATTCTAGTCCGCCACAAATATGCGAAGCACGCGTCTTTCAAAGTCGCCTAGTACTTAAAATCGGGGCTCTGGCCTGTTATGACTTTGTAATAATAGAATGTCCCTAAATATTATAAGGAGTAATTTTAGAGTACAAGGGAACCCTACTTTGTGGACACCCATTCACGATTTTTCTGCCGCCTAACACCCCCCCCCCCCCCCTCACAAGAAAAGCCCAAACATTTCCCCTTTACATTAACCTGCTTGATGGAGATACCACTTGATATGGACAACAAATAATTTTAATCGACCAAAGTTAAATGCTAATCGTAATACAAAGCTGGCCTAACTTTAGAGACGCAATACTATTTTTGATTTGCTCACTATTCGCCTTCTGGTGGGAGATCAAGAGCCACAGCCATTACCATCGTTACGCAGTCCCGCTTTTTAAAATAGGGTCACTAGTTCCACTTTTTACATCAGTAGGTACTTTGTTACCACTGGCATATACTTAGTGTAAATATAAGGTAACTATTCGAAGTCAGGTTGTAAAAACACATGGCACAATGAATAAGATAACTGAAACAGGGCTGAAGGCCAGTGATTTCTCCAATGTCAGGAGCCCTCCTGCCCCTGTACAATGAAGGTGATGCCCAGCTACTTACATGAGGACCTACATACGACTTTTTTTTGCACACCACATGACACCGGCGTTGTTAAGGACGCTAGGCTTTGAGTGACAAGCAATAAACTTTCTACTGTGAAAAGCAATTAGTTTCTTCACCGTTTGGCCCAATCATCAGTGGTCAGTTATTCGATAAAGCGTCACATTTTTAAACAACATTAAGGCGGCATCTGGCGATAGAGTAATTAGAGAAAATATTACAATTTAATTTATAAAACTGTGAAAGGTTTGAACCCAGGAGTCATTTCAAAAGTAGGTTGAGTTTGAGTTTGTTGTTGTTGACAGTGACTGACGTTTCGAAAACCTGTGCGGTAGTCATTTTCAGAGTCAAAGAGAGTTGTATCACGTCAGTTGATGATATTATACTCTGTTTATTGATCTGATTGGTCAATTATGTCGCCATGTTATTGGTCGTCTGTCAGTTAAGCCGTGATGTTATTGGCTATGAAGACTCGTAATCAGTGATTGATGCGTTTCGATCCGTCTATTGTCACAGTTGAACAGTCGTCTGTTCTTAGTCAAATTGTCAGTTCTTCAGTCGTTCTCTCGTAGTTAGATACAAAAAAAAAATATTCGCGCAAGGGAAAATTGAATGAAAAAATTTCGTGCACGCCAATTAATCCTAAAAAATATTCATGCTATGGCCTAAAAAAAAATTCATACAAGGAATTTCATAACGAAAAAAAATTCCTGCGGCTCGAAAATTCCAATCCCCCCATAACTTTTCTAATGATCCGTCCCTAAAGGATTTGTATGGGAATTCAGGCAAAAGATTCAAGTAGATAAATACTCGCTAGAACGTTCAATAAAATTCAGCTATGTGGTTATTTTCCCGATCCATTGCGATTTAAGCGATTTCCTTTAACCCAGAGTTTCCACAGTGGAGATGCCAACCACTGGGGATCTGAAGATTGTCTCTCAGTGCTGTGACCCCCCTCACATCAACCCCCCCCCCCCCCCCCCCCCCCACTCATAACTACAGTTCGAGTCACTCTCAACATTATAACTTGGGCGTGGCACAGGACATTATTCGAAGCCTTACATCGAGTATACACCGTAAAATTTTGCTTTTGTGATCTCAGCGATGAAATATGTGCAAAAACACCGCAGATGATGGAAAAACATTTTTGAATTTGGGGTGGAAACGGGCTAAATTCCAGACTAAAGCACATAAAAGCTTAGCGTGTGTCGCAGACGTAATCGAACACCTGCCTGCGAAGTAGCGCCGATGTTCTTATTCTGGGCCCCTAACGTACTCAGTGAATTACCGGAATATATGCGATTCGAATTTCTCTTTAAACTGACTGGCAAATCGACAATGACACTTTTAAGGGGCTAATCATAGTGTGTATTCAAATCATGGTACAAAGCTGAGGGCCTAGCCCGCGTGGCAGTCATTCTATTCTCGGTTTTCAATGACGTCACGAAAATACAAACCAAGAAACTCAGTTCGAAAGGTTCCTCCTTTTTGCGATAGAGGGCGCTTGAATTTCCAGGCTTTTGCGTGACGCAGCATTTAGCTGACGGCCGGGACAGCCGCGAGTCTTATGTGGGTTAAAAAAATTGCCGATTTTTGAGAATTGATGGCGAAGGGATGATAGATGATGTCATAATGCACGGCACATGACGTCATTTGTAAAAAAAAAACAACATTTGACCTAACTGGTTTACTTCCCACCAATCGCATAATTGGTTATATTACAATAGGCTTGGATAAATTCTGCCGGCAGAATTTCGAGTAGAATAAGCGACTTTTAAGGCGAACATTCTGCCGGCATAATAATGGAAAACCAGTTGTAAGATACTAATAAAAAAATTTACTGTTTCGTCTAATAGTAGTGACCTAAAGTAAGATAAATTACAATTTTGCTGCGCATAACGAATATCTAAGAAAATTTTTTTTCGGATACCGAGAGGAATTCGAGCGGAATAAGGGTGTCTGAGCAGAATTTTTAGCAGAATAAGCGATTTTATGAGCTCTGCCGGCAGGCAGAATAAGCCATTTTGCGAGCAGAATTTTTCCAAGCCTATATTACAACGGCATAACGGAGTTTGTGAGGAAACGTTCGATGTTAAACAGTAAAATAGCTCAAATAAAGCGAAATATGTGAAATTTCTTTTTCAGAAAGTGAAATAGTGAGTGGAAGACAGTCAAGCAACAGGCAAAGAAAATAAATAAGAACCAAGCGAAGACTGCATCCAATAACCCCGAGGGAGCTCGCAACAAAAAACGCACGATTGTTATTATCGGAGATTCTATTGTCAAGAATATTCAAGGCTCGTGATTATCGAAGGCTACGGGCGAGAGAGTTGTCAATAAATCCTACCCTGTTGCCTCAGAAGATGATATGTTAGATCATCTCAAGCTAGCCATTCTCAGAGCACCGGATGAATTATAATTCACGCGGGGACTAACGATCCTGTGTCTGATTCTCCACGAGCGATAGCTGAAAAGCTCGTTAAGTTGGGCCAAGTGATCAACAACGACCTTTCCGAAAGAAGGGTAACTTTCTGCACTATAATAACTAGGTCTGATGATTTCAAAACGAAACTAGAGAAGTTAACAAAATATTGAGCAATTTGCCAACCAGGGTGAATGGAATCTTCTCGATCACTCAAATATTTGAACTGAGCATCTTGACAGGGGCGGTATTCTCCTGAATCAAGAGGGAGTTAGGTCATTGACCAAGAATATTGTTGGCTATATTAGGAGTAATAATTGATTAGCTGCCAAAGAGATCGTTGTGTGTAGTTTTAAAACCCCAACATACTGATTCTAGCTCGGATTTAATCAATTTTGCTCAGGTTACTAATGACACTGACTCCCCTGTACATTTACCTAATGTTCAGGCTTTTAAAATGGCACCTCTCAATATTGCCAGTCTAAAAAACATATTGAGGAATTGAGGGTTCTATGTCTGATTGGAAGCTAGATATTCTAGCTGTTAATGTAATGAGATTAGACACATATATACAATCCTCAGAAATTGCAATACCTGGTTATGACTTAATTCGTAGAGATCGAGTAGTTAATGGACGCAATGGTGGTGGAGTTGCCTTGCGGGCAATGTCTATAATATGCCATCATCATCACGGGGCTATGTGGTAATACTTTCGACACCATTATAAAGGACCCTGAACACCCTCTGAACAGGTTAATACAATTTAGTGGACCATCACGTTATGCCCTAAGGTGCAACAGGCGCTTCATCGTACCTAAATGCAAGACAGATCGTTTTAGGAACAGTTTTATTATTAGATCCTGCATCGATAATATATATACGTAGATTTTTAGTCCTTTTATCATATTTTTTACACTTTTATATTTACTGTCCTTAGTTTTATATACATATTTTATCAGTTCAATCATTTATAATTGCGCAATTCAGCCTTCGGGCTGCAATGTAGTGCTATCTATCTATCTATCTATCTATCTATCTATCTATCTATCTATCTGTCTATCTGTCTATCCGTCTATCTGTCTATCGTTTTATCTGTCTATCTGTCTATCTGTCTATGTTGTGGTTCAATTTTATCCTTGGTTTAAAGTTTATTTCCCTTTGTTTCAAACTCATTATCATACATTACCATACCCAAACACAAAGGGAAATGAAATTTAAACCAAGGATAAAATTGAACCACAACATCTATCTGTCTATCTGTCTATCTGTCTATCTGTCTATCTGTCTATCTATCTATCTATCTATCTATCTATCTATCTATCTATCTATCTTTTATGTAAGATCCAATATAAGCTATGTGATTAGAGATGACCTTAATATTATTGAGTTACAGAATCTCTCAATTGAAATTCGGAAACCCAGATCAAAAGCTTTTAATTTTATTGTTACAACATGGTACAGGCCTCCCTGTTCAAAAATTGAGATATTCAATGCCTTTGAAGTATTGGTTCAGAAACTTGAACTTAAGAATGTGGAGTTCTATATCCTCAACCTCGTCCCCAGGGCTTTTCCCTTTTTTGGGGGAACTGCCCTGGGGACGAGGTTGCTATCCTTGGTAATTTTAACTGTGATCCGGCTCTTACTCGATCAAAATAATCCGCATACTAATTGTCTACTCGAAATTGTAAATAATTATAACTTGGATCAGCTGATTACTGAGGCAACTCGTATCACTCCAATGACACAAATCCTAATTATAATTGGCTTAGTGTTAACTAATCGCCACTCGTGCTGGGGTTTGCCATGTAGCTGTATAAGTGATCACAGCCTTTGCATATCGTAAAAGTCCTGTTAACGCTGCTTCAAGTGGGGCGAGGACAGTGATCTATAGAAAATTCAAACATTTGAACATCAGCGAGTTTCGTAGAGATATACTATCTTAACCTTGGCATGACATTCTTACCATGATCCTAATGATATGTGGCTGAAATGGAAGCATTTGTTCCTGGACGTGGCTAATAAACATGCCCCCCATAGAACAAAATGAGTGTGGGCATCAGAATCTCCTTGGATCACCAGCGAATTAAAGAAACGTATGCATTTAAGAATGAAATGCAAACCTGTTAGAACTAATAATCCGCATGATTGGTCTGAGTATAAGCATATGAGAAACCAAGTTACCAATGATATAAAGAAAGCAAAATTAACTTATTATCACAAAGCTTTTAATGATTATACAGATGACTGTCCCAAGAATTGGCGAACTATTAATGAAGTTACCTCTAGGGAATCAAACAGATCTGTTATTAACCAACTTGATTATAGAGGGTATACCCCATAACTAGTTGCTGTGGAATTGCAGAGGCATTAAGAGCGGCTCCGCGTAAATATCAACTAGACGTGGAAATAGTCAAATCAAAGAAAGACTTTCGTCAACTCGTGGGTACGTTGTTTAGAAAATAATAAATTAGTTATCACCTCTGGTTTTCCCACAGTAAATTTTAGGAAATGATAGAAATTCAAATTTTAAATATACTATCCTTGTTCTGGAAACACAATACTTTTCTTGCTGTTTATTGCACTTTATTAACAGTTAGGTATATATTTAAAAACAAAAAAACCAAAAAAAAGCAAAGCAAATAAGCAAACAAAACAAAACAAAAAACAGAAAAAAAAAAGGAAGATGGAAAAAAGAAAGTTCTTAGCAGGATTTGAACCCAGTACCTTCGGGTTGATCCGACTTCACATAGCCACTACGCCATTGAAGATAATCGCAAGTTGTCGTGAAAAGTCTCAAATTTAATGCCTTTTCCATGGAACTTCCGACGGCAAACGATCGAACCATACTTAACCAATTGAAAAAACGACTCGAAGCAATCGGATGAAATTAAGGCTGATTGAAACCAGGCTACGGACAGTAAAAAACAATGTAAACGCAGTTCATGGCAATGAAAGAACATATGCGATACAAAGCTGACACAACTCCTCCGCGAAATAGGACGCAAAACATAACCTTATGTTTTCTTATCTCGATTTCCGCTGTCATTTCAAAGCTAATGCT
>OZ037996.1:44294381-44489381 GCA_964035705.1 Porites rus | reverse complement strand
TTTTGTTTTGTTTCTTTAGATAACGTAAGTTTTTTTACATTTATAAATTTTCTTCCCTATTGCCTTATTTCCTTTTCTTCCTACTTCTTGCCATTCCCCCCGAAATGCTCCGCGAGGTCCTGTGATTCTCGTATTTCTAGTATAACTTTGCTTGTCATATTTTATATTTTGTACACAGACAGGTTGATGTAAGGCGCATTTCATCATATTCATTGGTTCATTCGTGTCAAATAACTAATCAATTATTATCATTATTATTACTATTATTATTTAAATTATATTATCACTTGGACATTTCTCTTAGACCAGCTTTAAAATCACCAAAGCAGCTTATCAGAAACAATTTTTAATAATGCAAACTTGGAATAAAAAAGATTACAAGAAATTGTACCCTTACTCCTCACTGAAAACTACAGTAACAGGATATGTCTTCCTTAGAGATGTTTATTGACTGAACTTAACGATTAACTTCAAAGAGTCCAACTTAACGGAAAAAAGCTACAACAGCACATGCCAACAGCAGGAAGGCGCTGACCAGTGGTACTTTGGCTCCATTACACAGGTCACCCTGGCAGCAGTTGACTTTACACTTGTTGATGGTTATTCCTGATTGTCCTCCGGCTTGTGCTTTGCACAGATCATCACTGCAGGCGGACTTTACCGCACATAATTTGCCATATGCTTCCAAGGCCAGGTCCCCGATTTTTGCATCGTAATAAATTTTCCCGCAGGAATCGAAACCGGATGGACATGTCACTTCCTGTTTGCTCTCGTCACAGCTAGCCCAATCTTTGGCTGAAGTACACGCTAGCACTTAAGGCCGTATCCTACAAAACGAAACAAAGCGAAACGTGCCACTTCGATACTTTTTTATCAATTTAGACGAAATTTTTGAAAGCAGCAAAATTAAATATAAAGTTGCTGCTCGAAAGCTTAATGAAAGTGGTTAAGGACGGTGCCCACTGTTGTTACTGTGCACATTTTCTGCGCATCCCAAGGCAGTCGCGCGCGACGCGAAAGAAGTGTACAACAAGCAGGACACGCGGACTGGTTTTGTCTCCTGTAAGTCTGGGAGGTTCTAGTTATTTCTTGTGGATCGAGAAGATGCGTCGTTTTTTTACAGATGACAAATAATTTATATTTACTTTTGCCAGTTCTTTGAAAACTGAAGAAGTATGCGCATGTTCCTAGGAACATTGCATAGTCAAACAGGTCAATTCTCAAAACATCAAAAGTTATTACTTCAAGATGTTACGCTTGGAGTTTGGGTTGGCTCTGGGTTGATATTTCAATAAGTTGCTTATTGCTCTTACAGTTTTTTTTATGATCAAGGGAACTTAAATTTTGCGTATTATTTTTTTTCAAATATTTTCCATGTTCCCTTTGTTACTAATAATCTGACACATTATTTAAGGTGAAAGTGGCTACATATTATTTTTCCCAAGCCAAACTAACTGGAGATCCGCACTGCCGATTAAGCTCGATGCAAATGATTCCAACGACGCTCCAAGCTGAGTTCTATTCCGGGCGAAAGAGCTTTTAATTCTTTTTGTCGTCTTTAATTTCTTTTTTTCTTCTTCTTTTCGTTAAGTATTTTTTTAGTTATTGTACTTTTGTTTTGTTTCTTTAGATAACGTAAGTTTTTTTACATTTATAAATTTTCTTCCCTATTGCCTTATTTCCTTTTCTTCCTACTTCTTGCCATTCCCCCCGAAATGCTCCGCGAGGTCCTGCGATTCTCGTATTTCTAGTATAACTTTGCTTGTCATATTTTATATTTTGTACACAGACAGGTTGATGTAAGGCGCATTTCATCATATTCATTGGTTCATTCGTGTCAAATAACCAATCAATTATTATCATTATTATTACTATTATTATTTAAATTATATTATCACTTGGACTTTTCTCTTAGACCAGCTTTAAAATCACCAAAGCAGCTTATCAGAAACAAACTTTAATAATGCAAACTTGGAATAAAGAAGATTACAAGAAATTGTACCCTTACTCCTAACTGAAAACTACAGTAACAGGATATGTCTTCCTTAGAGATGTTTATTGACTGAACTTAACGATTAACTTCAAAGAGTCCAACTTAACGGAAAAAAGCTACAACAGCACATGCCAACAGCAGGAAGGCGCTGACCAGTGGTACTTTGGCTCCATTACACAGGTCATCCTGGCAGCAGTTGACTTCACACTTGTTGATGGTTATTCCTGATTGTCCTCCGGCTTGTGCTTTGCACAGATCATCACTGCAGGCGGACTTTACCGCACATAATTTGCCATATGCTTCCAAGGCCAGGTCCCCGATTTTTGCATCGTAATAAATTTTCCCGCAGGAATCGAAACCGGATGGACATGTCACTTCCTGTTTGCTCGCGTCACAGCTAGCCCAATCTTTGGCTGAAGTACACGCGTAGCACTTAAGGCCGTATCCTACAAAACGAAACAAAGCGAAACGTGTCACTTCGATACTTCTTTATCAATTTAGACGAAATTTTTGAAAGCAGCAAAATTAAATATAAAATTGCTGCTCAAAAGCTTAATGAAAGTGGTTAAGGACGGTGCCCACTGTTGTTACTGTGCACATTTTCTGCGAATCCCAAGGTAGTGGCGCGAGACGCGAAAGAAATGCACAACAAGCAGTACACGCGGACTGGTTTTGTCTCCTGTAAGTCTGGGAGATTCTAGTTATTTCTTGTGGATCGAAAAGATGCGTCGTTTTTTTACAGATGACAAATGATTTTTATTTACTTTTGTCAGTTCTTTGAAAACTGAAGAAGTATGCGCATGTTCCTAGGAACATTGCATAGTCAAACAGGTCAATTCTCAAAACATCAAAAGTTATTACTTCAAGATGTTACGCTTGGAGCTTGGGTATTAAAAAATCTCTTAATAGGCAAGGATGATCAGTAAATCAGAAGGAAAATAGCTCTAAGTCATCCGCTTATTCAAGAAACTGCAAGCTTACGTTTCGCATGCGTCCTTTGCGTTTTATCGGCTAATCGGTTATAAACACTTTCCCGAATATTACTTTAAATTTGTATGATTTTATGTAATTATTCACCAGAAGATAGATTTAAAGCGTTCGACTACAAACAGATGTCCCTTTTATTGAGAGTCCCAGGCTTTTATTTGTTGAACAGCAAGAAAAAAGCTGTTGTCGCAATATTGCTTAGATTGCTGAGATCGCAGTTCACAAATAGTTGCGGACCGCAAAGGAAACGCTTTCATCGTGGAAAAAATCGAAAAAAATATTGTTTTTTACTATTACCATTGTTATTTAAGCATTTTGGCATTACTAAGCATTGAAATTATTGCCTTATTGGGCAGCTTGTCGTGTAGATAGTATTTCTTAAGGGTTCAATTTCCACACCGACACAATATCTGAACATTTCTGCCACAAATCAAATCAAAAAGCTCACCAGAAGACTCTATGTGCGATGGAAGTAACCTTTAATACCTTGGAGATTGCTTTTCTCCAAAAATTTTTGTTAAATTTTTGAGACGGAGAAGCTCCAGTTGAATGAAATGGTATAATTTGTTTTCCTTAGAGTCCATGAAATATCCTTTTTCACTTTCTATTTTTGCTCTCTTCCATGGGTTGTTGTTATCTCTGACTGTTAGCCATTGTGGATATCCCAGAGTACTCCGCGTTGAGTGAAGCAATAATGAAACTGACCGGGGGGGGATGGGAAAAATTGTAAATAACCCCAAAACGGATTAAGTTAAGGTTGAAACCAACTAATATAACTTCTAAAAACGCGTGGTAACCCGTACTTTTTATCTTACCAAATGAAAGTAATAAGCCTACCCAGCAAACGATCGATTTTTGGTTCCGGGAAAATGTCGTTTACACTATTTTTAAGGCAAACGTGTGGAGAGGCGTAACTGCTGATAACTTCCCAGTTGTGCTGATATTTCAAAAAAAAGCCGTATAAAGAGCAGTTGTTGTGTTATCATTTGTTGCTTATTTTGAAACCTTGTTACAATTATCATTGCATTTGTGCCAGTTCACGTGTGGATTCTGAAATTTGGGGAAAAAATAACTTTTTATCATTTTTCTTAAAAATGCCTATTCAGCGTTGTTCTCCGGTCCATATTGAAGCGCAGTCATCTCTGAAAAATGCGTGGTTACCCCAGTTTTCTTTTTGGATTTCAACAGCCCCTGATATGATCTACTTGTCTCACATAGTCGTTATCTGGGAAAAAATACTTCCCATTAGAGGGCACCGTCCTTAAATATGTCTTGAAAACTATAGTTACTGTGGTTAGGATCATTTTCTAAAAATTGGCTAGATATACATACTGAGAAATTCATCATTCTACCTCTTGAAAAAAAATATTTCTTAACGATGCGAGGTCATATTTAAAAGTTAGATGTTGAACTTACAACGGAAAAGCATCTCAAGAAAGCAAAGGCAAAAAAACCGCAGCCGCAGTGCCCGCTCTTAAAACAAAAGTGTTTTTGGTGCACCCAGTTAGCTTGTCTACAGTTAAAACAAGGGCTTCGCTGCCATTAGGTCGTCTGACATATGGCTGACGCTGCGAGCGGGCAAGATGAAGCAAATCCTGTGTTCTTATTTTCTGCGTGCCCGAGCGGGCAAAATGAAACTATTTGACATGATGACTATAAAACATTTGCGGCAACGGTTCTGGAAAAAGTGCAAGTACTGAAACTTTCGACAAGAGATAGGAAACGCTAATAATTGTGTGTTGATGTTTTCATTCAAAACAAACATTTATTAAGCTAACATGTTCAGTTGCGGACAAAGTCTGCGAAAAGCGCCTGAGGTGCCGAATAAAATGCTTATTTTCAAAAGTTTTCGTTTCTCCTTAAATTAATTATTCGCATTATTGTTTTACTCCGACAGCCAAACTGGACTAGGCCGTAATTTTGGCTGTCCTCATACCTTTTTTCATCCTACTGGGCAGCATTTAGTCCTATTATACATTACTAATATATCCTTCATTGACCAATCTCGTTAAGTCAAGATGGGTGGATATCGGTCTCGTTTTTGGGTTTTGTCTCGTCCGTTTATACGCCAAAAAAATGCCTAGTATCCAGCCATGTGTTACCACGCAAATATATCAACGTCAAGCAAAGAAACACGTCATTAAAATTAATCACACACAAAAGACCTGGCTAATGTTGCGGAAAGTTAGTTGCTAGCGGGCAAGGCTATGTAGCATGAACGTTTCAGCATAATCATCGGCTTTGCAGCATTTAATAACATCCTCCGAAAAACCAGGAAAGCCAATTTTTTTGGCAAATTATTGATTGCTTAATATATACTAACACCACACCTTAGTGACACAAAGTGAAAAAAAAATGTCTATTAGTTATCAAACTTTAATATACAAAAATAAACTTGCCTACCTGACGCAACTATGAGAAGCTGTTAAAAAGTGCATCGCCACTGTTCAGCATTTTTTGTGTGTTGGGCGGGGGTGGGGGGCGCGAACAATCAATTGTGTTTATGTTCCAGTTGAGAAGTGTCTGAAGCTTTATAAAACGACACTTCACGCACCTTCACATAAATGTGGTTGTATACAGAGGTTTTAGGGGTGAGACCTACCGACTGCGTTAGTCATAAAAACTGAATTTCAAATATAAGCCATTTCGTTGGCTACATAGGAAATAAACGCTGAAGAACATCTCCAGCTGAGTTAGTCAGTCCTAAGGCTCTTTAAAATATTCAAGCTGGCATGAAATTTGAAAAGACTGCCCTCCATTTTATTAAAGCTATTAAGTAGTACCGAAAGTCGAATTTCAACTAATCTGAGTTAATTGGGCTCACAGAAAAGTCTGAAGTTAATGAGTGTGTTTTAACGGTAACTTACAAACACGCGGGCATAAAATATCGTCTATGGCCTCAGGTGGTAAAGGCCGTCAAATAGTTTTTAAACTGATCAGGGCGCTGGGAACAGCCCTAGCCCTCGCGCTTTAAGTTTCAAACCCAGTCGCGAAACAACGTTAACCCCACACCTTGAGAATATAAAACGGGCAACAAAGCGCTCGAATGCTATTCTTAGATATGTATAGAAAAGGAGTAGTAATATCATTGGAATCACATTTTTAGTTCCAAGACTGTCTGCTTTATGTCTTTTGCCTTTTCGTTACAGTTGATTGGCAATTTTTCCAGCGAGAGAAACAAAAAAGTTGGTCGTAGCTTGTTTTCGTCTTTCATGAAACATATTGTGGTCGCACTAGACATTGACGACCAAGAAATTTACAAAAATGTGCTTATTGTTTTGGTACATCTTTCTTTCTTGACGTTCTCGTTACCTTCGACGTCGTCGTTGTTAAGCTTCCTAATAAACATTAGAAGACGCTTGCGGGTCGATTAATAACCTGATGCGTATATTAATACAAAATTTGCAGCAGTACATATTAAAAAGGAGCGGTTTAGCCTCAACCATCTTACAAGAAAAGCATACTTCAAGCGTAAACGGTCCAAAATAGCGACTTGAATTATATTTAAAAAAACCGTGAAAAAATCCTCTGGAAGCCTTTAAAACATAAATATGATTTCACTTACCAACAGAGATACACGACAGAAAGGCCAAGGCAAACAGAGCTTGCATTTTAGTAAAGCGTTTCTTGTTACAATGCTTATGAGCTGCAAGTGACACTATCAAGCCGCACCTTCAGCAATACAACGGTAGATAGGCGCAGTTACTGCTAAAAGGGTTTGGCTCTCGTCACGTCATATATAAACCAACCAATCACTGAGGCTAACAACAGCATTGAACACAAAATCACACCAATAAGAAAGAGCCTAGTATAAGAAATAAACTCAAAGCGAGATCATTGTGTCTTCTAAAAATAGTCCTTTGTAAGAATAAAAAAATTACCGAACCGAAATATTTTCTTTAGGGCCAGCTGCATGGGAAAAGTCACGGCATAAGATGTTTTTTTATTGGTACAGATATACTGATCCATCAATGTGCTATGAAGAATGAACTAAAATCATTTACTGCAAAATGTCTAGTATTGGTGAATAGTCTCAAATTCTTTATCCTGGTGGGGGGGAGATACCCTCGGAACGTTTGGGTGGGTGTGTGGGACATGGTTCTAGCAACACTCGCACTATTTCAGAATTAATTATGCAATTTTCATCACCTATTTCAGACTTTAACCCAAAATTCGATACACTGTTTCAGACCAGACCGTTGTAGACTCTGATGTGTAGTGTTCCCAGCTACTAAAGAGATTGCTTCGACTTCCATCAGTACATCAGTACATCATCGGTTCATCTCTATAAAAAACCACACTTCCCGAATAAATTATAAAATTGCGTCATCTGAACTCAGTTCCAGATTGAACTGTATCCTTTCTCAGGCCAACTGAAAATGGTAAAGATCAACACGTAATTTCAGACCAAAAACTCTCAAAAATCATACCATTAGGGTACCTCCCATTCAATAAGGGAGTGCCCCCCTCCTCCTACTGTTAATATGCAAGGCAAGCAGCGAAACTTTGTAGCAAAATTCCGCTTTATATCGAAGTGGTGCCAGACGAATTGCGGATAACTTGGGGTAAAATTACTTTTCAATAAAGATTAGCCCAATCGGAAGTGTACGGTAGGGCTTATTCGAGGCTACAATTGCGCATTTACTTTGCGTATGTGTAGAGAAAAATGTACAAATAATTTTAGCAACCTCGACCGTAACCTATTGCACAAAAGAAAGACGCAGTTCCTGAAATCAATAACCAATATCATCACGTATTTAACTCCTTGGGGAACGTTCGAGATAAGACTGTTCAAACACAAATAATTATTGCAAAACCAATCACAAAGAACCTAGCTATGGCTTTTTGTAAACGTTTCTGCATGATCACCGTAACTATTTAATAACACTTTTCGGTAGATTAACCGAATTGTTCTGGCGGACATTCCAGTGGTTTTTGTAAAAGGTGTGGTACAAACATCATGCTTTGCCTATGAGTGACAGTCTTTGGTGCTCTTGGAGACTATTAATAGAAGAAGCGGAAAAAAGAATCAGGCTGTTGCATCTCGCTCACCATGACTGAAATAAACGTTTCAACGGTTTTTGTCAACTTTTGGCATGGACAAGTTAGGTAAAATCCATCGACTTCGCTGGAAAGAACAGTGCGTTAAAGTTAGTACAACTTTCAAGTTTAAAGGCAATTTGTTGAAAACTAACGAAGATGCCAATCAATCAATCAATCAATCGTTTATAAATAGCGCGGGGCACAAACTTACCGTACAAACATTAACCACAAAGGACCGCAAACGAATATGCCGAAGAACGTAGGATCTATAAAGACCTGATCAGCAAAAATGAAAAGTAGACATAATAAATTCTGCAAGCATAGAATACTGCAATGCTGATCGTACTACGTAAAAATAAACTTTAAAAATTTTTACGTAGTACGATCAGCATTGCAGTATTCTATGCATGCAGAATTTAATATGTTCACTACCAAACAAACGTCCGTAAATTTTCGCGACTTTGACTGAGGAGCTATCTCTTCGCTCGTTTAAGGCGTTTCGCTTTAAAACTGAGCAAGTTTACTAAGGGGTTGTTCACATGACACCGGAGCGACTTTCGCGCCGGTGCGAGATCACTCCAGTTCCCTCTCATGGCTCTACAAAATGTCATGCCGGCGCGAGTCACCCAGGCGTGAGTTCACCTTCGCGCTTTCTCAATTCTGCGGAACCGACTAACTCGGAGCCTGGGACAGGCTAGAGTTCACCCCGGTTGTTCTACTGGAGAGAGAATTTCACCCCGAAACGAAACTTCGCAACGGTATTCTGTAAACGCGAAACGACCACCCGTTTTGGTGTGAAATCGTTCTACAGGTGGACTAGAACGAGTAGGGCATGCGTAATGTTTGCGATTTTGAATGGCACGTGTATTTTATCAACATACAGTGTACCCTCAAATAGGCCCTTTGTATTAGTTCGCTTTTGAAAAATTTTGTTGGCGCGAGCTAAAAGGGCATATTAAAATTGGTTAACCTGTAAATTGTCAGCCGTATATCTCGTATAAAGTAGTGATTGCAACGGCCGCCGAAAAATGAGAAAAACAACTCTTGCCACCCAGTCACGCTTGAATGGTTTTCCATACAAATCCTTGAATTGTAAATTTCGAAATTTTCAAACTGTCGTGAAAAATTTTCTTAAGCACTACGGGGCTCGAATCTCCTTTTAATTGATAACAGGCAATTTGAGCCCTTAAATGGATAAGGGAAAGATTTAAACATAGTTTATAAGTTTCAGGTTTTTACAAGGAGTTGTATGGAAAACCACTAAGGCGTGACTGGGTGGCAAGAGTTGTTTTTCTCATACTAACCTGTGTAGCAGACGCTTGGAAGTAGTGGGCGAAAAAGAGAACGGGCCCCTCGCGTGTCTCCCTCGCGCGCGCCCGTTATCTCTTTCGCCCACTACTTCCACGCGCCTGTTACGCAGGCTATTCTCATACAAATCCTTCTAATTTTCGGCGGCCGTTGCAACCGCTGCTTTTGAGATACATGGCTAAAAACTTACAGGTTACCTAATTTTAATATTCTCTTTCAGCTCGCGCTAACAAAATTTTTCAAAACCACACCTGAAACCGGATAAACAGATTTGAAACATTATGCTCTCCTCACCAGGGAAGCCAGTTAGTTCATACCGCATAACGGTACTAGTGTGCCTCGCCCTCAGCTTTGTCTGAAGCAATCCAAAACACACCTAAAACAGGAGGGCTAACAGATTTGAAACATTATGCTCTCCTCACCAGGGAAGCCATTTCAGTAGTTCATAATTAAACTTTGAATAGAAGAAATAGAAAGAATAATTATATGACTAGGCTACACCGCATACAACTGTGTTCCTCGTCGTCACCTTTGTGAAGCAATCAAAACCAAACCTAAAACAGGAGGGCTAACAGATTTGAAATATTATGCTCTCCTCACCAGGGAAGCCATATTTGGTTCATCACTAAACTTACAAAAAAAAGAAAAAAGGAAGATAAGACAAGACCGCATGACACCTCATAAACGGTATGTAAAGTAAAAATTTGATCTGTTAGTGAAGAGAAGACGACTGCAGAGATATATGAAAGTTCCGAATTTTGCAGCGTGATGGCGTTCCTAGTCAAAGTTGACAGTCTTTGTACAAAAGTATAAATACTAAAAAAGATTATCTGTTACTGATGTATGTGCCGTACAAATACTAAAGAGATGAACTTGAAGCTTCCTACGGATCGTAAGCTAAGAGTGCTAGTCATGAATTCCTTTGTATTAACCCTTATTTTATACTGATGAAGATTGTTCTTATGAAACTCGATAAAATGCAAATTTTCGCGAGCCCCTAATAGAGTCAAGCGCAGTTTACCAATAAACGAACAGAGCTACTTTCCAAATGGACTTCTACCAAGTAAACTGCAAATAGCGTATCAAAATTAGTATAACCTCGTACCCAGAACTAACTGTGCTGTTCTTCAAAATGAACGTTTTCTATAACTTTCCAGTATTTTGCAGTGAATCGGGCGCAAAAAGTTTTTTGTTTTTTCGATAAAAGCTTTTTAGAGAAATATAGAAGAAAGTCTACCTGAACATATAAACTATCTATATACTGACGTGCATTGCCTGAACTCGTTAACTGGGCCTTATATTTAAAAAAAATCAAGAAAAAATGGCTAAAGGCAAAGGCCCAAAGCTGCCTTCATTTAAACCTCAAAACTTCAGAGACTGAAAAACAGATTAGCCCAGTGAAGGTGAGGGCAAAAAATGACACCAAAACAAATTAGGAAACTTGTCAACAACACCCACTGTTATATAGCTGGAAGTTTTTTTCCTAACAGAGCGCGCTCACATTGGTTACTTCGAGGTCACATGACATCTAACAATGAAACTGTTTCCCGCCAAAATCTCTGAGCCGGCAACATTGCAAAATCTATGTTTTCTCGGAAAACAGTTACTTTTGTTTCCCAAGAATCTCCGCCTCGAGAAACATTAAAGGTGATGTCGCACGAGACGATTCGCAACGTCCATTTTGAGCGCAATACAGCATAGCAATGTTGCAACAATGTTGCCACCATTCCAATAAAGGTTGCAACAATGTTGTGAGGCTGTGTCAGGTTACACTAAAAATCGTCGTTGCAAATCTTCCCATGCAACATCACCTTAAGATTCGAGGGAATCAAAATAAACTGTTTCCTAACGCAAGCCTGAGTATCTGGTGTTTCTTAGGAAGGCCTGATACTCTGGATACCTAACTCTGGACTAGTCATTAATATAAGGGTTTATTGAAAGAAGTTGAGAAACAGGGGAAGAGGTGGGTAAAATGACAGACAATTGTTCATACCACAACGGTAGGGTTCTATCACGCCAACTTTCTTAAGGCGTTGCACAAAATTATAGCAGAAATATCCCAAGTCACAATTCGCAAAGAAGGCATGAAAATCGGCTTAGTAGCAGGCAAATTTTCCTTTTTTTCATCGGAGAGTGTTAATACACTGTGCAAATGTTAAACACTGCGTAAGACCGTGAAGTTAAATAGAAAAGTAGTTTAAAGCACTCGTCATGGGGGGTAAATGGGGGTCCGCATAGTCACTGGCCGGATGCTGGTATGGCTGAAAATCCACACTAGACACACGTCACTAGAGTGACGCAGACCTCAAGTCCTACTCCAACTTCCACGTGGTGCCTCCTGAATTTGAACCAAAAGAAGAGGATGACTGCGGGTGCCTGGCTCAGTATAACCAGGTCGCTTTGGGCAGGGGAGGCTCGTCAGTCTTGGTCGGCTACCCGCCTCACGGAGAGGGAAACTGATGTAAAACCTACCACCCTTCGATTTCGCTGCCATCGCTAGCCTGCGTAGCTGGCGGTATTGTGTAGTAGTCGAGTGAGATTTGGCGGCGGAGCCGTTGTAATATAGTCGAGTGAGATTTGACGGCGGAGCCGTCACGAGCGGCGAAGCCGCGTGAAATACCGCCTGCCAGAGAACCATGATTTTTGGAATGCCGCCCACTTTTGTCACCTTAGCTGATTGCAATTAAATCAGCCAGTCAAAGAGAAACTTGCCTGCGTGCAGACGTCTCCTATTTCCTTTGTTGCACGCGGAAAAGGGACGTCTGCACGCAGGCAAAGAGAAACCTGTAATTTGAAACTTCCGATTATTTTCGCGCGAGACAGTTTAGAAATAAGCGTTGACAGGCTAAACACGACTCCTAAGCTAGTGATAATGTGAAACGTGACGTTGTGAGTTTGCTTGAACAGGGTTTTTTTTTATTTTCTCGGCTCTCGCGCGAAGGTTACTAGCACTACACAGTGCATGTATCATTCTAAACTTTGACTGAGTAAATCTTTTTTTGCAACACCAGGCTTAACATTAAAAGGTCATGAAGCTGGTTTGTTACATGCATACTGAGTAACCATTTCCGGTGGTTTATTCTTCTGTAGGTGTTCCTGATAGGATTTGATCTCAGATGCAGTTGTATAGTGTTTTAATTTTCTTTGACCTTTGTTTCTTACGGCTAAATAAAGATAATTCCAGCGCTGTGAACTTTAAAGACGCCATTTCGGCAATTTGGTCATCAATTATGCTCTTTTTAAAGCGGAAATCACAATCACTTTACCTGTACGTCTTTTCCAGTTTGCCATCTGCTCCCTAAATTGGGAAATATATGCGAAGGCTCATCTAACATGATTGACATGTGGTGTGCGGACTATTCAAAATACCGGGGTTTTCTGGCAGGCGGTATTTCAACCGCCTCGTCCCTACTCCTTTTTTTTGGAACACGGCTCCGCCCCCAAAACCTTTAAAATCTCGCACCCACACAATACCGCCAGCTACGCAGGCTACCATCGTCCCAACTTGCTAAGCCATGACAGATGAACTTCGGGTGTAAAGGGTGGGGCCAGTTTGCGCGCACTCTACTCCACCTAGAAACTTCGCAGCGCAGGCCGAAGGACTTGTCCACGTCCACGTCGGCGTGGACAACAACCTTCCTGATCTTCGTTTGCGAAGCCAAGCCAAGCATTTAAAACAATCCATACTGATTACTTACACCGATGGAGATTCTTAAAATACTTTTATTTATTTAGTTAATATTTATTTTTTTTGGAAGGGGGTTAATCATAACGAGCCTCCATCAGTGATACATACGTAACCAACCGGCATAGAGTAGAGTCGAGACAACGACTTGACCTAAAACGTCGAGGAAGCTTTTCCGGCAAGCTATATATTATAAGATAATTCGTGGACGCATTTTAAGGAATTATCGTGGTTATTTTTGAGGCCAGCTAACTCCTACATGTCAAACAGTGCCTGTTCTCAGTACTTATTTTTCGCCACTTCATTGCTAATGTCAAACAGTGCCTGTTCTCAGTACTTATTTTTCGCCACTTCATTGCTAATGATTTTAAAATACTAGTAACAGTTGACAGTACAGCTGCCCACGCTCTGTATATTGTCGGTCAATAGCATTCTTGGTCGTTGTGTAGCTCTTTGAAATATACCCATTCATAATGAAGATTTTCACACACATTCCTTGAAAATAGGTGAGATAAATACAGGAAACGCAAGGTTCCATGCACTAGTTTCAGTTCGATTTACACAGCTTTGATGAAAACATTCGGATCTTGTTTACTGTGGGTAATGTCAACCGAGCAAACATTCTCCGTTTCGAGAATAGTTTATTCTGAACCATAAGAAAAGTTTTAATTAGAAGTTGAATTTTTCGCTATTTCTCTTTCACTTTTTACATTCAGTTCATTTTATTTACCGGAAAGTAAGCCTTAGAAATTAAAAGGACATTTGATCAAGTCACGCTCGCGCATCCCAGTCTTACTTTAAACTTTATAGCGGAAGGACATCTGTGAGCAGGGAATAGGTCAGCGCAGAATTTGACTGTCGGCGAATTTCTGTAATCGTCCATCATTTTGCTAGTGATAAGATGGCCTTTGTTCACTCGTCTTGCTCGTTTGGGGCTGAGTCTTATTCCGGTCAAAAAGAGAGAGAAAGAGTGTCTGGCAAGGATTCCAATCAAAGATTTGTGAACTCGTGTCTGGCAAACTCTCCAAGTGTTTATATATACACATGCAGTTATACGCATCTTATGACTTCATCCGCGCTTAACGAATGTCTGTTGGTCCATAACTATCAAAACAACTGCTCCACAGAATGTCACACGTAACGCTAAAGAGTATCCAAGTATGACTCCCGGGGGGGGGTACTCGCAGAAAAATTGGGTAAGGGTGTGCGGCCCGCTTCCCAAAACCCTTACCCTATTTATGACCAAAATCTGCGATTTTCCCTACCCTATTTATGACCTAACCAAAAATTTGATACCCTAATTATGACCTGACCCTTAAATCAATACCCTGTTTCAGACCTGCCTTATAATTATTTCCCTAGTTCAGACCAATGTTAAAGGCAATGTTTATCTGCTTTTATTAGGTAGGTTATAATACTGCAAAGTTAAGACTACAGTGCAAAAATCGTTACTCTATTTATGACCAAAATGGCGGCAAAATAGCCAAAATCGATCCCCAATTTATGACCAAAACGGCTGAAAAACCCTACCCTTTGGGGCCGCACATACCTATATAGCCCAATTTAGGGAGTACCCCCCCCCCCCCGGGGTATGACTGCACAATAAATGTCACAAAATCTACCTAAGCGGTCCCTTCGGGATTTTTCTGTCTTTAAGTCATCCTAACCATTTCGTACTTGCGGGCGCGAACAGTAGAAACGTCATCATTACCTAAAGATCCCTCGCGGCCCGTGTTCAAGCAAATCGAGATTTTTTTTCTGGCATACTGACTGTATATTTCAACTGTGAGTACTTTCCTTAATATACGCGTGAGTTACAAGAGTGCCTCCTCGGGATTTCGCCCTCTGGGCGAAATCCCTGCGGGGGCAAAAAGAGTCCTCTTACTCTAGTTATTTGAGCTAGTGTTAAATTCAGTTACATAAGTTACTGAAAGCAGGCCGCGGCAAGATCGACCAGACACAACCGGCAAGACAAGAATCAGTGAAGAATACTGAGAAAAACGGTTGAAGATTGCTAAAGAGAGAGCGTTTCGCTGCAAAAACTGATGAGCAAGATGAAATCGCTCCTTGCCCTTGCTTTCGTTCTTTGCATCTCGACAGGTAAGTCAAAGTAATCCTACTCGTTCGTCGGAAACTCGTTCTAAGACACCCTCTAAAAGTATTGTTTTTCAAACTCTACAACCATTAAGACATATCAAAAGAGTTATCTTGGTTTCCGTGGTATTTTTGCAGGCTTTCCCTCGTTATAAAACGTTTTTTGTACTAAAATATCCGTATCAAAGAACCGGGGGTGGGGCTCAGTGTAATAACAAATCGACGCACAATGATTTGCGAACCGTTCCAGAAATGTTTCAAGCGAAATGTGAGCTTAGTCATCTGTTATGTTTTTTCGCTTTCTCGAGCTGTCTTAAGACATTACGCCTGAAACATTTCGGTTCAAATCTGTATTTTGGAGTACATTGTGGCCGCGGTAATGTTCATCTGTATCTCTCAGATTTCATTAGCAACAATGGTCAAACGAACAGAGAGTGGTCTGTCAGTGATATATACAGGGAATGTACCAACAAATACACAACTTATTAACTGGTTTTATAAATATCTTCTATCTTGAAATAAAGTCAATTTGCAAAGATTTCACACATTGCTTGTTCCAGTTTACATAGAAATTTTAAAAAGTTAATAAGACTTTGGAAAAATAAAATGAAGCTGAGAACGATTGAATCGCGAAAATCAACGCCTTTTTTATGACTGCCAATGGAAATCGCGAAAATGATAAAATCCCGCCAAATACTGTCGCGCCACACATCTTGCTAAAACACCGGCAGCCCAATTATAAATGACAAATAAATAAATGAAAACTAACTATGCCCAGCAGTAATAAATCAGCTATTCAAAGTATCAATGGCAGAAACTCATGTGCATATTTACGTATAATTATATATCACATCAAAAAAATTGAAGTCAGGTTATGAAATTACACATCTTGAATAAAAACGTAGGATCAATGAAAATTACAAGGTATTTAAATGGATATGCAGAACACGGATGGTCACTTTTGTCCGCTTTAAGCACTAAATGAAAGCCGTATAAATCTTGGTGTGTTAAAATTGATTATTAACCATTTCGGTAAAAGGGTTCAGTCATTGGCAGCGGGATATTGCTTTGCCTAGTCCAGAATTTGCAGTATAGTTTACTTATTAGTGAACTTACGCAACAGGACGGGAGAGGAAAGAAGACTGCAAACCTTGTGTGATAAGCGTGACAATAATTTTGTTTCACATAACTTTTCCTCAAACTTCACTTTCTTTAAACAGATCTTTTACTAAAAGACCAGAAAACATTGATGTTAGTGAAGTTCACGACAAAACCGTCGGAAGTAGTGGCCTTGTCACGTTCGTCACGTACAAGGGATTTACTGTCCTCGTGTTCGTGCCTTCCTGTTGTGTAAACTCGCTATTTACCAAGTAAGGGGGTTGGAGGGCAGGAGCCCAGGATATCAGCGAACTTTAAACAAAGAGGTTTTAGAGTGACGTACGTCCACCGGAAGTGAAGCCTTTTCCCATTAAACATGCCTAAACGCTACCGAAATTGTATTGCTAAGTGTTCTCTCTCTTGTAAAGAAGATTTGCCAAAATATTGGGCAAAACCCCCCGGGGGGGGGACTCCACATATGAAGGGGTTGAGATGCTCGTCGGAAATTTTGTATTAAACCCCTAAAGGAGACCGATCTGGGCGTGGCCCAAACTTTTTTTGACCCCTAAAAGAGACCATGTTAAAACACAGACAAATGAGAAAACTTGGATTATATGAATGGAGTGAATAAAACGAATTAAAAATTTACATATTAAATATATATTTTTATATTTTTTCGCGTGCAACCCTAAACGAGACCTTCATGGCTAAATATGATGGCGGTCTGCCCACAACACCCTAAGTGAGACCAAAATCCGAAATTTACACCCCTAAGCGAGACGACGAGCATCCCCACCCCTTTCATCTGCGGAGTTCCCCCCACCCCCTCCCCCGGGGCAAAACCACTGACCAAGGATTCAAACAGCCTACTCCAGGTTGACGGACGTCGCTCAAAAACGTTGTTGCTTAAGAGGCAGAGGCAGCCATCGCCAACGTTAAAGATGCGAGCTATCATCAGGAGGGAACGTGTTTCAAAATAGCACTGAAAATGTTGCCCCAAATTTTCCAAGTTTTATAGACCGCGCGCGCAGGTACCTGGCGATTTTGCTGCCGAGCGCATAAACGAGCGACGCAGCCACTTGAGCATTCGTCAAAACAAAACCGCCAGCTACTCAGGCTTATTAAAGAAAAACTTAGTCAACTCATGCGCTGATACAAACGCGTCCACTCAATGATCTAGTTGAATGCTGATAACACTAACCTTCAGGGGAAACAAAAGAAGCAATTATTTTGCTGTTGTGAGGAAACTGAGTGACGTCCTAATGAAGCTTACATTTTTTCTAGTATATGGCCTCCAATGCTACGAGTGTGTCTCCACGAAGGGCTGGGATGACTGTGCTGAGATAAAAACAGAGAAAGAATGTCCTTCCTTTGCCGACCGCTGTGGCAAGTACAAAGTTGAAGGAACAAGCGGGCAAATGTCTGCCGCGGTGTTCGCCAAGGGATGCACAACTAAAATCCAGTGCGACAAAGATGACAAATCAGAGCTTTGCAAGCTTTCTGGGCTAAAAGGTAATGTCAACTGCAAAGTTGACTGCTGCCAGGGAAATCTGTGTAATGGAGCCAAAGTATTAACGGTCAGCGGCGTCTTGCTCTTGGCATGCACTCTTTTAACCTTCTCACGATGAATTTGTAAACTCTTTAGATGAAGTTCAGACAAACGAGTTAGTGTCACATTTTATAATCTTTGAGCAGTGTAAACTTACCGTAAATAAAACATTGTTTCAAAATAATTTATCTCAAAAAATTTCAGTTACTGCATTCCCTTGATCTTTTTCTTGCCTGCTTGGCAAGCGTTGCCGTGCGAGTTCGTCGAGAAAGTTGGGAAGAGAGCACCCTTTTTTTTTTTTCGCTTCCGCTCTAGCTTTCGCGCCATAACTCGATTTGAAACGCTTGCTACACAGGCTAATCTTTTTCCCAATGCCTGTCTCTTGCGTGAGATCATTAGCTCCCGTTAAGGTATCTATTCTACAAGGGATTATCAACGGTCTTGTTGCTAGGTAACACTGAGCAATATTTAGACCCATCCAAAGTAACGTCTTTTGTTTTTAAACTTAACGCTCTACCCTGTAATTAGTTTACGTGATTGTCGCCCGTGTCTTAAAAGAAATTCTGATCGAAAGTTGGAAATTTATGGCTTGCCGATTTGTATCTGACGTTGCCTCAGGTGTATGAATGGGTAGGGAATTTAAAATGGCCCATGCTAACAGACGGCATTTTATGGCTATGGAATAGTCGAGAAAAAGTTCCAGTTTTGTTATTTATTCATATTTTGAAGAAAGTGCATTTATAGTGGTTAAAAGGGATGTATAGTTCTAAACTAGGTACATGAAAGGGGTACCATTTCTCAACAGAAGATACAAGAATGGGGTACCTTTTCTAGCTGTCAAATTGAAATGGTATATAATAGGGTAGGGGGGTTGAACGTAAAAAGCGATCGAAAGAGCAAGTAATTTACCAACATAAAAAAAACCCGAATGGAAGCAGTCTATTATCCTCGATAATGAGTTTCTATTGAAATATTGAGAAGTTTAAAAAGATATAATGAGTTCCCATTGACAGAGACAAATATTGACCTTCTAGTACTTCAACGGTTAATCGAGTACACTCAGGAGGCTGTTCACCCAGGTTTGCAAATAAGTACCGTAATCAAGTTCCGGTCCACTATCAGGGGAGGGAAACAGCTAAAGACCAGCAAGCACTGAGGTGTCGAGTGCCTTGTTGAAAAATTCGACACTTATCCTCAGGGGAGTGGGGCACTCCTTTATTTGGCCTAGGCGGGCATGTACTGCTGAACAGGTTATGGTTTTCAGGGTATTCAGTCCTGTAAACAGGGCTTACAATTTCAATATTTGGCGTCTACAGAGTTGTGTAGCTCGGCGGCCGTTGTGCAACAAAGTAAATCTACCGAGATGTGAAGCTCGGCGGCGCCGTTTCATCATGACTTGTGATATTTTCGGCACCGGACAAACGAACATTTTAGGTCTATGTTATTTATTCGGACAAAACTTTATATAAACAGCCCACAATCACTGGAATTAACACACTCGACCAAATTGCTGCACTTATTGAGACGGACCATACGATATAACTAGCCTTCAAGGCTTTTTCATAATGATACACAGTTTAAATAGAAGTTTCGCTGTAAACAATCCTTACGTTTAAAATATGCCATGAACAAATTAAAGCCCGGTTTCCATATGATCGCTGCGATCGCTGAGAAAAAAAAACTTCGGCGATCGCAGCGACCATAGGGATCATATGAAACCACTCTTCAGCGATCGCAGCGACAACAATCGCTGAGATATAAAAAGTTCTATCTCAGCGATCGTTGTCACTGCGATCGCTGGAGAGTGGTTTCCATGTGATCGCTGAACTTTTTTTTTTCTCAGTGATCGCAGCGATCACAAAGATCGTAGCGATCATATGGAAACCGGGCTTAATCTATCGCTGATAACCATCCACCCTTCCTCCTCAACTGCTACCTGTACGCCTTACAAACATAAAACTCCAAATCAGGAACATGTATGTATGTATGTATCAGGGGCACGCAACGTCAATTTTCGAAAAATATCTGTTCGGAAGACGATTTAAGATCTAGAATTTTCAGAACATTTGTTGTAAAATTTCTTGCTTGCCTGCCTTTCCTAGGATTTTCGAACATCTAAAAATGGTATAATTGCCCATTTTTAACCCCAAAAGGTCACCTAGAATTTTAGGGAGCCTTTTTTCCGGCTGAAATTTTCGAAAATGTAAGTTTTGATCCCTATAATTTTCGGATCACTAGAGTTTCAGCTAGGAAATCCGAACAGATGAAAAATTTTTAGGGGATAAAAATATGCCTATATTTACCGTTTAAATACTAAAATACGTTTAACAATGCTATGTTAAGTGGTTTTGAACTATATTCTCGTTGGGTGCCCCCTGATGTATGTATGTATGTATGCCGTAGTGAATGCAGGATGATAATTAAAATCATTATTGACCACGCCGACTAAAGCCTCTCTATGTTTAAACTCGCCCAAACCTTTGATATTCATGAGGGTAAATTAGTTTAGCTTTAAAGAACCAGGCCATAGCTAATACGCATTATTAGCACATATGCAAATATGCAAATATGTTGCCAAGTAGTTCAATAGCCAGATACTGTACACTGCTGAAAATTAAAATTGTCATCGATTATTTGTTAGTTTCCTTTTTGCTTCCACCAGATTATGGAGAGGCTTCTTTTCACATTGAAAAAAAACTGGCATAATCAACCAAAAATGAATTTTTCGTTGATTACACTTTTGGATCATATAAGTAATACTTTTACAACTGACGGGTGGCAGTTGGTTTCACTGAGATTTTTTGTCATTTCCCCGTTTCTTTCTTTCTTTCTTTTTTGTCTGCAGAATTAAAGAAGAAACTTATTTTTAAGGCGAGCGAGGGCTTTACAGATATCAGTATTAAGATCGCCATCGTTTAGAAAAGGAGTGATCAAAGAAGTGAACGACCACAGGCTGATATATTAACACTGTGCTTGTCCGCCTCTCTGCCAACTCCATTTGGAAGCGGGGGTCCTTCATGGACTCGTCAGCACTCTGATTAATGTTATGTTCCCGTCCCATTTCTAGATTTCACTTGCGCGCCCACCGAAAAAAATTGGGCCTTCATTCGCTAGTTGCATTGTAATAAGTCGAGTCTCTGAAGTCTTCCAAAAGAGAGATTTTGAGTCGCGTTTACGACAAACGGCACACCACATGACCAAATTTTCCTTTTACTTGTCATTTACTGTTAATTAAATCAACATAAAAATAAGTAGCTTCATACCAGGCTCATCCAAAATAATTATTTTGCACAGTTTTGATCTTCTTTATATTTCCTACTTTGAGAAATTGTCAACTTGAAGCTGACGATATTTGCCTTTTGTCGTAGACGTGATGGAAGGATCTGACGTTAGGTTGCTTTCAGTCTGGGATCCTTAAGCACTGTGTAGAGTCAATAGCTAATTAAACCAGTTGCGGATTATCAGGATTATCAACTGTCTAATTGCTGGGTTATGCATAGTAACGATGGCTTGGGGCTCATCTGTTCTTTCTTTTTTTAATAACCCTGCTTAAAGTGTAAAAGATGGAAATTTAATTTGGGCCTGGTGATAGAGGACTTTTCCCGTAACATTTTATAACGCACCATAAGACTTTTTTAACTTAGAAACCGAGTGGAAGCAGTCTAGATAATGCATCCTTTTGAATTTTAGAGTAGTAGTTTCCTCCAAATAAAGACAAACATTAGCCTAGGGGTATTTCAACGGCCTTGACTTACTCGGCGAGGACCCTTGTTGCAAAACGCGAGACTTGTTTCGGTTACCTCCCTTACTCTCATGAATGAAATCGAGTACTAACAATGAAACCTGGACGATGCACTATTGATATTGACCACGCTAAATATTAATCCTCTCTTTGTTTATACTAGCTTTGAAGAACCAGGCCACGACTAATACAACAGATCATCACGCACTAATTTGTGCAAACTAAAATATGCAAACAAGTGGCGGTAAATAAATCTGCTCTTCAGCCAGTTGGAGGCCAGACAGCACGACTGAAGACTCCATTATTTATGTTAGTACATTCACTGCAGCAGTATTTTCCTATCTGGACTAACCCCATTAATTTACAGGTTTGGGGACTCTTTTGATAAACCTAAGAGAAAAAAAAGCACCAAAGGTGCCTCTTCGGCTTACTTAAGCAAAAATATGCAAATAAGTGGCCAGGCATTCTACAGTTTGCTGTTTGCGTTAAACAAGAGATAGGTATTTTGAATAACAAAGGTTTTGGTTTTTAATTTTTTTTTTTTTTTTTTTTCACTTTTTTTCCTAACTTTTACATGTGCCAGTGTAAAACTATAAAGAATAAACTGAAAAACGACAGGAGAAAATTTCCACGCCAGTGAGAAAACGAGGCAGAGGAAACAAAAAAACGAAATAAGAACAAGGGATTATTTCATTTAAGATGCTAATTTCTACTCTTTATAAGGTTCCGCGGTTTTTTGCAAAAGGCTTTTATTATATTTGTCACTCATGTCTCCGCTTCGACAAAAGATGTCTCACGAAATCTCGCCAGTTGCTGTTTGGTTCATCTTAGTGATGTAACGACTTTCCAGTTTTTTTCGTTGATTCCCCAGGAGTAGGACAGCTTGACCGTCCAAAACCCATGTTTGTCGTGTTTTTCCCATACAGTCTACAAGTGAGACTCGCATTCACATTTCACCCTTCAGATCACACATTCACATTTAGCCATTACATAGCTAGTTCCCAGGGAAGCTGAATAGTGGACTCCGGAGAGGGTTTTTAAGCGAATGGACTTTCTGGCAAGTCAGCCTCTACAAGTTCTCACCTCTCATAAGTTCTTAGAGAGCGAAGCGAGCTTCAAAGAGGTCGCGCAACGAACCAGGAACAAGAAAAAAGGACTTATAGAAAGTCTACTAAGCTATATAATCGGACCAGGGCAAACATGGTACCAATATTTTTAATGTATGTTGAAAAGGTCCGTGATAAGCTACGCTTAACACGCCCACCTCACTCCTTTCATCCTCTTTCAAATGCGGTTAGCAACAAAGCCAAATCATTAGCTGTTTGACATGTTGACAGCTGAAAGAAAGTTTGTCTTTAGAAATGAAATTCATTGAAAAACCTACGTTTCAATTGGCTAGTGATCAGTAGATTGACAAGGGCAAGTTAATTTTCAGGCTGCCTGTAAGAAGAACATTTTCACAAATCTTATCACAACGCTAACCGCCCAGTGCAAAGACCTGCTGTCCATAGCAAAGAAAAAGTTGCATCGCTGCTGCTTTCAATATGAAGATCCTGTTTGCCCTGGTCTTCTTTGTCTCTATTTCAGTCGGTAAGTTATGATAACACTGTAACTTATTATGCCAAGAACATGTTTGTTTTTGTCCAACAAGGAAGCTTTTTGGGAGTAAGTTTGCCATGTGCAGTTCCGTCAAGATGATGCAGGAACGTGGAAGTGGAACTCGTTTATCGCCTTCCACTTTACGTTTACTCCAGGCCGATTTTCTATATGTTATTTTTTTTCTTGAACTTGTTTCTCTTTCTCCCAGCGCAATGCAACCGCCGCTCCCACCACTCGTTTGATTTGTATGTTTTTGCTGGCACTGCCGCATGAATCGATCCACATACGATCGCGTTCGCAGGCTATACAATCCACAACACATGTTTTATCGTTACCGATAGTTGATAAGTTGAAACGACACAAAAGCAAATTCAGTTTTAAGATTAAGGTTAGAAAAGCTGTCAGGTCGTGCGTTTGTGCCAAAGCATTCGAAAGATAGAATGCTACATCCTTGTTACCGAATAGCGTCATCAGGTATTCCTTTCTTTAAAACATTTTCTACGCAAAAAATTACCCTCGTTTGAAAACATCTTTCACCACCAACGAACACTTTCATTTAGTTTCGAACTCAATAAGCGATACTCGACAAAAACGAGGATTTAATGACGAAGTTTTGATTATTTTCTCACTCTAACTTTGTGATATGCTGTTTGCAGTCCACCATTTTCGCTTTCCAGCGCTAATAATATCGGCCTGCGCTCGCTCCATCTTGGTTTCACATGAACATTGAGGCAAGTGGGCTGAACACTTGATAGTCTTGTTAATGAGTGCCCAATGCGATCAGTCGCGACCTTCTTACAGGAAATTGAGGGAATGTTAACAGTCTAATTCTAGAAGATCCTATTCTGGTTTAAAAAAAAACGTTAGAAGGGGAAATTGAAAGAACATTCAGATATCCGAATAGGTGAAATAAGTCCGTCTACCTAATGCTTACGCTGAAAACGTGAGAACGTTACAAAACTTTAAAACTGTTTATCAGAGTCGCTAGCAGGTCGCTGAGTGTCCTAGGCAACCTCCGCATTATCCAAGTATTCATCGATGTTAAAACTTTGACGGTGAAAAAATTAACTGGTACGAAATTTCCAAATGCGAAAATGCAAATACCATGTGTTGGACAGAAAAGGATGCATATTTAATAAGAAAAAAAACGTCCTTGCGCTGGCACGGAAAGCTGTTGTTCCTGGTCTGCTCGAACACATGTCGGTTCTTCAACGTTGCATATACGGGATAACTTCCATGATTTGTACTTTCACCAGCGCCTTGGTAAATGTTGCCTGCGTTTACTTTTATCGTTGATTTTTCCTTCTCTGTGCAGTTTGTGGCTTGATATCATGAGGTGTGGCACAAGAGAGCTTAACGGAATCGGTTCCGCACGAAAGAATACTCAGTTCTTCAGTTTGTTGTGATGTAAACTCCGTTCGGAAAGTCGGTGCAAGCGCTTTACAAAGCTGACAAGTTTCATTGACCACCCAAATGAAAACTCTTTTAGAGCTCGTTATTACTGGAACTGTACATTGATTTTCCAGGCTTGGAGCGCTTGTAAAAACGTTCGAGATTTGACTGGATGAAATTATTTGGACCCTATAAAAAGGGAAAAGAACACACTGGGAAAAAAATAAAAACGAGCCTCGCGTAACCTGACTTTAAATTTACGCCGTGGTTGGAAAAAATAGACCTTTTTACCGATACGGCGGCCATATCGAATTAATGTAATACTAATTCGAATTAAGGAGTGTTATGGGATGCACAGGGGGGCATGAGCACGATCCGTTATACTCGCCGAGAAATCTAGAAGAAGAAGCAGCTTTATTTGTTTACATTAACAATAAATAAATTACAAATACAGACTACCTGCAAAATAGCAGAGCTAATCGGGGCAGGTAGTGTGGAGACGTGTCTATTACCTTATACAATCTTATTCTAATAACATAAAGATATACAATAATTACGAAAATTACAGAGATTAATTACATTAATGAACGCAAACTATATTATTCTAATAACATAAAGATACAAGATATACAATAATTACGAAAGTACAGACGAGATTAATTACAATCATTTTATAATGAATTCAAAATACAATAATTACAAGCAGCTTCAGGAGGGATAGAAAACTTGTTGATATAAATCCGGGGGGTACTTTCGGAATTCCTGGTTGGGGATGTGCCGCTGGGACCCTGGAACCCTTGACCTATACCAGAGCTACTTCAGCTGAATTTTGCTACCCTATACTAGAGTAGACTTCCCAAATCCCCCCTATCCTAGAGTAGCTGTTTTCCAGAAACTACTGAGGTCACTAGCACAGTTCAGCCAAAACAACACCTTATACCAAAGTACCTAGTCTAGATAAAATCTTCAGCCAACTGATCAGTTTCCTGAAAAATGATACCCTATTCTAGACCCAAACGCTCTGATTTATATACCCTATCCTAGAGTAAACTGCTTGAAAACCATACCCTTCACAGCGGCACATACCTATATAGCCCATATATATCAGTACCCTCCCTCCCCGGATGTAGATTTAGATGTAGAGGCCAACGAAGCCTCAAGCACATAAATAGAAACAAGAAAAGTTTAAATTCTTTTCATTTCATTTATTAACGTATCTATATCAAGAGAAGAATCCTGTTTTAAGAAGATTTGAAATACGGATTCAGTTATTTTTTTTCTTGAATCTATATATGGTCTTTCACTGTATATTTCTCGGGGAAAGGGCGATTATCACTGTACAACGATCTTTTTCCCATTCAGGGGCGGATCCAGGATTTTTTTTAGGAGGGGGTGCACTTGTCTCTTGCTCTTCTTCAACACCAATAAACTACATAGTTTTTTTTTTTGCAGAATACCAGTTGTATTAGAAAACCGCAGGTCATCTCAGGGGGGGGGGGGTGCGCACCCCCTGCACCCTCCCCCTAGATCCGCCCCTGCCATTACAATCTTATTCTAGAAAGACCTTAAGAAAAAATGCTCCGAAAGGCGCGCGTTAATTCTAAGCGAATATATCGGAATGTGCTCATGCCCTCTGGGCTCCCATAATACTCCATAAATTTAAAAAGGTCTATTGCTTGTTTTGGTTTATGAATCAAAACAGAGTGGAAAATGCTTTGAACTGCAAAGTGAAATTTTAAAAGCGCTTCCTTAGGTTTATAGTTACATTGAGCAGTTATTATGCAACGTTTGACCAACAAATTGTTTTTTTTTTCCTTTGACTCAATGCATCAGTTTTTGCGCTGAAATGGTTTTATTATCCCAAAGACGTCCAAAAAAGAAATCATTGTAAATACTAGTAAATTCAATTGAGCATCATGTCTCACTATACACATTTACTAGTATTGTCCAGGTATTGTCAATAATTTTAAAGAAGATTTTTTTCTGTTGCAGATCAGCACCATACCCTGTATCGCATTTTCATCAGTATTAAAAAAATGTTTATTGGTAAACTTAATTCTGCTTTTTGCTAGACCGGATTAGCACTGACTCGGCGATGTTGTTCTGTTTCACAGGGTATGGTCTCAAGTGCTACAAGTGTACGACATTGAAGGATTGGGATGACTGTGAAAAGAACAAGGTAGAGACGACTTGTGCTTCCGGTTACGACAGCTGTGGCAAAATATTTCTAGATGGAGAAGTGGCAGGCGTAGCCTTCAAAACTTATTACAAGGATTGTAGTGTCAAAGCGGGCTGTAACAATAACCTGTGTAAGCAAGTGGGACAAGCAGGAGCAACAATCAACGACTGTGTCGTCAACTGTTGCGATGATGGTGACCTGTGCAATGGAGCTAAAGTACCATTGGTCAGCGCCATTTTGCTATTGGCATGCGCTTTTTTAGCTTTTTTCCGTTAAGAAATCCCGACAGTGAACCAGCTTGAGTTTTGATAGTGTCCTGTATTAGCGTGAGAAGTGGTTTTCAAGTTATAGTTCATTTGTATCATATCTCTGAGGTCTTGTTTGCGCAAGGTGATGGGTAACAAGAGAAACACGTCGTTTTCAAGTTTTTCTAGTTTAGTACGAGTAGTAGATTTTCAGCTACACTTTGAAGTTTGTAAGACAGGCATTTTTGTCTACGTTTTCCTCATTAAAGTTTGCTTTTAAAGAGCTTTCTTGTAATTTTAACTGACTTGAAACAGGTTTCTCCTCTAGACATTCTACTCGCGCGCTAAAAGGCCCAATGCAAATTACACCCCTGCAGATTAACATAGCCGGCATAAGTCTTCAAACGAACCAGCCGGCGCTGACCAAATTTGGAAGATGCGAGCAATATACCATCAATTCGATGGTATATTTGATTGGACTAGACGTGGTTGATCCAGTTGATCGAAGTGTATTGGTTTGGAAACGAGGCTGCAGGGGAAATAGGCCATCGATCAAAGTCGTACTGTTTATCAAGAGTGAACTAAAAACTGGCCTCCACGGCTATTGGAAGATGAAATAGCTGAAATTCTGACTAAGGGACTGTGCAATAATTATCAGGAGGGGGGGCTGAAAAACTAGAGCTATCTAGCAAAAACTTAGACAGTACCCCCCCCCCCCCCCTCCAAAACAAAAAAAAATTAGTTTATAACCCCCCTCTGTTATGTTAAAAATAACGTCGCACCCCCCCTCCCACCACCCAGATTTAGACAAAGCATTTGCTAAGTACCGGGTGCTTACCACATTGGCTCAAAATCTAAAACTTCTGAAGCCAGAAAGAGAAAGGAGCAGAGAAAAAAATCAAAGAACAGGAGATGCCCCTGACGCTTCAAATAACAGACGAAAAAGAGCTTGCATTATATTTAGATCCTTGGGAGGAGAGCCTGTTGAACTTTGTTATGAGCCAGATATATATGGAATTCAGCAAATCGATTCAGTCGATGAAGAAACATTACTTTTATTCACATCAAAAACCGACAAAGCTTGTCTACGAGGTCTGTTTGATTCCCATTGTTTTATGGGGCAAGCTGAAAAACAAGTTCATGATTTTTGCTTTACATAGGATCAGCTCAATTAATTAGAAGACGGGTTAAAATTGATCAGTTGTGAATTTGCTTTTCATTTTGATGGAATATTTTCAATAATCGTTTAACAGCTGTTCGTATTGATATTTGTTACAGTCTATCATGATGCCTGTATTGAGAATCTTTTATTGCGTTTAATTTTATTTACATTTCGAATAAAACTTAAGCCCCCCCCCTCCGTCAAATGAGTGATTTTACTTTGAGCCCCCCTATCTTGGCAGCAATTTTATGTAATGCCCCCCCACCCCCTCCTGATAATTATTGCACAGTCCCTAAAACTGAACGGAAGGAAACCAAGAATAAGCAAGACATATTACTCGATGGATGTTATCTGCGTTTTGAGGGGTATCTGCAAGAAAAAACCTGTTTCTGTGCCCAAACATAGGCCCAAGTTTAGAAGAAAGTCTAAGGAGAGATAAGCTTGTTGATAAGAACCTAAAACGATTTTGAATGAATAATAAAACAATTATCGAATTCGGCTTCCGTATGATGTGAAGAATTATGCACATCTCGGAGGATGTTTTAGTTCCACTTCGGCCTTCAGCCTCGGTGAATAACATCCTCCTCGATCAAAATTCTTCACATTGCTTCATAAAGCCTCCGCAAATCCCAAGAAACCGATCCTCTTCTCCCCTTTCCCGCATCGTGAGTTTAGGTCACTTGCGTCAGGAGCTCCCGCTTGCGTGTATGGCTTGGCGATTGGCGATTTTAAAAAAACCAAATCAGTGTAGAAAACACGTTCATAGCGAAGGTCCACACTGTTCCCGGGTGACTCCAAAAGAGGCCTGTTCCTTAGGAAACCCAACCCTACGAAAAACGACTCTCGGAGCAGAGAACTGAAAAGAACCCGGACCATATTGTTGTTAACCAGAGATTAAGCGAGTCGTGCTCCCCTCCTTCTTTTTTCCCCATCCTGCCTCCCCGCGATTTTTACCGCCTTTCCCCCAAACGGAGAACCTGTTCAACGGCTAGTGGAATTGTCGTGATTTCAAAGTAGAATTACGCGCCATGAAATTTTGATTTAAAAGCCATCGATAATCACCGAAACCAGATGATCGTGACCTAGGTACGTAGGTGCGTAGAGTGATAATTTAGATGGTCAATGCTACCACCCGAGTCGCCTCGCAAAAATAAACTCCTCCAATTATCAACTTTCTGCATAAATCACTCCATAAATCTAAAACACCCTGGAACACAAAAGGAACGCAAAACCAACACGGCGGAGTTGATGGCGGCAGTGGGATAATAGGAAGTCATGTGGCGAAACTAATTTTGTACACATCTTTATCCCTAATGTGCATTTAAAAAAGAAATCAGAGGTGTCTACAGCAAAAACTTTCTTTCCAAACGGCTCAGCGATTATTTCCGATTTTGCTCGAAAAGGGGAGCTTTTATTCACGAACAGCGATCAGATCGAAACACGCAACGATTGTATCGTTCGTTCATGTAAGTTTATGTTTGCTGTCAGATAACTTCATTTGTTAAGTAACCAAATTACAGAATAATTATTTATTTTATTTTCCTAAAATATGCTAAATATAACTCTAGCAACATGTTTTGGATAGTATTACTAAATAAAAATTTAAGAACATTTTAATAAAATTTTGAGACTGATTTGTCATTAAGCACCCGATAAATAAGAACTCAATCAGCCTGACCTCCGAAATCGTGTGTTCTTATATGCGGGCGTTTACTGTAGTCTCCTCGGGATACATCACATCCACCAGACCTCGACACCTCGACCAAAAATTAGACTTCACAAAACGAAGGAAAGAAATAGTATCGGCCTACCACTGATTGACAATTTGACAGTTTTGTAAAAAACTATCGACTGACATAAGTTAATTTTCAATGACAGTCAAAAAGATCTTAATTTCAATTGGTTAGTATATATAGCCTGACAATTGATTTGCGGGAGTGAGGCGTCAGAATTATATCAGCGAAGCGTTCTCAAGAATCTTGCATCATAACGCTGACTGTGAAGCCGAAGAGATCTTTTCACTAGAATCAGTAAGACTTCTAATAACACGCACGAAATGAAGATCCTGTTGGCCTGCGTCTTTCTTCTTTGCATTTCAGTGGGTGAGTAGCAAATTTCTGTCTCGTTCACAGTTTGTTTTGTTTCGCTAGTGGGCTTTCTAGGTTTGGGGTGTTGGCTCCGTCTGTAGTTCGTTAATGTTGCGTGAAAAACAGAAGGTTAAGCATCTAACGCTTTCCACTTTCTGATAACTTTAGGTTCCTTTTTTACTTTTATTTAGTCATCTAAGTGCTGTTATAGCCTCGTAGCTTCTCACTCGCTCCATTTGTTTGTTTCGTGCCAGGTACGAAGGGGGTGGGGCGCGCCGCCTAAATCTCGCTTGGATCATTCTTTATGTATCGATCTACAACTAGTGTTTTATTGTCGTTGACATTAAACGATGTACTTGGAACTAAGCGAAAAGGAAATTGTAAGAGTTACGTTTTGAAAAGCTGGTTCAGTTTGGGCGTTTGTGCCACAGAATTCAGCAAAACATTTAATGACCAATTTTGAGTGCCGGTGGTACAGTTTGTATTTCCGAATTCTTGGTTTTCACATTCAAGCTAAAAAAAATATCAGTTCTTCTGAGTTTCTACTTTCATGTGGTATTACAGCACCTTAAAACCTTCATACAAACAAATTTTCGGTTCAAATGGGTCCTTCGTTTTCCGATACAGGACGCTTGAATTTCCACGATTTTGCGCGACGCGGCATTTAGCTAACTGCTAGGAAAGCTCTTATTGTTATGTAGGTTAAAGACATTACCGATTTTGGGAGATTTTGCTATCTAAACATTCCTAACCTCAGAATAAATATAACTTTAATCTTTATGAGTTCCTCAAGCGTAGAATTCAAGCATTAGTAGGAAAACTCGTGTAACAGCCAGGAAGGGTGGAATTGATTAGCTGTAAAGCAGTTTCTTTTTTAATACATTTCAATCCACAATCAAAAAGGGGCTAAGATCGCGGAATACCGGATAGAATTCGGTAGAGTTCGTCGTGGAGTTCGTCAGTGGTCTCGGACTCAACGCGATAGCTGACTGCGGCAGTTAAAAGCCACAAAAACGAGATTAAATTGCTCGTGACGCTCACACCCTCCCCCGTTGGTGAAAAAATTTCCAGTTCCCCAGTTTGGTATGTTTGAGATTCTGTTCGAAGCCACTGGTCATTGAGCTTCAAAAAGAAGTGTAAGTCAGTGATGATTAATAGTAAAATAGTAAAAGAATTTTGCGACAACAACGAGAGAGTATGTCTGGTATGTTTTAGCGTAGAAGGTGATCCAAAGCTCTGAAAGCCGAGATAGGTGCCCTACGGTTTCTGAGGTGCCTAGTTTTGTTGAATAAGTTGGATTTCATGGACGAATATGAATAAATTGAGTAATTCAAATACCTTGCTTCGCGTGATCCTAAAATACAGTAACGAGCTTCATTTTCGTTGAAAACTGAAATGCTTCGCGTGAAAACTGAATTTGTGTTGGCCTAAAGCACCGACAGTTTATACTCCAGTATCAAGGTGTAAGTTTAGTAGATTAGCAACGTTACAACACGATAAATAACTACATTTTAAACAGCTAAATTAAAAACCTTGGCTCTGAAGTGTTTTACTTATGCCAATTTTCGATTTCAACACCTCACCGATCTCGACAAACAGCTAAAATGCAAACTTTCGCGGCACATTATTCCACTCGAGGAATCTGAGCGAAGCTGTAGAAGCAATCCCCTTCTTGAAAAACATCATTGATAGATTTTTGCGCGCTGGTAAACTCCTCGCTCTCGCGTTTCTTTTCATGTGCAGCTCACGCATGACTCCGCGCGCCTGCCATTTTGGGTCCTATTCGCACTACGACAAAAATATGATTTAAGCGTCGGCGAAAAATGTGAAAATTTGTTACTAACCGATTTTTTAAAAACCTCTTGCACTCTGAGGCACGAGAAATTTTTTGTCTAACCAGAAACGTCAATAAAAATTACAGGAATTTTAATTGGTCACTTCACGAAAAAACATGACCCGACGAAGGACAGTTGTCAAGGAACAAACGAGTTTGTCGCCTGACAAAAAAATTATAGGCCTCCAAATCTTCTTAGCTGGACCTGTCACTCAAGACCTAGACAGAGAACTCGATATAAACTTGGCTGCAGAGCAGGCGCTTTTTTTTCTAAAGAAAACGCGACCAAGAGGTACATTGATAGCGCCCGCCATCAGGAAAACAATTGGAAGACCAAGGAAGGAGGGGTGGAGAGGAAAAGCGAAATTTTCCCTCCGCCCCCCCTATTGTGACCCGTCAACCTTGGAATCATTTTTGGACTCGGCCCAACTCTCTGTCAGTTTCAGCGTCCAAATCGCTCGCACTGCGAAATACGCCTGTTTTGCATGCTAGATATAGTTTTTTATTTTTACCAAAGAGTGAAAAAGCTTGCAATGCTGAATGATTCAGTTCTTAAAAATTGTTGGTTGTGCTTTTCGTTCCATAAGAGTGATGATTTTCTTCCTCTCCTTTTAAAGGATACGGTCTGAAGTGCTACAAGTGTGCCTCAGCAAAGAGTTGGGATGACTGCGAAAAAAACAAGGAAGAGATGACTTGTGCTTCCAGTTACGACAGCTGTGGCAAAATTTACTTTGATGGAAAAGTGGCAGGAACAGGAGTGGAAGGTTATGGCAAATCATGCGCCATCAAATCGGGCTGTAACAAGGATCTGTGTAAGGCAATGCAAGCAGGAATAACAATCGACAAGTGTGAAGTCAACTGCTGCCAGGGAGACCTGTGCAATGGAGCTAAAGTACCATTGGTCAGCGCCTTTTTGATCTTGGCATGCGCTCTTCTAGCTTTTTTTCGTTAAAAACTGTTAAGTGCAAAGTTTTGAGTTTTATAACCTGCGTTTTATAGCACGAAAAGTAGTTTTTTTTAGTTATGCCTTGTTCGTAAACTTGATTTTCCTCATATTATGATCCCTTGAGGACGCAATTTAAAGGGTAACAAAGAAAATTGTAACATTTTCAAGAAGGTTAAAAAGTAGATTTCAATTTGCACTTGTTAGTCTAAAGTTTTCAATGGGTCCTTTTTGTTGCGTTTTCTTATTAAAGGAGTTTGTTTTTAAAGAACCATGTTGCCATTGTGGGCGTTACCGAACTTTAGGAAATAGATGCCGTTCGACTCGCATCACAGGCTAATACACCTCTGCCGATAAGTCATTATCAGCGAGTCCAGATCGCGCTTTTATAACATTAAAAATGCAGCGAAATCAACCCGGGGCCACCGATACTTTGACATTCAATACAATTTTCGCGGAGTTATTGACTAACCAAAGAACCAAGTCAGGTTTCTTTTAGCTTTGTTGTGAACTAGGCCTGTATTGAAACGATTAGATATTTCCAAGTGATATTTCTCCATAACGGTTAACCCTATTAAGACCAGAGGGGGGGGGGGGGCCCTGAACACAGGCTATAAACTTGTTTGGAAGAGAGAAAAGACGTGTAGGTGAGAACCCTGGAAACGAGGGCTGAGGTGGGGTGGGGGGGGGGGCTGGTAGGGGCTATTTTAATTCATGAAAAGAGTGCTTGAATTAAGATACCAGATGCAAAAAATCTGAGGAGCAGCGCCTAAATATTTTGTGTAGAGATTCGGTGCTTCCTTACCGTACTGTTCTGGTTCAATTCGTTGATTGATCTACAGTTTTCAACACATTCAGGAGCCCATCAAATGGAGCCTCCATCTCCCATACAAGCCCTTGGAGTCAACCCTTTCCCGAGTAGATTTATAATTAGAACGGTTCCCAGGGGAGACTTCGCGCGCCGACGGTGGGAAGCGCCAATCACAATGACACTGCTATTGTACTTCATCAAACAGCAGGAAATTCGGTGTTGACAGGCCAAACACAATCATAAGCTGGTGAAACGTGACTTTAGCGTTTTCATCCCTCAGAGATAATCTCTGAGGGATGAAAACGCTAAAGTCACGTTTGTGACTTTCTTTTCTTTCTAGCGGGTAGATTATACTGTGGAGAGGTTTAAACTCTGACTATGTTAATCTTAATTTTGGTTGCTTGTCTCACACTAAGAGGCCACGAAGCTGGTCTATTACATGCGTAATGATTAACTACTACCTGCAGTCCGTAGTTCTGATAGGGTTAGTTTTCTTTAGCCAATTTTTTTGAGCGTCAAGGTTCTTATTTCGGCTAAATGACTCAATATTAATCAAATTTCTAGTTTTTCAAGTTTTTTTTTCCGAAATGCGTTTATCTAAATAAATACTTGTAGTTCTTGTGGTTGTTCTGCCCGTCAGCTAGTGTGATGATTCCCTGCTATGTTTTGTAACGTCGGGCCCAGTATTGTTTTCTCCCTAAAAAGTGATCTACAAATGCGAATTCGAAGAAAAGAGTTGACCTAAACTTCTACATTAATTGCGAGAATTGTCCTGTTAGTCAGTCATAATTCCAGTTTGGCGCAGATACAATCCATTTTGTTTTTCTTGAGATAAGAGGGTCTTTGGACTGGAGCGCGATGTCACGAATTCCTCTGTTAGCAAATTACTTTTGAGTTAGCTTCACGGTTTTGCAACTGTTCTCTTCTGTTCAACTTTTCAAGTGCCAGTTTTATTAGGCAACTCTCACGGTGATACAAGTCAGTTGTAAGGGAAGACTGGAATTTCTCAAATTTCGGAACTGAAGCATTCCTCCTTAGTTGTTTCTTAGGTCATCGCTTTTGCACGCGGTGCTGAACAGGCGAAATCCACTCCACGGTGATGACAAAAATCAAGTTATCCTGGCACTTTCTCGGCGCTGATCATCGAAAAGTTCCAAATCTTCCACAGAACGCTTAATCGTCGACTCTTTTCCAGGTGCACGTTTAAATGTGGGATGTATGATGGCAAAAAAAAAAAAAACACTCGCAAAGATAACCTTTCCGTGATCCTCAGTCCGCTGCCTTTGTCCCATCGCTTCATGCTCAGTCAGCGGGTAATTCATTAACTTTTATTTCATGATACCCAGATCCCAGCGGCTGTAAAATCGTAAAGATGGACGTATAATAAAAAAGGAAAACGGTCGAAGGACGGGCTTCTGAGTTCGACTTCATCCAACTTCATTTTTTTGAAGGTGACATACGAGACTCACGCAAATACGACACTTTTCGCGGGAAACAAGCCGTTCTATTTATAACTCTACTCGGGAAAGGGTTGACTCAAGAAATTAATGGAGATGGAGGCTCCATTTGATGGGCTCCTGACACATTCCATTCTTTATGAAGAAAATGTCGCACAAGATTAATAGAGCTTTTCTTCTTTTTTTATTAGGATAGTTTTTGTAACACAAAATTGCCGCGTGGAAGTCTTGCTTGGCCTGTTTCTTCCTAAACACTGTACGATCACTCCCGCGCGCGTACATAAAATTTGGAGGGCATTTAGGAGGTTTCGGCGCAGACGTGTCCGAGACAGAAAGAAGTGAATTAAAGGGAAAAAATGCTTACCTCCAAGGAGTTTTACAATTAAACAAGTCATAATAAAAACCAGAAGTAATGTGTCGCAAGGTAAACCTACTGATCTAAGGCTAAATTGGCCTCGCTTTTAAACCAATATGGCTGTATGGCCATCTCCGGCTGTCAAAAGAGAAGCTTGAACTCCCCTAACCTGTCCCATCGCTTCGCGGGGAAATGATTTTTAATCAACATAGAAGTTTCGATCGGGATACGGCAAAAAAGAATTCTCATATACTTCATAATGATGGCTTGATCGGGTTGATCCGATCCGGGGAATAGTTGAAAAGACCGCCCTCGACTTTATCCTGCCTAGTACTGTTTTAACCATATTAACAGACAGTTGCAAAATTTAGAATTTTTGCATCGCCTCTGTGAAAATCACTGTTGATGACTGCAAATCTGAAAATTATAACAGGAAACTGAGTATAGCAACCGTCACTCAAGCCAATAGGAAAAAAGACTTAATGAAGCCGCCTGATGAGATGTTGTATACAAATAGAAGAATGGGCTCCCGCAGAATTCACGTGTCAGGTAATAGATTTTCCTTGAATCGCATAATTGAATGAAAATAAGAAAAAAGTTAGTTTTATCCTGAGCGCACCAGAAAGCCATTTCAAAGTCGACTGTCAGAACTGTCATTGCGTTAGCGAATAGGAAGCAAGGTCAGTCGTACACGTTTGAACCGTCGACAACTTTATTTGTACCTTGTGCTTGTTTCTCGGCATTTGTTTTCAAACTTTTTAAACAAGCTTCACACTAATCTTCAGGATAAATATAGTGCTCATTTCACTGAATTTACGAGCTGTTTATCTATGATATCTTTGTTCAAATTTCCAAATCATTTGCTCGAAAGGGAAAATAATTTTACATCTTTTACCTCTTCGGTGGCAAATACGAAAGAAATGAAGTGTCCAAGCGAAAGCACTGAATGTCATCGCAATTTTTGCAGTTGCCGGTGTTACAATGTGACCATAGTTGTTTTTCGGTATATGTAGATGCGAAACAATTATCGCTTATTCTCGTCTTCAACTAGACTACGAGTAGTCCCCCATTTTTTCTCACGAATAGTAGAGCAAGCGAAACGCGAGCGCGCGTGAAAATCACCCCACGCAGAAAAGGCGACACGCAGCGGGGAGAGAGAAAAAATGTCGCCTTTTCTCGCGTGGGGTGATTTTCACGCGCGCTCGCGTTTCGCTCGCCCTACTATCCGTGAGAAAAAATGGGGGACTACTCGTAGTCTAGTCTTCAACTCGCAATTCCACGCGAAATACAACGCTTCGTCAGGAGCCTGTCACCCTGGCTTCGTTAACCAATCAGAATGCGAGATTTTATTCAATTATGCGATTCTAACTATATTAATTGAAACAAACATCTGAGCAGTGTAGCGACAACTATAAATCGCACTGAATCATGATGTAGCATTTAAACGTCGACAACAAGCAAAATAGTAGAAAAAAGATCAAAGATAATAGCGATTTGGCCGCTATTAAAACTGATGAGGTCACAAGCGGACCGAGAAGGCCTGGGAAAACGCCGTACAGGGACTAGGCAAAGAAGGGCCTGTTTTTCAACCCAAGAAATATTGAACATGGCACGTAACGCTGAATATATTTGCCGCCCGCGAGTCAATCGCTGGGCCACTCCGCACTCTCGTGTTGAAAGCGTGGCATACAGGCTTGTTCACATCGATCACTTGTCTGCTACACAGCCGTTTTTCAAAAAATTTACGTTGCGTGACGACACTAAAAACGGCTGTGTGTCGATCACGTGAATTAAAAACTATGTGCCTTAAAAATATGTGTATAAATTGACAAACATTTGTCCCAGCTTTGAACTCCTGCTTCGTGTGTTAACTGAGGAAGACCAGTTAAATGAAAAATGAAGACAATCGGCTTCGCGTTTGCCTTAATTCTTTGTATTTCGCTTGGTAAGTACAGTATAGTGTCGGATGAGCCGGTAGAATGCATTGTGAGAGGTGCAAGCCAAAGTCGAAAACGTAAATTACATGTAGATTTAGACTGGGCCAAATTTTTTGCAGGTGATTATACTTCGGCCAGCGTCTGTTTTTACGGGCCACATCTCATTTTGTTAACTTTACTGTGGTATAAAGTGTGATTTATAAATCATCTTGATTGCAATCACGGTGCTATATGGAAGCAGCTTGTGAACAGGCTCTCTGTTTGGGGAAATGATCGCAAGGAGAGGTATTTTTTCATCGTATATCCTTTCCCCAAACAGAAAGCCTGTTCACAGGCTACTATATGGGTGGCAAGTAAGTCTCTTGTTTTTATGTTGAGCATATAATGCTTTTGTGTCTTCCAATTTGCATGTTAAGAACTTAGATCACTATACTGGGGACTGTAACTTCAATTCTGCCGGATCGTCAGTAGTTCTTCGCCCGCCATTTTGCATCACTTATGAAAAAAGGTTCTTATGCATTCCCTCTCACTTGGTCGCGCTGAAATCTCTTTTCGTTTCACCTTTGTCCGCCGGAATTTTATTGACAAGACAAAACGAAAATTGAGCCTTTACCATTTACTAACAAAAAACTGAATTGACATTTAAACTGAAAAGGACCGCAAACTAGACAATGGATTCTGCAAAGGTGATCGTACACAAGAATGGCGAAACAGCTGTCTATGGCTACAATCCCGCTCTGTTTTAGGTTCTTTCGGTGTCGTGTTAATGTCTTGCAAAGTTAATTTTCACGTAGTACGATCAGCTTTGCGGAATTCAATGTGTCTACTTTTTTCTAAGAAACCAAAACAAGAATTCAAGGTCGATCGAGGGCAGGGACATGTATTCAGTCACACGATTTATTTTGTTCATTTGTTTGGTTTTTAATTATTAATATTGTTTCATATATATCTATATATATTCTTCTAATCACGGGTCTATTACTGTGAACCCTTTAGAGTGGACTTCGACCGAGTTCGCGTTTGGACGTCACGGTGCGGTTTTAGGGAATCGCATGCTACCTTCAAAGGGGCCGTGTCACGGCAGTCCACTTCACTTTGTATAATTTTGCCAATTACTCGCCCTCAGTCGCTATGGAACTAGTGAAAGTAGGCAAAGAAATTACACGATGTAAATGACAAAATCAGAGATTAGAGACAAACAAATATGTCCCCTGAGCATTATTTTTGAAGCTGCAAACAGCAGAGATAAACTTTGAAGAACTGTTAGGCTGAACAGTTTCAAAACCCTAATTTCAATCCGTTTCAGTCTTCTTCAGTTTTGCCCATCCATGGCAGCTGTTGTATCTGTTGCGTTATTTTAACCTTCCTTTAACGTTTTAAGCGGTTATTTTTATGTTTCTTTTAATTTAACGAGCATTTTGCAATAATCTAATTTAGCTGAATTTCCTGACACAGCCCCTTTAAGTCCCAAGCGTGACCAAAATCAATTTTCTCCAAACAATATCAATACACAATCAAAAGAAAAGATTGCAAGAAGTAATAAAAAATGATCACTTAAGTGAAGTGCTTTGATCGTTCATCAAATTCTCTCAACTTATTCTTTAAGGACATGAATGTCAATAAAATCTTGAAACATCGGAGATAAATTACTGGTGAAGAGAAGTTAGGTTAATAATTTGGTTCGAATTATCGGGAATTTCGAAAAAGCGATCCGAAGGTTGGAGAAATCGAGATTCTTCTTTACTAAAGGGACTTTTTACATGGAGGGAGGAAGATCCTATTGAGAAGTCGAATCATCCTAGTGCCCTATGTTTTACATGCAAAGGGCAGTACTTGTCCCTACAGCCGGGATCTAGGGACAAACCAGACAAAAAAGACGGTGGTTCTGTCAGAAGCTAATCACAGCAATAAAGGCCCGCCATTTTCTTTGGCGTTACCTTAAGCTGATTATTGTAATAATTCCTCTGAAAAGTAGTTACTAACTCCGGCAAAGAGAGAAGAAGGGTCCAAATTGCATTTTTGTTTTTGTCACCCGCTTTTTTAATTCCTTCTGGATCCTTCTCTTCTTCGGCCCTGCACGGACTGTAACGAAAAGTTGTTCCACCTTCTAAGATCTTCCTCGTGCAAGGATCTTCCTCCCTCCATGTAATCATAAACAGCCACTAAGGTTTTGGACTGAGTAGTAACGTTTGTTCTCTCCGGTTTTCAAGGATACTGCCATGATCATAAGAGTTGTTACTACTGTAGGACTAAGAGTGGCTGGGATGACTGCTCATCAAGAATGGAAGAAATAGCTTGTCCTGCTGAAAAGGATGTCTGTGCAAAGCTTTATTTTGAGGGCAAACTGAATTACACGGATATTAAAGGTTATTTCAAGGATTGTAGCGTCAAATCGGCATGTAACCAAGATCTATGCAAAACACTCCAACCACCAGGAGCAACGTTTAACAAGTGTGAAGTCCATTGCTGCGAAGGTGACTTGTGCAATGCAGCTACAGTAACATTGGTCAGCGCCTTCCTGCTTTTTGCATGCGTTTTTCTAGCTTTTTTCCGTTAAGTTCTACACAACCTAGTGTTAAGGTTAAGTTTTAAGTTTTGTAAACAAGGTAGATTTCAGGATGCAACTAGTGTTGCAGGGTAGAACATTTGTCTATATTTGTGTTTTCAAGGGAATTCGGAGTCCAAGTTTCCATTATTAATAAAAATAGGGGAAAATCAAAGCTTAATACAAGACTGACTTTGAAAGATAGAGAGAAGGTTTGTTAGTAGTCAACCTGTCCGCATAGCAATCCACGAATGAATTAATGGCTTTTAATCGACCAAATTCCATTGAAAAGAGTCCAAACTTCACGATGTCTTTTAGAGGGAAGTACAAAGGATGATCTAAGCTCACATTGATGGCAACATGGTGTCTAAGTCCATGGAACGTTTGAACCCTCAGAATTCCCAGGCCCAGCTATGACTCGGACATTGATGAGGTGAAACGTGTTGTCGAGTCAAGTTTCACAAGTCAATCACTTCCGTCCTCGTTCCACTCGGCTTCACTGCTCGCTCATCTGATGCGTGCTTTCAATCTACTGTGGCTCAAAAGAAAATAAGGGCCTGTTTAAATGGAGGTGGGGAACCCCATGTATGTGAGATAACCCACTTCAAAATGAAAGAATACTTAAAGTTCACATTATAATTTGAACTGCGAAATTTAAGAACTGGTTCGATGCTCAGTGTGCGTAAATCGAGTAATGGTGCACGCAGGAAGTTCCCAGCAGTCTTAATTAACTCCCCACGTGTACAAGTGTACGTGTACGTACACACAACATGAACCAATTCTTTCATAACAAAGTTTGACAAAAATTGATTAACTGGAAAAATCTCTTAACGTTAAGGCCCAGAAAAACAAACGCTTTCATTGGCTGGTGACAAACGCACCACCATCGTTTAGTTTGAAAGAAAATGGTTCTTCTCAAACTGACAATGAATTTTTTTTATTTTTCCGACATAGAACAACCTCTACCCGGTTGTTGATGGTGGTAAAAGGGTTTTAAAGCCGACATAAAGTTAATTTAAAAATTTAAAATATTTATAAAAAGGCCTGGAGCCTGGTTTGCATTCGTTAAATTGCTACTGTTTTGCTCGGCGAAATCCAAGTAACTTGGCGTTTAGCGAAAACGACTATCACGACTTTTTTATAGGTTAAATTTGTTAATGCAAACAATGGTTGAATTCTTAGATGTACTCGCCACAAGCTAGGCTACTTTAGAGAACCTCGCTGTAGTTCTTTTTGTGAGTAATGAATTGATGTCTTGTTTTTGCTGTTGTGTAATTTGTCTCTTCAGATTGTTCGGTTATTATGAATGTCCATAATTTTTCACAACATCTTCATGATTCACTTGTTTTCAGAACGATAAACAAACGAAAAAAAGAGGAAATTTCACCGCTGAACTGACTGAGTTCCCCAACAAAGATCAATCGGTGAGCATTATTTCCAAATCATAATCAGTATTTCTGCCAGAATTTTCTACAACTTGGGTTCTGATATTTTGGTAACCAAATCACACAATAGGTCTTAGCACCCTAGCTATGTTACAAAAAGATTCTAACAGGAAACGATCCTCGCACTTACGCATAATCAACTTAATAAGCTACGTTAGAACGGCAGCAAAAACGTAAAACTTTTTTTGCAAAAATACCGAAAAACGAGTTAAAAAGCAAAGTCGCGTGTTTTACCTGCCAACTGCAAGTTGCGGGAATCATGACTTTTGATTGGATAAAATTACGCGGGAGACAAGCCATACACAGAAGTCTCGTTACTTGCTGCAAAAAAAGTTTGCCCTGGGGTTGTAAAACGCGTAACATGTACAGATTCTGTTGCAAAAAGTAGAACAACTCTTACTTTCACTATTAAACAACCTTTCGCTACCTGGAACAACCTGATTTGCTTTGATTCGTGGGTGGTAAAACGCCCAGTATAGCTATAATGTAACTCGTTTTGTGGCAATGTTACAATTTTGTTAAACGCTTTAAAGTATTTTTAAGCGGCTGCGAATTTTCACTACCAAAATGTTACATAAACAGTGTAAATCGTATGATTGGAAATGTTATTTATCCTATTAGCTGTTTAACTAATTAATAAGTCACGTGACCCTTTTCCCTTTATTTACCGATTCCTATACAACGTAAACACACATACAAGGCGAATTTTTCAGAACCTTCTTAATAGCCTCTGAAATGTACCAAAAACACTTGTTGCTCTTTCCGCATTATCCTTTCCGCGTTTTAGAGAAAATATTTTTATTTAATTCTCAATTATCAGTCACGTGACGAAAATTTGAGCTTGTAAAATGTCTCATATTACTTAGGCCATTAAACTACATTTTAGTTCAATTTTCAGGATCATTGATAAAAGCAAACCGTTCTAAATAGCATTTTATCAAAATATGCATATTTAATTAGACAGTCATGCCTTGAAGGGGCCTGAGTCAGTGGCGAGATCAAGACCTTCAGATAACAGGGGGGGCCCGGTCATCCAGACCATGAGATAAGGGGTGCTTGGCCCCCTGGGCCCCTCCCCTGCATCCGCCACTGTGAGTTGTACTCACTTGCCTAAAACCTCGTGTGTATACTGAGAAAAATTAGGTTAGCCGGGATGTTTCTTCTAGCGCGTGAACCGATAACTAGCCACCTTACAAATAGAGCAGGGGCGTTCGCCATTTGATTTGCATATCTCTCATGATGCACCTTGTTTGCAAACAATCTTTTTTCATGTCACTTGATGAGCGCTGTAATGGCAAAAATAGCTTCCACTCTCATTTGATGAATATGTCAGAATATTTTATCCTACCTGACTTTAGTCGTGATTTATTAGATACTGCTCTTCATGGTAAAAAGCTAAGTAAGTTCAATGAAACAGGAACATTCTCAAAAACGTGAATTTTATAGATCTTTTAAAAACAAGGGTAAAACATGCTTACCTCCATCGATGTTAAGTTCATCTTCGATAGTGCACGTTTAGGGTTGTTCAGCTCCACAAATATTCCCTGAATAGCAGATGCCTCCCTTCGAGTTGTCTTCTTGCTGTTCTTGCCACGTTTTTAGCTATTATTTCGCCTAGTTCTTACTCTTAAAACGAGTACAATGTCCGCCATTTTTGTTTTCACAAGCAAAACAACTCAACCGCAGGTCTAGGTAGATACAACTAAACTACAAAAGATAATAGGCATTGCCCTCTTTGTGGATCCAACCTAGTACAAGACGAAGTTCACTTCCTTTTTCGTTGTCCTACATACTCTATAATTAGTAATAATTTTCACAATAAAGTTGATTACAAATATTACCCAGTTAGCTGTAAACGTTTTGATCGATCGATGATAACTGATGAACTCCTCTTGACTAATTACTTTATTAATATACAATTCGTGAGATCTATTTCAGCTTGCTTTGATCCAAAAGTTACTTGATTTCCCTATGGTGTAATTTTAGTTCTTCTTTCTTAAACTGGCTTTAAAAAATTTGCAATGCTGTGTGTACTTGTATTGTTATGCAAATAAAGCTTGTAGTTATTGTTGTTGTTGTTGCCTCCCAAAATTTTGCATAAGCAATTTCTCTTCGAAGACTGTGATACTCAGAAGAAATTTAGTAAAAACAAAGGTTATGTAAAATTTTGGGGGGCAAACAAGGTATATTATGAGAGATGTGCAAATAGCGAATTGATTGTAGCAAAAACAGCAGACAATTGTCCGTGTGCATTTAGATATAGATGACGTCGTAAAACCTAGACCAATCAAAACTTAGGAAAGATGGTTTGAATTATATTGTTTTTTATCTTTCAAATTGACTGGCAAGCCATCAAAGATTCCAGTTGAAGCGGTGTGGTCTTGCACGAATCTCAGTTTGTGAAGTTGTGAAGTTATACTTTTGTGGTAAACTCCGAGCCTCTTCAAAGCTTGACAGCATGGTAAATGTTTTGATAATTCAGTTTGCCCTTTTACTATCCTTCTCATTTGGTAAGTCAGAACCTAAAATGAAATATATTGATTTGAATTGATTCTATGCCAGGACATCTTCATCTGTAACCCTATGTCCAATCTTTTGAGCCAAATCATTAAACAACAGTTCGTATTATACCCGCATATTTCCGATAGAAAAGTCTAATACACATATGGGAATGAAAGGGGGTACTTCGGCTTCTTTAGAAACTATGGTGCTGAGTGCTAAGCGAGTTAACCACAACAATTGTCTTGTACCAAGTTAATCTATTCAGTAAAAAGCTGTGTAAAGTTGCTATAAATCGTAACTGATTGTGGGTGAGTCAAACTGAGCTGACCGGTTTCGAACACTTCGTTGGCCAGAGCGAACTTAAGGAAATCAAGTGATTGTGGGTTACATCCTGTAATGGCCGTTGGACTTTCAAGGTTGTAACTGAACACGTTTATTTTAAGTTGTTATTCATTACTGATAGTCTGTAACGCATTTGGTCTCAACTAATGGGGTACTCTGTTTGAATTGTTTGTAAAATTTATAGCCATGTCCATTAAGTTTAATTACCTTTAGCAAGTGTTTGCTCATCTTAAGTTTCATTGAGTGTGTACGATGTAGTCAGGTATCACGTTAACTTCCCCAACCCTTATATTTCTGGAGGTGAGATTAGCTTCAAAAAGTTATTAATATGGATTAGAAAATTATCATTTCATTCGGAAAAGAGAGGCCGAAAACGACTGATATGCCACAAGTTCATTCGAGTTTATCAGTTATAAAAATAGATTGCAAAACAGTCGTTTTTTTCCTTTGATTTTTTACCCATCGTTCCAGACTTTTCGTTTGGCTGTACATAAGTTCGCTCGCTCGCCGATTCATGATCTACGCAAAAATATGTTCTGTTGAGCAATAGCAGTCTGTATTTTAAAAAGAAACTACAGTCAACTCCCTTTATAGCGCAGACACTGTAGGGACCTCGAGTTAGTGTCGTCATTAGCGTGAGTCCGTAATAGCGGAAGTTTATGTCAGTCAACAAATGTCTGTAATTTAGTTTTTCCTGGGATTTAGCTGCTGTCCGTATTATCGGGCTGTCTGTTATATAGCGAGATGGTCGCAAGGCGAGAGTTGACTGTAATTTACATTGCTCTTCAACACATTCTGCCTTATCCACTTAAAGTTTTTTAAGGATTAATGATTCACCTTTTTTTCAAGCTCACTTCCTTCTGCACGGACGAACTGTAAAACATTTATTTGGATTTTATCGATGCAAATATTTTTTTGTGATCCAGTTGTTCGGGTCTTGATGCTTGTCAATGAGCATCGTAATTTACGGGAAAGCCGCTTGGTCTAAAAAGATAAAAGTCAAATATTAAGGAAACTAAGGTAAAAAACCGCTATGTGTTGGTTATCGAAGATTACTAAGATTTCTTTATCGTTTATGATTTTCAAAAACTGAGATAACTCATTGTGAAATACATGTAACATCTGTATAGATTCAGGCCTCGTCCAAACGTATTGCCCTATTTCAAGAGGTTACTACAAAAATTACAAATTACTTGAGTCATCAAAGGGGAAATATGCGCAGTGACCAAAGAAGCTTAGGCTTTCGAGTTGGACACTGCTACTTGCAACTAACTGGCGTAGACATTCTACATAAAAGCGTTGTCCAGACTTTGCGCAATTTTGAATACAACATATTTTAAAATTCAAACTTTGTTTTGCAGGTCATGGCCTCGGGTGCTTCAAATGCGTTTCAAGTAAGAGTTGGGATGACTGTGATTCTAACAAACAGGTGATGACCTGTCCTTCCAGTTACGATGTCTGCGGGAAAATCTCTTATGAGGGAAAATCGAAAGGTGTGCCCTCAAAGTTCTTTGTTGAAGCATGTTGAGCTAAATCAAAATGCAACAGAGAAGTTTGTAGGAAAGCAGCATCGAAAAGCGTGACGATCGATAAGTGTCATGTCACTTGCTGCAGAAGTGATCTGTGTAATGGAGCCAAAGTACCAATGGTCAGCGCCTTCCTGCTGTTGGCATGCGCTCTTGCCGCGTTTTTCCGTTAGTTCGTAAGATCTGTGCTCACTTCGGCACTGTATGAGTTTATCGCGTAGCCTTATTATTAATATCAAATTAAAGTGTAAATTTAACTAGGCGGACAGTGTGGGGACACTATTTACGTGAGCTGATACATTTTAAGACTTAACAAGGAAAATAAAAGAGATTTATAAGTAAACAAATAAAAGTTACAGTACACTGGATTAAGATGCTAATAATTTTGGGCTGCACATACCTATATGGCTTCTATAAGGGAGTACCACCCCCCACCCCCCCCCCCCCCCATTATTTTCAGAGGCTTGAAGGAATGAGACAAAATAAGTGTACTATTTATTAGCCCTAAACCGTTTTTGTTTATTCCCCCGGGGAAGATTTTTTTATGATATAAATTATCGAAATTGGTCTTTAATGTGGCCAGGGCTACAGTTAACTCCCTTTATAGCGGACACTGTAGGGACCTCGATTTAGTGTCCTCAATAGCGATCTCGAGTCCGTTATAGCTGGAGTTTATTTCAGTCTGGTATTCAGCTGCTGTCCGTATTAGAGGGATGACCGTTATAGCGAGGTGTCTGCAATGCGAGAGTTGACCCCATGTGGAGTACTCCGGATTTCAAGTGACGGGGATGAATCGAAGGATTTTTGGGGGTTTGAAATTTCCGATTCCGGGATTTTTTGGGGTAGGAAAATTTGGCAAGTATTTTTTGGGTGGCTTGATTTGAAGGGGGATTTTTTTGGGTATTCAAAGCAATCTGAAGAATCCTATTAGTGCCCTCGTATTCCAGCCGCAAACACAAGCAATCAATAAGGCTGGGAATTTCGGCATGGGATAATTTTTCGTCCTGGGATTTTTTGGGGTATGGCTGGAAGGCCTAGGGATTTTTTTTCCCCATTCAATCAATGGAGTACCCCTTTGGGGAGTTGACTGTATTAGCAGAGACATTTGATGCCAAGAAACCCTGCTTCTGATTTTTAAACTCTCCCATGTGGAAAGGTGAAACAAAACTTTAACTTCGGCTAAATCTCATCATCTTCTTAGAACAGAAATTATCTGGGTTGTTCAAGTCCAGAGTCATTTATAAAAACTATATAAAAATATAATGGCTACATAAATTCGTCCAAGGTTCGCTAATCAGGCCTGATCCTCCTCAGAGAGAAAAAAAATACATTAAAATAATAAAAAAATTAAAGCACACACACAAAACACTCAAAAAAGTAAACAAACAAACAAACAAAACAAAGTCCAAGGTTAGGGGTCAACAAGGTTTTTGCCCTCGTGATAGAATCCACAGATGGAGTAAAATGCGTCGCTGCAAGTTTAGTTAGTCACAGCAGGATAGAAAGCTGGCAAGAGAAGTATAAAACGTATATGGTCAAGTCCTGAATAAATCTACATTTACACAATTAATATGAACCCTTGTGCCCTTTCTACATCAAGAATCCTGCGGGGAAAGCTAAGAGAGGATGAGAGATCAATCGCATCGACGTGTAATCCCGCAGTGGTTCGTTAAACGTTTTTTAGACTACCTAGCAGAAAAAGAGCCCGCACTCATCCCGGGATGCGGATTCTCCCCAGCAAACCCGCTGTTTCAGTATCAGGAAGTTTTGTTTTTCTTGTTTATGCTCTTCCATCATAAGGAACACCTTGTAGTTACTATTACTAACTTTGCATTTAAAAGCAGTGGCGTAAGCTAAAGTGATACTGGGTGTTATTGATTGCCAAATTTTAAAATTAAACATCTTAAACAGTAAACTGAACCTTACGGTAGGAGTGATAGGAAAAAAAGAAAGAAAGAATACAAAAATGAAATTTGGTATTAAAGATTTTACTGATCCAGGTCTACTATAAAGACCCGGCTGCCCTTACTGGTTTGTCGTTGTGGTTTTGCCTTCACAAGTGTTTCTGTTATTGATTGGCCCGGTTTAACCTGGAACAGGTTAGGCCCGGTTCAAACGTCGCATGTTACAGGAGGAACTGTATTGTTCTAGCTCATTTGCATTACATTCGGCACATCTGATCAAATGTGACGTTTGAACCGGGCCTAAATTTCATGGTCTTTCATACTGCGCCGTTTACAGTTTTTCCCGTAAGCCAAAAATGGACGTCATATTAAAATCCTCTTTGTAGTCGCTAATTTACATTCGCTTTAATCAATATTTTTCTTTCTCTCAAGTGAGTGTCTCGAGTAACGCCAATTCTGCCCCCTTTACGTATGACCTTCGCAAAAAAGGTGATAATTGATCTCAATGGCTGATTTCCGAGCTTTGATTAAGCCTATCCTGGACATGTCAGAAGCACATGAAAACGAAAATGCCGGTTATTTTGAGGAGTTTCTCTCATATGAGGCCCATGTGTATAGCAAGAACTATCAAGACAAGACGAAAATTTTAAATCTAAATAAATTGTGAGATAAAACAAGCAGCCACTTAACGTTGGGTGGATATGTTCTTCTTCAAGACACTGTTAGTTACTTGCAAAGTCTTTAACTGTTGACCTCGACTTATAGTTGAACTTCTGTTAAGACGTTTGATAGTGGGTAAATCCTCAGTTAGTTCTCTGATACAGGTCCAATGATCGGTGTTATGATTTAACTCTGTTGGAAAAATACAGGCCAACCCGGCAGACGTTTAAAAAGTCCTAGGCATCACACGTGTGATAGCAATAATTGGCAGGAGGTCATCACAGCTCCTTTTATTGGTTAAAAATCGATTTTAGGGGTTTTTTTCCGATGAACGTTTTTAAAAAAAAACTCCACCTTGAACCCGTGTCAGAAGAACAGAAAATTTACAACGTCTTCCAAAAATCACAAAATGAAGACCCTTGTCCTGGTGATCTTTCTTCTTTTCATTTCAGTTGGTAAGTATTGACTGCGGATTGTCATGAGTGGTAAGAAACATCGAAAGAATCGGGCAAGGATAAAAAAGTAGATAATGAAGCAAACTTTAAGAATAAAAAGAAGTCTAAACGGGCTTACGGGGCAAGTCTACATTAGGGAGATATCAGCAGTTCTTGAGCTGCCTAAGGTTATTTCTTTTAAATTTTGGTTGTTTTGCAAGCAAGAGTAGTTGTGGTCAGTATGACCGAGCAGCTTTTTCGTTAATAGATACCGTTAGCTACAAATATTTATCGTTCAGTCGTTTTGATTTCAAATGTGGTAAGTGGCTCCCTTGGCCCTCCCCCTGAGTCGTTTTCCCCATCCCTTTCTCTTCTTTATGATGGGCAAGGCCAAGTTCGAAAATTCCAGAAAGAAGTTGAAAAAGGCAAAATAAGTTTAATATTAATTCGTCCCTGAGCAAAACAAAGTCAGCGACGACATTAAAAGTGAGACACCAAGGATGTTATTTAAATTTAAAGTGAGCTACCTCACGTATGCACTTGAACGGGAACAAAGATTAACCCTCTCAGCGTGTGTTCTCTGCATGCCTTGACAAGAACAAAGCGGAAAGGCATTTTTTCAAAGTTGGCGAAGACGAGAAATTTAATGTCTTAAATTTATTTTCCAGATAGCTGTTTTAACAAGTGCTCAAAATGTTCTTCGATAGAACGATACTTTAAGTTTTCAAAAAGCTGATTTCACATTGCTTTTAATGTTCACGGTGACCTTGCCGGCCTGAAACCTCGCAAAGCGAGGACAACGGTGACAGTATCATCTATTTGAAAAGCAGTGGCAGGAGCTTACCAGACTGCCAAAATTTCCAGAAATTTTGATCAAAACATGCATGAAATGCTTCGAATGGCTATATAGCTTTTTTGCAGAAAAGGCACAACTATTCACCTCCGTGGTCCTCTTTGACTGCTCTTCACAAGGATATAAGGAATAGAAATTTTAGCAAATGCTGATTTTCTTTCTCCCTTCTTACTTGAGGGTATAAGAGCTTTACCAAGGCGCCCTGAAACTATTTCTAACTTCCGATTAAGTGAAACCTTCTTCATATGTTAGTAACTGTTACTCAAATCGTAAAGCAGTTTTTTGTTCTACTAGTCTACAACATCCCAACTTGCACTAAATGAGATTCTAGATCAAGGTTCTTACTAAGTAAGACTCATGACAGACAATACAGTGAAACGTCGATATAACAAACCTCTCTATCTATCTATAACGAAGTCCTCAATATAGCGAACGATTTTCTTTACCCCTGTAATAGTAAAGTAAATGGAAAAGAACCTCGATATAACGAAACTAACAGTTATAGCGAACAAATTATCCCTTGCCCTTCGTCATACCGAGGTTCCAGACTATCTGTACTAGATAATAAAAATTGCGATTACCAAACAGTTTTCTGTTTTATTTTGTTTGGCAGGACTTGCGCTTCATTGCCACAAGTGCATGTCAACAAGATCATGGAGTAACTGCGATTTCAATAGCAACGAGATGCTCTGTCCACCCGGTACAGACAGCTGTGTCAAACTTTATTTTGGTGGAAGAGTGGCAGACACTTATGTGGAAGGATTTTTTAAAGAATGTGGCAGTAAATCACTTTGCAACGAATATTTGTGTAAGGTTTTGGTGAAAGATGGAGCTACCATCGACGATTGCGAAGTGAATTGCTGCGATGATGGCCTATGCAATGGAACCCAGGCACCAATGGTCAGCGTCCTCTTGCTGTTGGCATGCGCTCTTGTGGCTTGGTCTTAATATAGGTTTCTGGGCTCCAAAATGAGGAGCCCCCCACCCACGCCAGCGCCTGTCCCATCCCGGGACAGCTTCTTTTTGTTTGGACATATGCTTATGCTATTCTGATGTCCTTCTTTTTCAGAACACGTACTTTTTTTCAAGTACCTTTGTTTTCGGACACGTAAAATATAATAGAGGGTTCGTACTTTTCCTAGTTCTTCAAATTCCTTGGCCTTTTCTAGTTTTCCATGACCTTAGATTTAGCTGTCACTTTCGAAAATTTCAAAACTTTACTTGTTTGAGTTTATTTTTTGACCTTAAACAGTTCAAAAGAAACAAACTCTGGTATCCACCAAAATGCATGCCGTTCGTGCTGTTTAATTACTCCTCTTTATCTTACATTATCCTTGCTTTGTCATCTGCAGTAACTAATCTACCAAAAAAACTTTAATTTTCCATGACTTTCAAGGACCAAAAATGAAAATCCATGACTTTCCAGGTTTCCCATGACCTTTACGAACCCTGTAATAGGTTATGATTCTGTGAGGTTTAAAGCGAAAGTCTTCGCTGCGAAAGATATTTGTGGATTTTTCATCTCGAGGATCATGTAAAAAAGTTGAAGACAAAAAAACCTTTGTTAAAATAATGTAGCTTCAGTTGGTAACATAGTGCAAGCTTATTGATTTACCTTGTAGTTTCAGTAACTTAAGAATGTATTTTGCCTTTTCTAACCGTAACCTACGAGCGAGTTTTACATTTAGACGGGCGGGCTAATGAGCGAGTGGGCGCTGACGTCGCAAGGCCTCCTTTTACGTGGGTCTCGCGCGTGACTTCCCATAGATTACCGTGAGCTATTTGAAGAAAGGTTGTCGGAAAAAAGTCCACGCGACAATCCCGAAAGGTATTGTGGGTGGTTTTGAGTTCACTCTTCTTCACGAAAAAGAAATTTGAAAGAATGGCACAAGAGGTCATGGACGTATGTTTGCGAGTGCTAAAGTAAAGGAACAAAAGTATGTTTGACAGCAACGGTAGTGTATTGATCATATCCCATATTACCTTTCGGGTTGTCGCGTGCACATTTTTTGCGACAACCTTTCTCGAAGTAGCTGTATGTCCAGGATCGACAGCGTTACCATGGTAGCAAAATTTCTGGATCGCAACAATATGGAGCTTAAGCAACAACGACGGTTTGCGAACGTGACTCTCCCAAACAAACTTCTGACGGATTGGGTTCAATGTCTGAGTCACAGCAGGGACCAGAAATTTGTCACGTCATTAGTGCAAAGCACTATTCTGTTAGCCTGTTCCCGGGTCCGCTGAATTGAGAAAGCACAAACACGAAAATAACTTTTCGCGTGCCCCTTTTTCTTTCTCGTCTTCCCCACTATCTGAGAGCCTGGAACAGGCTACTATTCTGTCAGCCCGCGAATACAGCCGTTTCTCCTTGCTCCACGCCACTTGAGACGTTTAGAACGGCCCAAGCAGCCAAGAGGAACAAGGAGAAACTGCTGTATTCGCACGCTACTATTCTGCCTGCGCCTGGGAAATTCACCCCAAACTATTGTCTTCCCAAGATCTATATAAAGCCTGAATTTCAGCCGCCTACTTCATTTGCAAAGACACTCGGGCTTATGATAGCGAGCGAAGGAGGAGGCTGAAATTCAGGCAACTGATCCATAGCCTGTGTAGCAAGCAGCAAAGCCGCGAAGGATTTCAAATCGACGTTTCCCATTCTTCTCACAGCTTAACAGTCTAAAGAAACAAAAGCATCCGCAGAGCCCGTAGAATGAGGCAGTCATGCGCAATAAATCCCAGGCTACTTGAGCCACGATCCTTCTGGCCAAAGTCACGACACTCTTTCACAAACAAACAAACCAAAGCAAGCAAAGAATGGGTATTTCTAATTCAAGAATTTATTCTGTACATAGGAAAGAGTAGTAAAAGGAACAAGGTATAGAAAAGAAAATTTAAAAACTATATGGGAAAGAAGAGGCTATACGTACTGGGCATTCCTTACAGACTCTACGTGGTTTTCTTAAACCGATACAACAGTTAGTGAAGATGTTAGGTAGAAAAAGTGAAACTAATATGAGGTTTAATTGCATGACTTCAGAGGCGCTCAGATCCACAAAAGTAACTCCTTAAAAAATACAACAGATGATTTTTATGTTACATAAAACTCGCGAAAGGGTGAAATGCAACAGACAATACGACGCGACTTACTTATGACGCAAAGAAAAACACTTTGTAAAACTGTTTCTAAAAGCTGACATGAAAACAACTGTTCAGGATTTTTAAAAACACTGTCATGTTTCCGTTATCTAAAGTGGACAATCATTCATTTCTCTCGCAAGGTCAAACAAGTCCGCGCGAAAACAGATTCTCGCGCGCGGCACACCTATCTCGCGGGAGAGGCAAGATTGGTAGACCGCTTGGAGAAATGAGACACCGGACCTAGACTTTGCATGCGAACACAGTCCTCTACTTGCTCCTCAGTGCCAGGGACTTTTCGACGTTTCGTTTCCTCCGCAAATCTCCCTTGCGGACAGGAGCGACGAGTGATGGCCGTATTCGTAGGTTATCCTAGGCTACACGTACTGTAGATCTGTCCTTGAACCTCGCGTTCCCAGAGTCGGTATACCGTTAAGTACGTAATGGAAATCCCATGTTGCGTCAGCTCATATGACACTTCTTCAGCAGTACTATCACATGTTTGTCAAACGTTACCAACAATAAAACTTGGCAGATTTCTTGCATTCTGATATGGGAACCGGCTCTTGAATGTTTAAGGGTAAGGACTCTTAATCTGGGCTTGATATGTCCATATCACATTTCAGTTGTGTCGTTTTGTATTTCCCTTGGTTCTGGTGTTAGATTATCCACGCTTGTATCCAATTCGGGTCTTTTTTCCTCTGGTATAAATTCCTTCGTTCTGTTTTCTTGGTCTTCAACTTTTGGTTCTGTAAACGAAAAAGTCATATTTTGAGACAAATAATTTGTCCAAAAACAAACGTAAGCAACTAAGAAAATAATCTACACAATGCCATTTTAGACTGCTACCAGCTTATCAGGATTGTGACCATCCGAGATCTACCTACAGTAAAACTAGCATTTACCTAACCTCTATTAAGCAGTCACCCTCTGTTAAGCGCTCATTTACCAAAGTCCCAGATAAAAAACAGTGTTCCACTGTATTAATGTAAAACTGACTTGTACAGTGGAACCCCGTAAACGCGACCACGGGGTGTGGTCTTAAGGCGGAGTTCCACTGTACTAAGCGGTCGCGGTCAACTTTTCCGAAGTCCCATTTTTTCATTGTCATCACCTCTATTAAACGGTCAGTTCGACAATATGTAGCATACTATTGTAACAGATACACTGTTTATGGCTTTTATTAGAGGTCTTTTACTTCCTTTCTTTTGGTAAGAGAAGAGGTAAAGACACTTTGAGGACAATTTCTCCTGGGATAGATATTTCGCTCTTTCACCTTCTTGATTTTCTTGAATAACTTTTAGGTTTGTCAACCTGTAGTACAATGTGAGCGGTCAGTAAGCCATTCCCCAAGGGTAACCACTTAATATTGCCTCGTCCCTGTACAGCATTTTCCCAAGGCCCTCTCGGTCAATGCATATCGGTGACGTACCTGAGGCGAACGCGCGGCTTCTTCGCTCAAACCACGTGACCCGAAACGCATTGACCGAGCGGAAAAATCAGGCCTAGGGACTAGGCAAGGCTTAATACAGGTTTTACTGTAAATCAACGTAAATCACATCATACGAAAGTGTAAGGAACCTGGATCGAGAAAAGTATGTAACTAATAACACCCACCTACAGAGGATACATTATGTTCACTGCCATTCTCAGTGGGAGTGGGGTGGGGTTGAGTGTTTTCTTCTGACTTCACAGACACTTGTGCTTGTGAATCTTTCACCGCTTCAGGCTCGGTTCGTTCATTACCTTCCGCAGATGTCGTCGTATTAATAGATGAACTTGGGTCACTTGAAGGAGTATAGAGTAACCGGTCCGCAGCCGATTCTATAAAACAAACGTGGTTATATGATAAAGAGTTTGTAATTTCAAGTGTAATTTGTTTACCTACGAAGCATTTAGGAGTACCGAAAAACTCGTTGAAACGTGTCCGTGCGTTCCAGATTGAATTAGAGTTTGGAAATGTTGCTTTTTGAGGAGAGGAGAAAACCGGGGTACCCGGAGAAAAACCTCTCGAGCAAAGGAGACAACCAACAACAAACTCAACCCACATATGGCGTCGACCCGGACCACATTGGTGTTGGGCGAAATGTTCTCATCACGTGTTCAACCAAAAACTTTAAGGGGTAATGCCACGCTAGTTGCTATCTTTTTAAGAGGGTAAAACTTGTCTTCGCATCATTTGAATTCCTCAAATAATGGGCCAGTTTTGTTATTTGAGACTATATTAATACATTGCAACTGTTTCCTGTCGTCTTTAGCAAAGGGTGGAAAGAATGGGCATGGACTCGATGGACTGAAACATTTTTTAAAACATCACCAAAAATTATACTATGGTTAGTGCTCCCTGATGAAGTTTGTTTACTATGCTCCCATTTCTAATGGAGTATTTTACATGGGTTAAGGCTCTTGGTAATGACCTTAACACAGAACTGACCTAAAACAGCTACAATATCCTCGTGACAAAGCCTTTTTAATAAATGATCAAATTGAGACGTATTATCTGTCTGACGCGAATTATCCAACGGATAATCCGTCTCTAGTGTGAAAACGGCCATTTTTTGACGGCAGCAAGAGCGTCTAAGAAACAATAGGTTTAATGAGGAAACAACAACTTTGCACCTGCATCACCCTTTCTTGTACATTTTTTGCCGTTTCTGCGTTTTATGGAGGACGTAAACAAGAGACGACGAAATTTTATTTCTCTTTCTGAACTTGGACATGATTCTTAGGAATTCATCTCCCGGAGGGTTCGCATAAATTTGACGAAGTAAGTGGGTATGAATGAGACTGAAAGAACGCAAATTCCTTTTTTAAGGGACGTATTTGCTGCCGTCGCGTCCTCAAATCTTAAAGTCCCTAATGACGCTGGTTTACGCTCGAGCACTGCTTAGTATCGAGAAAATCTCCTTCCTGTAGTCGTACCCGTCTTAGAGTCTAAAGTTCTCTATAACTCAATTCTAAAGCTGCAAGAAAATGCTAGTTTATGGCAAGGAGGCGTATTTCAGCTTTCCCGTTCCTTTTCTTATAGAGATCGATACGTGAAGTTTGATGCTTGAACGGCCAGGCCTTAGGACAACATAACGTTGAAGTTGTACTTTTAAAAGTCACCGTTAAATAGGATCATGTAAACATGTATTTCAAATGCACGCAAACAAGGCATTTGGTTGGATAGCCTGTGTTACTAAGCTCTTGACATGAAAACTTTAATATTACCTGAGCCTATGACTTTAAATTTGAACTGTGTGTAGAGCTGACTGGCCTTTTCTCGCACTTTAGAATTCTGCTTATAGTTTCGTATCTAGAAAAAGAGAAAAAAAAAAACAAGAATAAGAACCAACAGCAATTAGGCATACAAAAGTTGAAGGTTTATCGCTTGTCTGCAAAAACATTACAGAGTGACCAAGGTTGTGAGATCAAGGGAAACTTTCATTCTCTACTTTCCTAACCAGAAACGAAGGAACACCGTAACTGTGGATAACGTTTAGAATGCTAACAGCAGGGCCATATCAATTTGCACCGAGAAATTTCCGTTCCTGACCGATCATAAGGTTTCGTAAATAATAGTGAGCTTTAGCATCGACGACGGTGACAGCAACGAGAACGTCAGCAATTCACTGATCAGTTTCAAAGCAGGTCATTAAGCCAAGCTACTGACAGATATAGATCTGGCCGAGGTTGTTCAAAGGTTGGATAGCACTATCCACCGGATAAATCACTATCCAGTGGATAAGTATTAAGGAAACCAATTGCACTATCCAGTGGATAGAGATTGATCCAGTGGATAGTGTTATCCACCTTTTGAACAACTGGGGCCTGATTCTGGATAGCTTGAGAGAGAAAATATGTTGATTTGACAAACCAAAGTGACTTTCTTCAATTTTCTTAAAAGAAATGAAACTAACCGTGATCAGGATATTTTTTTCATTCACTTTGCAGATCATTTCTTGCGGAAGTAGGCAAAACAAACAAAAAAACCGCCCCACATTTAAGAGAGCGGCCCAGAAAAAAGTGTTGATTGCGGGGTAAGACTAATCAGCAGAACTGCAGACCGCGGAACCTGTTTCATTACAACTGCCTTTAGCTAACGTGATTAAATAATTAGTTACATTCAATTATGACATTGACAGGGCGTTCACAGTCCCCTTTTTGCCGTAAGATCGTCGATATCGAGCGCTCACCTTCAGTGGCAGCCATTTTGTAATTGGATTCAAATGTACCGAGAGAGCGGGCCGTAGGGTTCCCAAACCGTCCCCCGCCCTTTAGGGACGGACCATTAGAAAAGTTACGGGGGGAGTGTGGAATTTTTGAGCCGCGGGAATTTTTTTCGTTATCAAATTCCTTGTATGAATTATTTTTAGGCCGTAGCATGAATATTGTTTGGGGTTAATTGGCGAGCAGGAATTATTTTCCATTTAATTTTCCCTTGCCCTACCACTACCTAAAACAAATTTTCTCAAGCGTTCATTTTCTTAACGGGGTGCAATGGCTTGGAACCAACTGTAAAATGAAACACGTGAGATGGGGGATCTTAGTAGCTTTAAACTCGCCATATCTTAGGAGATAACTTTTTATTATATTTTATCTTATTTCTTTAATACTCATTTCTTGCTGTTCCATTGTATTGTTAGTTAACCACTAGTCTTAATTTATATAAATTGTAATTATTACACGGCATGTCTGAAAACCAGCTTGCTGAGCCATTTACCGTGTTTAAATAAAGTTGATTGATTGATTGATTGCGCGAATATTTTTTTTTTGTACTACTTTGGGAGGATGAGAGAATGTAAATGTGCTTGTGAAATATAGATGATATTGAGCGAATGGCCGGGTGGTACCCGACAACTAGAGGGATGCGCGTGGGTGAGTCGCTTGTGTGAGTGTGTGTGATAGTATGAAAACCTTCTATCTCCTGGTTGAGGAGACCGAGATTGTACGTCTCGTTGGAGGAACATATGCGTCGTATTCTCAGGGCAAGGCTGAATGGAAAAGCTCGTTTAGTGTGTAAGGGGTGACATGATGAGCGTAAAACTCGGTATTGATGTTCGGCTGTAGGTTTAGTATAAAGAGCAATTTCAATGATCGATACCATCATTGAGGGACACCTTAACGTAGAGAAAGGAGAAAGATTTGAATGAGCAGTTTGACCAGTATAAAGAAAGTTTTACAACTCAATTGTAAAACGCAGTTAATGGAGCGTGACGCCCTCAATCAACAACGTGTAACGCAGTGTTATGCTATAGTCCTTATCAAATCTCGTAGAAGTTTACTCGTGGTGGGTAAAACTACTGGGTAGTACGTAAAATCACGGCTATAGCTGGGAAACTACTGATACAATAGCAATCCTTGTTTTTTGTCGCAGTTGAGGCTAGTTTCTGATGTATCGCTCGTTTTGTATGGCTAGTAAAAATAATTTTCCTTATGCATATCTCGTGGAGCACTTTAGGTGCACGTTCTATTCTGTAGTACAGTATTTTTCATTGGCTTACCTTGTGATAGCACTCGGACTATAAAAGGCCTAGTAAAAGTCTCGTCTCTCATTCCGAGCTGTATTGCGAAGTTGGTTACTTCAACCGTCCTAAAGTTTTGTAATTCCCACCCTTCCCTCCTTTTGGAGGCTTTGTTGTTGTTCCTAATACACACGGGCTCACCGCTTTCTTTCGCCTTCGGTTTAAGTCTCACGGCGACTTCCCCAAGCTTTGATTTTAACGCAAACTTTTATATTTGATTGTATTCCAGCATGTGCCGGCGGAGTCGGCTCGTAGTGCTGATAAGATAAAGTTCCTAGAACAAAAATTTTACCTACACCGTTCCATTAAGTTGCACGGTGCTGGCCGGAGGTTTCAGCTCGTAGTGCCGTGGAGTGTTAGACCGTATTAAGTTTGTTTCTTTCGGACCTACCTGAACTTGTCCGATCCGGCGCGTGTAAATTAGCGCCGGGGAGATAAGTAAGGCTTTATGGTCACGCTATGGAAGTCGTCCACCACGCCGATCGCGGAGCGGTGTTCCCCCCATTACGCCACAGGCAGGCGCCAATAATACCCTCATCGTTCTCTCATCCTACTGTGTTTAAATCTATCCCGCTTGTTCCTTCCGACGACTACTAACAAGCCGGAAGTCCGCGATTCGAGGACTTTCTGTTTCGGAACCAGAGCTCTCGATTAGTGATACTAAACCTTGCCTGCGTAGCAGGCGTTTGAAGAGGAAGGGAAAGGGAGTTTTAAGCGCGAGAGAAACGTGAAGGGCGCGTTCCGGCCCTCGCGTTTCTCTCGCGCCTAAAACTCCCTTTCCCTTCCCCTCCAAACGCCTGCCACGCAGGCTATACTAAACCGAAATCGACAACAGTTTTCTATGGTCTGTACTGTTATCGAAAATAGCTCTCGACCAATCAGCGGGCGAGAAATCTCTCAGTCATTGTAAAAAATTACTTGTAACTTATTATTTTATCACGTTAGCTAAAGGCAGTTGTAATAAACTGTCCTTTTTTAGGTTCCGCGGGTTCCGCGGTCTGCAGTTCCTCAGATTAGTCTTACCCTTGATTGTGATCATCTGGTAAACACAATCAAATTTTCATGGTCCAACTGTTTACATAATTAATTAGGGGTGTCCCACTGTAATATCTGGTACCATTAACATACATGCAAAAAAAGACTGAACTACTCACCCTTTTGACTGTCTGAACTATGTCTGGGTTTTTCTTTAAAGTATCAGGGCTGATTCCCATCTCAGAGATTTGAGTAATAATTTTCAAGCACTTTGGGACATCCTATAGGAAAGAAGAAATCAATGCATTAAAGACTACAGACTGAAATCCAAAAGAAATTTTGTGATTTGAGCACAACCGTTTTATCAATATTGACCTAGATTAACGAACACGTGATTAAGGGACACGCGACTTTGAATACAAATAAACAAGTGTGGATATTCCAATTCACAAACTGAAATAATCGTCAAAGGGTAAAATATGCCTGTAAGATGCATTGCAGTTTGCTGCAACAACACTGGTGACCCTAAGAAGGGGATAAGCATACATAAAATCCCATTTCTCAGTTTCTGAATTTATGTCTCATGATCAAATGTGAGCCTGTCAATTTAACAACATTTAGACTTGAAAATTTTCCTTTAAAAAATCTCATTTGTCCAAAATGCAATATTTTTTGGAAGAAGTTCTTGAAGTAATGTGCTCTTTCCACTCACAAAATAAAAATATTTACATTTGACATGTAGGCACTTTGATAAAACAACAGATAAGGAGCTATTAAGCAATGCTGAGGGAACAGCACAAAACCAAGGTATTGGTTCATCTGTACATTGTACTCACAGGAGCCTCAACAGTAAGAGACATCACAAGATCATAATTCATTTTGTCCAAAATTTCCTCCACAGTAGGCGGTGTGGCTAAAGAAAACATAAAGTACAATGAATACAGTATAGGCATAGTTATTAAAGTGGAATGGTCATGAAACCCGTTCGACTCCTTTATTATATATCCTCAATCTCTGTAATAGACAGACTGGACTCTGTCCCTAATTTTGTAACAGAATTACAATGTAGGAAGGTTTGAATTTAACAATTTCAGAAGTTTTGACTTTCACAATGTAGGGAGGTTTGTGGTGCTTCACTGTTGGGAGTGAAACCCAAGTAAAATACATGTACAGTGTAACTAAAGCAAGTTGATAATCACGGTTCAGGAGAGTAGATCAAGTACAATTCAAAGATTCAAAAGCCAAAATAAATTGCCAAGGGTGGATCCAGAAAACTCAGAAAGGGGAGGACACTTGCCAACTATTTTCTATTCTTTTTGGAGAATTATCAAAAATAGTACAAAATTTCACAGGAAAAGGGGTGGTCACAGTCGCTCTGGCCAAAGCCTTAAAATCTGTCCATCAGATTGCAGGTGCCATCCTTCTTTAAAAAGAATAAAGCAACATTTTCGGAGAAATATTAATACACAATAATCCACCCAGTTTTGTTTTTTGTGCCTGTTGTGACAGGTATACAGTCCTGTTTTTCTTTGGCTTTGCATTTTTAATTGATTTGCAACACCTATTTCAAACTGAGCTCCTCTTGACAAGGTCAAACAAACAAATCACTGGATTGGACAGCAAATTGACCTTGATAAACAATGTGTGACTTTACTTTGAAAATAATGCTGATTTGTTTACTTTCAAAAAAAGTCTGTTCTGTTTGGAACTGCTTTAAACACAACCCAAAATTCTTGATTTATATGAACTTGTGCATTTCTTGCATGAATCAGTTATAAAAACAGCATACATTTCACAATCTTATAAACATGTATACAGTTGAACCTCCATTTAACGGCCACCCTCAGGGTACCAACAAGTGCTGCTTAACGGGGTTAAATGGGTGCTCAATAGAGGTGCTTAAGTCATAAAGTTATAAATTAGCATAATCTTTACTAGCAGAAACACTTTATTCTGAAACAGAGACGTGACCAGAGCAGCAGTACCGGTCCACAATCAGTCATCACCTTCAATCTCACACTGTATATTTTCCTTCATCATATTCTTAACATACCGGTACATGTAAAGCCAAACTAGGTGTGCATGCATTCCTCGCTTTATGGCCACCTAATAGAGGTCACAATTATGGAAGAACTTTTGTTAGGAGAGCCAAAAGGTGGCCGCACATGCTTAAGAGAGGTGGCTGCTTAATGGAGGTTTAATTCCCATTCTTTTCCACATTTATTTCGGGACTAAATGCTTAATAGCCGCTTAACAGGGAGTAGCCACTTTATTTGGGTTGCTTAACAGGGATTCAGATGTACTTACGTATTCTCCTTTCACTCTCCCTTTTCTCAGCTTCTTTGCATTTTTCTCGCTCTGCTCTTTCCCTGGCCTTTTCTCGTTCCTCAACTTCATCTGGTTTGTCCTTACTTTTTTCCTGACCTTCTTCTTTCTTTTCTCCTGCATCTTTGACTTGTGGAGTCTCCTGCCGTGTTTTTGTTTTTTTCTTCTTTGGTTCTTCACTTTCAGAAGTGACCTTGATAATGGATACACTACATCAACTTTCATAAAAAATATATTCTCATTATAACTGAAGTGTCCTTTTCCTTCACTGCTCTGATACATTAGGTGATAATAGGGCATAAAACTGTGAAACTTTAAATGATTGAAAAAAATTATGTATCATACATTCAATGAATGTGTAAATATAATGTAGCTTTTTATTCTATTATTTTGGGGGGCGGGGAGGGGAGGGGCAGGTAAAGTGGGCTTCCATTAATATCTCTCAGTGCAGTGTACCTGTGAAAATGAAAACAAGAAGTAGCTAGATGCAATGATAAAAGAAACTTATTATTAACTTAGAAAAATAGAAATCCCATGAAAAGGCTAAAAAATACCACTTTTTTATACATGACAGCTGAAAAGTTATTAATAAAATGAAGGTAGTCTATAGTAATGGGTTCAAAGTGAATGACTTTTGAGTCAGCCAATTACTTAGAATACAAAAAAATCATATATGATATGGTACAATAAACGACAATTATGCTGACAAAATAATAGGCACAACCAATATACATGTATAACCAAAAAAATATCATTAAAATTGATCAGATATTTCATCAAGTATTAGGATTGCTGACTTAAGTATGTTGCTTTGATGGTATTTCAAGGGTAGTCAGCAGTACATGGCACTCAGATGCAGTTTTGAGAAGATATTTAAATTGTAAATTCATTAAGAAGTTGATAAAAACTCTTTACAACATACTTCCACTTTGTCATCTTCTGAGCTTTCTTCATCAAGGGTTTGTTCAAAAGAACTCTCCTAGTGGAAAAAGGGGTAAGGATCAAAATGGAAGATGGATTGGAGGAGTTCAAACAATTTGTCAATGATAGAACAAAAACAGACTACCAGTCACACTACCAAGAAGGTCAAACCATTTGATGGAAATAAAACTTGAGGATCTACATGTACCTTGATTGAATAAAAAGAAAATCAAAATAAAGATTTATTAGAAATCCTTATTCTTGAAACCAGAAAGATTGCTGTGGTAAATTTATTTAAGAACAGCTGCACACAAAAAGGAGCTTGGCATTGAAGTGATGAAAAGTTCCCTACTAGCAGAGGTCTCTCATGGCAAAAGAAACATGAGAGGAAGAAAAGAAGAGACCTCTGCTGGTCTCAGAGGAATTCTTTCATTTAGCCACCGACCATATTTGTGGTTGAAACTGAAATATTTCGTCACCAAAATCTTTTCAGAGTATTAAAATCAGAATAAAATTGGGATGCAGTGGGGCATAGAGGGGTAAGACAAGATGACAAGATGATTTATTAAACTCAGCTCAGTTTTACATGACATAAAGGTTAAATTTACATAGGCATCTAAACACAGCAACTAAGGAATACAAGAAAAACGGTAACAACAAAATGGAGAACGAGTTGGGATCATCCAAATGGCAAAGGCTAATCTAGTGGATGACCCCAGCAGTAAAATACAATAATAATTATTGTATTCTTACAGACAGAATACATATACATATTTTTTATAAAAAGTATTTCTTCATGCACTAAGGCAGATAATTAATTAGAATAACAATTGAGGATAGAGTTCTTAAAGGTTTTACGAAATATCCTAAGAAAACTTGAATTATTTATACTTGTAGGCAAGGAGTTCCAAAGGTGAGGACCAGTGAATTTTAGGGAGCGTAAGCCATATTGGGTAGTATATTTAACTGAGGTTACGTAAAGATTTCTATTACATGATTACCTTGTTGAATAGGAATGAACAGAAGAAGTAAATTTGAAATATTCACTGAAACAGGGGGGTAACAGTAAGTTGAATGCAAAAATCAAAACAAGCACAGAAACTGCTGAATGAAGCCACAATGGGCTTGATACATGATGGATTTTGACTGGCTGTGAAAATCCTACATGTAAGCTTTTTTATCCACTTTTTTATTCACTTATTCTTTCATACCTGATTGTGTTTAGATCGTTTGAATTTCTTGTCAGCTTTTTGCTCCTCCTCCTCCTCAGATTCTAGTTCTTCCTCTGAATCATCTTTGTTTTCTTCTTCCTCATTGTCTTCATCATCTTCTCCTTCTTCATCAACTTCTTGGTTTTTCATTCCCCATTTCACGTTTGGTTTCTTCACAATTTTGACCAAAGCCTTTTTAAATTTCCTACATGAGCAGTTTGAGTTCTTTGAAAACTTCTCTTTGTTCTTCCCAGACGGAAATATGTCTTCAGCTTGCATAAGTGCTCTGAAAAAAAAAAAATTGATGAAAATAGGAAAGTTAGCAATGTTTGCATTGATTACCATTATAAAATTTATTCACAATTAACTTAACAAGGTGTACTAAAATGCTACAAAAAAGCAACCCATACCCTACCTTATTTTGCAACTTTAATATTAAGAAGGAACATCTTGAATAGAGAGACATCAGTCTGTCGTGGGTGACACTTCTTAATTACACACTACTAAAATTGTCTGGGGGAAGAGGGTCTATTTTCCCTTCATAAGGGTGATTCTGTTCTGGAAAATGTTTAAGTCAGGTAACACTTACTCCTCGTGAGATCCACAGAAATATATTGCAAACTTTTCAGGTGGAATCTTCTCATCTGGTGCAGGAAGACAAATCTGAATTACGAAATGAAATAAATTTTTGCAAATATATTAATAAAAGTTCACTTCAAAGAGATGAAGCTGAAACTTATTACTACTATTCTTATCTAGTCAGGCTAAGGAGGATATCCATGCATCCTTGACCAGATTAAGGTCCAGGGGTTTCAATAAGCACCAATAGCCGACAAAACGAGTCGGTTACTTTTTTCTACAAAAAAGAAGCAACTAGTTTAAATAATGTTGTAAACAAAAAAAATATGTCATAAAATCTGAATGAAAACATAATTATGATGTGTTTTCATAACTAAAAGGCACACTGGTTTTATGTTATGCTTTAGTCACGTGAACCTATATTTCAGTCATTTTTGCACAAGTTTCTTTTAAGGTAAACTGGTAAAAAGGCAATAAATCAGGATGGTGTGATCCTGGAAACTTTAATCCAAAGTCAGTTAGTGGTGAAAATTTTATTGGGATTGGACAAGGACAAACTAAAAAGCCGCTTTTAAGGCAAAAAATATTAGTATGGTCTCTGAAAATGTGATCTACAAACTCAATACAACAGTATTCCACTGATAATGCCCAAAACTGTGTACAGAAAATGGAAAAAAATGAGTCTCCACGTCCAGCACTCAGAGGGAAGCGGAACCGAATTTTCAAAATACTATGTGTCTGGCAAATATCTGATTATCTTTGCCTTTTGGTAGATTACATGTATGCTAAAAAACGTTACAGATTATAAAAGGTACAAGGTTTTCACCGACATCAAATGTATAGCATTTGCAAATTTCAACTACCAGACACAGTATTTTGAAATTGCTGGACAATAGTCATAGGTAGGTAAAAAATGGTGCACTTTAACAAATCCATTGCATTCAGATAGAAACGTGCTCTTCCATGGAAAGCTAGAGACGTCATTCAGGACATATAATAATTTATATTTTCGAAATGGCACGAAAACAAGTGGCTTACTGGTCATGTTCAGAGCAATGCTACGTTGCCAAGCTTATTTTCGTGAAGCAGTGATCGACCATTTTTGGTGTTCGTGAATTGTGATGTACTGAAAAACTGTTCTGTGAATCGTGATTGAAGTGCACTCCGTGAAACGTAAACTGCCAAACTCCTCGAATGTGTACACGTACATTGAAGATCAATATTGAAGGAATTAAATCATTAATTTGGCTAAACGACCTTTACTACCATCTGGTGGCTTGATTTAACTTACAGCTTGATCAAAGATCAAAGGTCAATAATATATTTGTTTCATAATCGTGAAACGCAGAATTGTTGTTCGTGAACTCGTGACGACCTTGTTGCCCCCCTTAATTCTTGTACGTTTTTATATTTTCTCATAAAAAGAAAATGAACGATCGAGGTATCGCGAGATTGCGAAGGGATTAACCATCAGAAATCATCGACACGAGCAGTCTCGCTAGCTACAAGTACAGCTGTAAAATAAGATCCCATTTGTAGAATGGATCGAAGCTACTTTGGACTTTTAACTACCAATGCAAGGAATAAATACTTACAAGACACTGTTGTGTAATAACGTCGTTCCTTTTTCTTTTCCGGTTGTTTTTTATCCGCGGCATGACTGGATCGGCGTTTTCGCGATCAAGTTTTGAACGGAGCTCTTTGAGAAGACGCAGCCGTTCGGCATCCCTTGCTTCCACGGACTCTCTCAGACGAATAGTTTCAGCGAGGATCTTTTCCAGAAGAGCTACACAATCGTCACCCATTTTGCAGACAGTTATTTAGGTAAGATAAGAAGCAAAAAAGTGAAACAGCGATTGATGTGAAGAGGAACGACTCACCGACGATGACAGGGAGTGACAAACTGCAAAATGGCTTTTAAACTATGCCGCCAAGAACCTGCCGCTGTCCCGCCAAAAATGGGGTTTCGTGATTGGCTGAATTTTTTATTTAGCTGGCCGTGATTGGCCAAGAAGTAATCTCCGCCAGATTTGCTCGGTCGGGTTGCCTGACTCTTTCTATCTGAAACAACAATCAGTTTGCTGCAGTTCGATCTCTCGTTTGAGTAAGCAAAGTGGTAACCAGCAAAGTAGAGTTTTTTGTAGCCATTGCTACGAGAAGTTATCTAGGGCTACATTCTGGAAGCATCGTAAGCTTTTCTACGGCAGACAATGTACACACTGACGAGAGAAGCATATATGTGACAAGCGCAAAAAGGACATTGTTTAAGCGTTGCATGGAAAACGGCTTCTTAACTTACATTTTGCCTCAGTTTGTTGCGGTACTTTCCGATCAAAGGCGTGCGTTTTGAAAAGTAATCATTTAAATATTCAAGTAGTGTGCATTCAACAAAGTGTTCCTACAGATGAGCTTTGGTAATTAAGATTATTGTTTGTTACCTAAAGGACCATGTTTAATTAGCCGTGTAAAATGAGTACGGCTAAAGCGACGGCGGTCACCTTTTGCCTATCCGGCCCGACCACCTCTATAATTAAGCAACGGCCACCAAACATTTGACACACTTAATTACAGTTTCATGGCTTTGCTTTGAAAAGATGCCGCTGAAAGGAAATTAGCCTGTTCCAGGCGATCAGATTGTGGGGACGGTGTAAAATGATGTGAGCTCTGGCTTGGCGCCGAACTTCACTCAGATCTGGACGCCTGGAACAGGCTAACCGAATGAAAATACAGTCCGAGATAGAAGGTGATGACTGACTAGTTTTGGAATGTAACGTTTCAGTTACAGACATTGCCCCTTGCTCGTCCTGGCTATATCTCAGATATCTAATCCTGCCAAAGATTTTCCAAATTTCTGACTAACCTCTATTCAGCGACCAACATACATAAGCGGCTTCTTGCCGATACCCCGAGAGTGGGTGCTTTAATAACGGAATACTGTATTACATGTAAGATGCTAGTCTGCGAGCAAGCCGCATGGAGCTCGTATAACTGAGCCTGCACGCAGGTGGAAGAGAAATAAAGAGCGTCGTGATCTTCCTTCACGCCTTTTTTGTATGGACCGATAGAAGTGACCTGAACCAGGCATCGGCCCTGGGAATGTACTCCCTTATATAAGCCATATAGGTAGGTATGTACCGCCCCAAGGACGGTATGGTTTGTGCGCCGATTTGGTCTGAAAAACGGTATATACTTTGTCCATCTTGGTCTGGAAACGGGTATAGTTTTCGAGGGAACCACAGTAGTGTGTCAATGTATTCGTTGTTTCAGTCCAAATGGATAAGAAAGAAAGGGCAATATGCGAATTCGATGTCTTCTTGTTGGTGTTCTAATCTCAGTAATGATTCAGTGCCCAGCAGGGTTCGTGAAAATACAGTTTTGAAAAATGCTCATTCTGGCGGGCTGAGCAATCTGTCTAAGGCCAATGCCAACCCTTTCTTTGTCAAGGAACACAATGCTCTCGGAAGGGCTGCGGAAATAACGCTTTGCACTAGTACTAAAACAAGAACGCTCTTACTAGTGTGAGTTTCGCTTGCTTGCACATAAGATAAGAAATGAGGAGGCGATTAGACCGCGAGTGGTCGTCCTTCTTTCTTTAGCCTGTTCCAGGCTCCGAGATAAATGGCTCTGCTGAAAATTGACAGCCTGCGTAACAAGCGTTTCCGTTTGGTTTCGGAGCAAAGAAAGACCGAGGAAAGGGATTCTCGGTTTTTGCCGCTCTCGTTTCATTTCTCGCGCGGAAACGCTTGCTGCGCAGACCAAGCAAGAAGCGTTTCCGACATGAAAATTGTTCATAAAATTCGCAATGAGCGTATTCAAAATTATTTTTGAGCTTTATTCTAATGTATAAAAGCAATACTGCTATTGGGAGCAAAACCTGGTCCAAGTAACTCAAATAACCGGTTAAAATAAAAAAAATAAGTAGACCTGGTCAAAGAAGGCTACTGAAATCGGATCCGTGGCTCCGTCTTCTGACTGCGTAAAATACTGGAAATACTCTAGAGCCGAAAGTGCTAAAGAGAAAATCGAGTTTGCATGTGCTTCTCGCAAGCCTGTGGTAGTATTTCTAAGTTGGAAAGCACACTAATATTAGCACAATACCGGAAATTGTGTAAGTTTGTTATATTTAATTTGGTTCTACGGCCAGGTAGGTTCCATACAGCGCACAGCTTTGAAAATGCCTTTGTGAAATGCCGTAACATATAATCTTACCCACACTAATGCCGCATTAGAAGGCATTAGGAATAAAATCGTTTATCTGTACAGAGTTCTCAATGTTTAACAATTTCTTCAGGGTATATGTTATCGAAACCAAGCTGGATTTTGTTTCTTTTGACGATAAAAATCTTCAAAGACGACGAAAAATTGGCGAACGTGACTTTCCCAGACAAACTTCTAGTGACAGATCAGGTTCAATGTCTGAGTCACAGCAGGGACTAGAAATTTGTCACGTCATTAGTGTAAAGCACTATTCTGTTAGCCTATTCCAGGCTCCGAGATAGTCGGGTCCGCTGAATTGAGAAAGCACAAACACGAAAATAACTTTTCGCGTGCCCCTTTTTCTTTCGCGTCTTCCCCACTATCTGAGAGCCAAGCGGCCAAGAAGAGCAAGGAGAAACTGCTGTATTCGCACGCTATTATTCTGCCTGCGCCTGGGAAATTCACCCCAAACTATTGTCTTCCCAAGATCTATATAAGGCCTGAATTTCAGCCGCCTCCTTCATTTGCAAAGACACTCGGGCTTATTATAGCGAGCGAAGGAGGAGGATGAAATTCAGGCAACTGATCCATAGCCTGTGTAGCAAGCAGAAAAGCCGCGAAGGATTTCAAATCCACATTTCCCATTCTTCTCACGACTTGACAGTCTAAACCACAAAAACAATTGTAGAACTCGTAGAATGAGTCAGTCATGAGCAATAAATCCCAGGCTACTTGAGCCACGATCTTTTTCGCCAGTCATGACACTATTTCACAAACAAACAAACCAACGCAAACAAAGAATGGGAATTTCTAATTCAAGAATTTATTCTGTACATAGGAAAGAGTAGTAAAAGGAACAAGGTATAGAAAAGAAAATTTAAAAACTATATGCGAAAGAAGAGGCTGGTACGAACTGGGCATTCCTTACAGACACTACTTGGTTTTTTAAACCGATACAACAGTTAGTGAAGATGCTACGTAGAAAAAGTGACACTAATATGAGGTTTAATTGCATGACTTCAGAGGCGCTCAGTTCCACAAAAGCAACTCCTTAAAAAATACAACAGATCACTTTTATGTTACATAAAACTCGCGAAAGGGTGAAATGCAACAGATAATACGACGCGACTTACTTATGACGCAAAGACAAACACTTTGTCAAACTGTTTCTAAAAGCGGACATGAAAACAACTGTTCAGGATTTTTAAAACACGGTCATGTTTACGTTATCTAAACTGGGCAATCATTCATTTCTCTCGCGTGGTCAAACTAGTCCTCGCGAAAAGAGATTCTCGCGCGCGGCACACCTATCTCGCGGGAGAGGCAAGATTGGTAGACCCTCTTGGAGAAATGAGACACCCGACCTAGACTTAGCCTGCGAATACAGTCCTCTACTTACTCCTCAGTGCCAAGGACTTTTCGACGTTTCGTTTCTCCCGCAAACCTCCCTTACGGACAGGAGCGACGAGAGATGGCTGTATTCGTAGGCTATCCTAGGCTACACGCACTGTAGATCTGTCCTTGAAACTTGCATTGCCAGGGTCGGTATACTGTTGAGTATGTAATGGAATGTTGCGCAGCTCGTATGACACTTCTTAAGCAGTACTATCACATGTTCGTCAATATGTTACCAACAATAAAACTTGGCAGATTTCTTGCATTCTGATATGGGAACCGGCTCTTGAATGTTAAAGGGTAAAAACTCTTAATCTGGGCTTGATATGTCCATATCACAGGGCGATAAGTTTTCAGTTGTGTCGTTTTGTATTTCCATTGGTTCTGGTGTTAGATTATCCACGCTTGTATCCAATTCTGGTCTTTTTTCCTCTGGTATACATTCCTTCGTTCTGTTTTCTTGGTCTTCAACTTTTGGTTCTATAAACGAAAAAGTCATATTTTGAGACAAATAATTTGTCCAAAAACAAACGTAAGTGACTAAGAAAATAATCTACACAACGCCATTTTAGACTGCTACCAGCTTATCAGGATTGTGACCATCCGAGATCTGCCTACAGTCAAACCAGCATTTACCTGACCTCTATTGCGCAGTCACCCTCTGTTAAGCCGTCATTTACCAAAGTCCCAGAAAATCATTTCGATTTACAGTGGAACCCCGCCTATCCGTTTATACGACCACCTCGTTATTACGACAATATTCTTTAGACCCAAACGTAAGAATCACTGAGTCTTTTTATTTTTGTCAAGACCCTATTAATGCGACCACCGTTATTACGACCAGAATTTTCTTGCCCAACGGTGGCGCATAAACGGGGCCCACTGTATTAATGTAAAACTGACTTGTACAGTGGAACCCCGTTAACGCGACCATGGGGTGTGGTCTTAAGGCGGAGTTCCACTGTACTAAGCGGTCGCGGTCAACTTTTCCGAAGTCCCATTTTTTCATTGTCATCACCTCTATTAAACGGTCAGTTTGACAATATGTAGCATACTATTGCAACAGATACACTGTTTATGGCTTTTATTAGAGGTCTTTAATTTCCTTTCTTTTGGTAGAGACACTTTGAGGAAAATTTCTCGTGGAATAGATATTTCTCTCTTTCACCACCTTCATTTTCTTGAATAGCTTCTAGGTTTGTCAAACCTGCAGTACAATGTAAGCGGCCAGTAAGCCATTCCCCAAGGGTAACCACTTAATATTGCCTTGTCCCTGTACAGCGTTTTCCCAAGGCCTTCTCGGTCAATGCATTTCGGTGACGTATTTGAGGCGAACGCGAGGCTTCTTCGCTCGTATTACGTGACCCGAAACGCACTGACCGCGCGGAATAATAAGGCTTTGGGACTAGGCAAGGCTTAATACAGGTTTGACTGTAATTCACATCTTACGAAAGTGTAAGGAACCTGGATCGAGAAATGCATGTAACTAATAACACCTACCTACAGAGGATACATGATGTTCACTGCCATTCTCAGTGGGGGTGGGGTGGGGTTGAGTGTTTTCTTCTGACTTTACAGACACTTGTGCTTGTGAATCTTTCATCGCTTCCGGCTCGGTTCGTTCATTGCCTTCCGCGGATGTCGTCGTATTAAGAGATGAACTTGGGTCACTTGAAGGAGTGGATAGTAACCGGTCCGCAGCCGATTCTATAACAAACGTGGTTATATTATAAAGACTTAGTAATTTAAATTGTTATTATTACTACATGAGAAATTTCTACAATTTGATTGGCTTAGAGCAGTGGTATTTCAGTTTAATTTGAAATACCTACATGTGAAAATTACAAACCTTTGCGCGTAGTGGTATAAACAAATAATAGCATGATTTGTAGTGATATTTGGCGTAAATACCACTTGTGATATTTCAAAATTGTCTAAAATTTCATTCGCCTAACGGCTCGTGAAATTACGTATAACAATTTCGAAATATCACTCGTGGTATTTATGACAAATACTACTACAAATCATGCTATTACCTATACTAATTTGTTTACTTAAGAAGCGCTTAAAATTCTGAAGAACTCGTTGAAACGTGTCCGTGTGTTCCAGATTGAATTGGAATTTGGAAGAGTTGGTTTTAGAGAAGAGGAGAAAACCGGAGTACCCGGAGAAAAACCTCTCAGAGCAGGGGAGAGAACCAACAACAAACTCAACCCACATATGGCGTTTAACCCGGGCCACATCGGTGGAAGGCGAATGCTCTCATCACATGAAACGATCACGTGATCAACCAAAAACTTAAAGGGGCTATGCCACCCTAGTTAATATCTTTTGAAAAGGTAAAACTTGTCTTCGCATCAATTGAATTCCAAAAATAATGATCCAGTTTTGCTATTCAAGACTATATTTAGGCATTGAAACTGTTTCGTGTCGTCTTTTGCACAGGATGGCAAAGATGAGTGTGGATTGAAATTTTTTTAAAGCTATGTCTGCAAAAATCACCAAAAATTACACTATGGTCAGTGCTCCCTGATGAAGTTTGTTTACTATCTTCCCATTTCTAGCGGCATATTTTTATAGGGGTAAAGGCTAGGTAATGACCTTAACACAGAACTGACCTAAAACAGCTGCAATATACTCGTGTCACAGCCCTTTTAAGAATTCAATAGAAACTCGAAAAAGCACGACGAAAGGAAATAATTAACAAGGAGAGAATGAGAGAGAGCCATCATGGAGTAGTATAAAGACTATCAACCAGTGAATGGTTCAGTTCTCCTTTACTTCCAAAGGATGACAGGCAGACCCTCCGGGGTGGACAAGAAACTCATGACAGCCTTTGGTGCTTACCACTTAACACAATATCCGGGTGGAAATCTTGTGCATAAAAAAAAAGCTAAAAAATATGGCGTGTTGAGAGAAAAAGCAGCTACAAAGTTTATAAAAATCAGCTCAACAGACTTAAAAGAATAGAAAAGCTGCCTCGCATCAAATCAAAACCAATATTTTCTGACGGCAGCGAGAACGCCTAAAAGTGATGTTATATGGGACGATTCGCAACGATGATTTTCAGCGCAACACAGCGTTGCAACCTTGTTGCGACATTGTTTCGAATGGTTACAACATTGTTCCAGCATTGCAACGCTGTGTTGCGCTAAAAATCGTCGTTGCGAATCGTCTCGTGTAACGTGACCTTTAGTCCCTAATGACTGTGGTTTACGCGCGAGCATTGCTTACCATTGAGAAAATCTCCATCTCGTAGTCTTAATCAATTCTAAAGCTGCAAGAAAATGCTAGTTTATGGCAAGGAAGCGTATTTCAGCTTTCTCTTTCTCTCTTCTTATCGAGATCAACACGTGAAGTTTGATGCTTGAACGGCAGGGGCCTTAGAACAACATTACATTGAAGTTTCTAAAAGTCACCGTTAAATAGGATCAAGTAAGCATGTATTTCAAATGCACGCAAACAAAGCATCTGGTTAGATAACCTGAGTTACTTAGATCTTTACATGAAAACTTTAATATTACCTGAGCCAGTGACTTTAAATAGAGATTTGAACTGCGTGTAGAGCTGACTGGCCTTTTCGCGCACTTTAGAATTCTGCTTATAGTTTCGTATCTAGAAAAAGAAAAAACAAATACAAGAATAAGAACCTATAGCAATAAGGAATACAAAAGTTGAAGGTTTATCATTTGTCTACAAAAACATTACATAATCCATAAACTCAACCTTCAAACATTATCTTCGTAAAACAAAATTGAATAAATAACTGCAGGGGCAGACCCAGGAATTTTTGTCAAGTGGGGTCCATACATCCTCGGGGATCGAGAGTCAGGGGAAGTCAGTCGGGTCGGGAGAAAAGGCGCGACAAAAGTTTTCAAGCACGGCCGGAAGAGCCCCTGGATACCGACTCTCACTGCACCATTTCCAAACGGTTAATTGGGCACAAAAAATGCTTTGTATTATTGTGCCCAATCGGCGAACAGCATCTCCTGAGTTCTTTTCGTGTGTTCGTACACGACAGCTATTGTTTCGTCATACTTATCCGGTTCGTTTACCAAGGTTGTGAGATCAAGGGAAACTTTCATTCTCTACTTTCCTAAAAAGAAACGAAGGAGCTACCGATGATTCTGGGAAACGTTCCGGACGCCCACAGTAGGACCATTCCAATTTGCACCAAGAAATTTCTGTTCCTGACCGATCACAACATTTCATAAAGAATACCAAGCTTTAGCATCGACGACGGCGACAGCAACGAGAACGTTGACCAGCAATTCACTGATCAGTTTCAAAGTAGGTCATTAAGCCAAGCCATTGACAGATATAGATCTGATTCTAGATAGCTTGAGAAAGAAAATATGTTGATTTGACAAACCAAAGTGACTTTCTTCATTTTTTAAGAAATGAAACTAACCGTGATCAGGATATTTTTTTCATTCACTTTGCAGACCATTTCTCTCGAAAGTGGGAAAAACAAACGAAAAAAAGCAAACACCTCACACTTTAGAGAGTGGCCCACAACTTTGAGCATAGTTAGAGTTTCAGGAGAAAAAAAAGTGTTGATTGTGACCACCTGGTAAACACAATCAAATTTTCATGGTCCAACTGTAGACAATACTAATTAAGGGTGTCCCACTGTAATATCTGGTATCCATAATTAACATACATACAGAGAAAAAATGACTGAAGTACTTACCCTTTTGATTGTCTGAACTATATCTGGGTTTTTCTTTATAATATCAGGGTTGATTTCCATCTCAGAGATTTGAGTAATAATTTTTAAGCACTTTGGAACATCCTATAGGAAAGAAGAAATCAATGCGTTAAAGACTACAGACTGAAACAAATCCAGACAATGGTCTTTTTATAATTTATTTGACTGCATGATACATGTTATTTTATTTTAATAATCTTAATAATCTTAGTCTGAAGCACTGATTTTTTCAGGTTAGAGACAAATTAAAAGTAGCGCACTCAGGTACGTGGAAAGCTCCACTTTTAATTTATATTCTATTTTTCCTTACTTCTATCCAGTGTCTATCCCTTAGTTATTTGATTTATTCATTTATTTCCTTAGTTATTTAGACTTTCACTGTATTTTAAAAACTATCTGTTTTGCTCTACCCGCATAGATTAGCCCCGCTATTTGTACGTAGAGCAGTTTTGTAAATTTTCTTTTAAAAATCCGAATCAACAAATTTTTCGAAACGGATTGCACTATAAAAATTAACGCTAAAAAAGAACGACGTTTCGAACGTTCAACGGTCATTTTCAAGTTCAGAATTAAAAAATTAGCAAGTGCTTATATACAATAGTGAAAAGGCTAATGAGATACTGTCTTAAAACTCTAAAATATTTATTTTTTATCTCCTTAGCTTTTCTTTTATCATTCACGATGTAATTTTCTTGTTTTCTTTCTATGTAAATATTTTAGAGTTTTTAGAGTAAAGTAATGTGCTCTTTTTTACATTATACATGTAGGCACTTTAATAAAACAACAGATAAGGAGCTAAACAATGCTGAGGGAACAGCACAAAACCAAGGTATTGGTTCATCTGTACATTGTACTCACAGGAGCCTCAACAGTAAGAGACATCACAAGATCATAATTCATTTTGTCCAAAATTTCCTCCACAGTAGGCGGTGTGGCTAAAGAAAACATAAAACACACATTAATACAGTATAGCATGGTTATTAAAGTGGGATGGTTATGAAACCTGTTCGACTCCTTTGTTTTATGTTTTTGTTAGCTTTTTTGAACCTGACCGTGCACAACGTTCAATAGCATTCCTATCATTTTGAACTTGCTGACCCACAGAAACATGGCATCAATTTATTCAGTTCAAAGTTGTGAACAAAAAACAAAGGATTGTTGCACGATCAGGGGGCTTCCAACAGCACAGTAGTGTTCAACTTTGATGTTTTTCCGGGTTTCATAACCAGTCTCCTCTACCGACTATGGTATAAATAAGGCAAAATACAGCCTAAAAACAGATGAACAGTAATTGAATAAGTACAGCCAGCACAATTATCCACACACAGATTCTCCATTCTAATCTCTGTGTATTTCCTTGAAGAATTAGTTGAGAGAATTTGATAACGGATGAAAGCATTTTCCCTTAGGTGATTATTTTATTAATTCTTATAACCCTTTCTCTTGAAAATCTATGAAAAATGTTAGGAGAAATTGATGTTGGTCACCGTACCAAACTTCATACAATTCTGTACTAAGGACATGTAATACACAGACTTGGCTCTCTCCCTTATTTGGTATCAGACTAACAGTGTAGTAAGGTTGGACTGTATTGTGATGCTGTGCCGTCGGGAGTGAAACACACGTTTGGTTATTATATTAAATTACTACGCTGATAGTCATGGATCAGCACAGCAGACCCATCACAAAATTCACAAATTTGTAAACTGCATGTGCCAGTGCTTTTTATGTACTTTTTCATAAAAATCTGTGAAAATGCTTCATGTTTATGTTCATTTTGGAACTGCTAAAGGAACCCAAAATATTCTTGATTTACATGGACCAGTTCATGTGCTTTTCTTGCCTACATCAGTTATATAAACAGCAAATACTCACATTTTTTTCTTTCTCTCTCCTTTTTGTCAGCTTCTCTCTGTTTTTCTCGCTCGGCTCTTTCCCGTGCCTTTTCTTTTTCTCTTTCTTGTTTAACCCTTAGTTTTTCTTTTTCTTTTTCCCGTTCCTGTCTTTCTCGTTCTTTCTCTTGTTCTTTCTGTTCCATTCTAGCTTTCTCAGCAGCCTGTTTTTCAGCTTTTCGCTGTTCAAGTTTTTCTTTCTTCTTCTTTTCCTTTAACATTGCCCTGATAAATTACAAAAACACATATCAAAACTAAATACAATGTAATAATTGATCTGAGCAGTCATAACGATTTACTGTCCTTTTGCCTAAGAGTCATTTTGCCAAGCTCTTGTTTGCTAACATCTCAAGTAGTTTTGCTAACATGTTAGGTCAGTTCCCTAAATTCTTTCACCTTATAAGTGGTTCAAAAATGAGGTATAAACAATGTGTATAATTTCACTTTTTTGTGTCATGGCTGAAAGACGTATTTGACCAATCAGATCAATAACCAGAGTATAATACCATCAACTGACGTGATACAACTCACTCTGAAGGTGACTACCGCACAGGTTGTCGAAACGTCAGTCACTGTCAACAACAACAGTCCTATTCAGTATTACATTCATCCAGACAATCAAAGTCAACCTACTTTTGAAATGACTCCTGGGTTCAAACCTTTCACAGAATGAGGTATATACATGTGCAGCACATGTTTCATTTCTTTAACAGATGACTTAAGACCTAAGTGACCAGGACATTCTTTTAATAGCGAAATAACTCATAGGGGAAACAACTGGTCACTGTAATAACATGTTTATAGTCAAAACTAGAACCTTTCACAGTTACTTAAGAGCTACATGTACGGAAACAAGGTACTCAGGCAGTGGACAAAGTCCTAGATTGTGACCATGTGACCATTGTGACCATTGGCAGAGCTCTTGTAAGGTAGCATTTATTTTTAGGATTTTACACAACAAAGAAATTTGAAATATATCTTGCAACTCTTGCAACCCTTATGTTTGACAGAGCAGCGATAACTGAGGAGAAACACTACTTGTCAACACCAACATGGCAATAAGAGTACTGTGAGGAAAATCACACTTACTTCTTCTCAGCTAATTTTTGTAGCTTTTCCTGCTTTTTTCTCTCTATTTCATCTTTGTTCTTGTTTTTTTCCTCCTCTTTTTTCTTGTCTACAGAATCTTTGGCTGGTTCTTTGGCTGGTTCTTTGGCTGGTGACTTCTTTTTTGCCTCTGTGTCCGGTTGTGCTTTTGCTTTTTTCTTCTTTGGTTCTTCACTTTCAGAAGTGTCCTAATGATAGATACACAACACTTCATAAATCTTATTGCCACACTTATTCTACCCTCACAATGGGGCATGAAACTTAAAATCAAGCAGGAAAATGATTGAAAAAAGCTACATAATTACGCATTCAATGAATGTGTAAACATGTAGCTTTTTTCTTACTGGTAAAGTGGGCTGCCATCAATGTTTGAGTACATTGTCAGGGTGTAAAGAAAGTCAGTTTTACAGCCTGCCATTCGGGCAAGCTGTAGCTAACATGTACTCTGCCCACAAGTCATTTCAGTTAGCTATAAAACCCTTTTTGATTAGCAGGATTGGTTACAATCCTTTCGTAATTTGAATTTCCCCAAAAAACAGCACTTGTCTGACAGACAAGTTAAGAACAAAAATCACTAGTCCGATAGCAAAACCATTAGCCCCAGGCTATCGGACACGACTTTCTTTGCACACTGATTGTGTTCTGTGAAAATGAAAAAATAACTACCAGTAGCTGAGTATAATGATAAAAGAATAAAACTTTAACATTTACCTTGATTGTTTTTCAGAGATTCATGAGGCATAGAAATACCTTTTTTTAATACAATAAGACAAGCCAGAAGAGCTGCATAAACTTACGGTTATAACAATGATAGACCACTTAAGGGTTCTCTGTGCATGATTTTTGAGCCAGTCTAACTTAGGATATTTGCATATTGACAAAAGAAAGGAAACAACTAGAATGATAATGTAACATCCGTCAAGCTTGTTTGAGCATGAGTACATGTAGTCAGCAAATAAGGGTAAAACAAAAACAAAGTATCTTTCAAAGCTGTCCTAACATTATTTCTTTAAGCTAAAAGGCTAACTTGCTTTAATTTAATATTTTTAAATTGATTGTCTCTCAAACTGATGTCAGCCTTGCTTCAACAACATTTTGTTATAATTTAGAGGGCAATGCAATTTCATGACTGCAGTGCAGAAGAACAAACGTTACTTCATTAAACATAAGTCAAGGCTGCAGTTTACATGTAACAACTGGCAAATGTCACAATGTCACTGAAATGAAATCAACTTCTTTTAATTTAGTTTTTTTCTTTTTTCTTTCTTTGCTTTTATTAATTTAGTTTTTTTCCTTTCAGCCCACTGTGAAAATAGAAAATAGCTTTAAAAGTTAAAAGAACTTGTATTTTTACGGTATTATCATATTATGATTATTATACTATTATTTTGTAATTATTTTTGTTTCAAGCAAATAAAATTAAAAAAAAGAAAGAAAGAAATGAAATCAACACAACAGACACTTGTAACTCAAACCTTAAAATGTTATACAAGAAATGCCCTACACAGGGACTTTGTCTTACGTTTTCTTCCACTTGATCTTCTTCACTGCTGCTACTGGTATCACTAACAGCCTTAGAAGATTTCCTTTTATTTTTACTCGCTGCTGAATCAGTAGATGCTCTTTTTTTGGGTGCTGGTTTGTACTCATCCTGAACAAAATGGAAACAAGAAATCATCCTCAAATTAATTTTATAACAAATCTAAAAATACTATTTTTAACAAAATTATTATAATTAAGTTCTGTTTTAAATTTCTATTTTGCACCATTTTTTTTATGAGTGAACCTGCCGATGTTGAATCTGGCATATTCACTACAAAAATTATTGTGATTTGATTCTCAATCCCTTAAAAAAAACATTTCAACTTCTGTCTGTCAAGCATTTTTTTGTCTCAGGAATGATGCAAACACAGCAAGACGGTGCAGACTTTTATTTCTCTTTCCCTCATGGGCATTCACTTTGCTTTGTAGAGGGGGTACACCATAATGCTATTAGATAGGATGATTGAGTCATGTATCTCTGGCCTGTTTAAAGAAACTGCTCTGTGACATAGACATGTATTTGAAACAAGACTTCCACTGCACAAGTTACACCCTCATTCATCTAGAGTCATCCTTAACCAATAAAACTATGTTTCAAGCCAGTGGAAGGTAGATTGCGGACTTCAATACAGACAACTCTCTAAGAGTGACCACTTCTCTAAGCGACCACCTCAGAAGTGACCAAGTGCTTTGTAAATCACCGTTTTCTTTCTCAGTTAAATACTGTTTCAAAAACTCTCTTGTAAGTGATCACTTCTCAGATATTTTAAGTGCCTGCAACCTCTTTTAAAGCCAGGATTTAACACACTGTTTTGTTTTGGTTTCCGGTAAGCAACCACCTGGCATGATCATGTATGATTGTTGTAAAAGAGTCATTGCTCAAATGTCAAAACAAGTTCAGTTTTTAATAGCCATGACCAAGCTTGCTGACAGATTATGGCAGTTGACTTACAAAAGAGACTGCTGTGGTATGATCTGTAGGTAAAAAAGTCTTGTACAAAGTTTCTACCGTTTGAAGCTCTTTTTGATGTGAAACATTATTGCCAGAGTTGTCTATTTGCCTAATTTTAGCTTGTGAGGTAATAACTTTATGAAATAACGTTAAACAGTTCAGTTTGAGCATGTATTTTCTTGATTTTTCCTGTCAATGACCACCTCCTGTAAGCAGGAGGTCACCTTCGACAGAGTTGACTGTTTGTTTTAGAGTGTTTCAAGCATAGAGTAGTTTCGCTCTGGTGCAGTTTGGAGAATGGATTCCTATTAAAGCAGTTGATAAAAATTCTTTACAACATACTTCTTCTTTGTCATCTTCTGAGCTTTCTTCATCTGGGGTTTCTTCAAAAGGACTCTCCTTATGGAAAAGCAAGAATCCAAATGAATGATGGATAATACAACAAGTTTAAAAATTTTGCCAAGGATGGAACAAACCCTGTCATGGAGTACCAATCAAACTACCAAGAAGGTAACAACTAACAAAACACCATTTGATGAAAAAAAAACTTGAGGAACTACCACTTTACCATGTATACCAACAGAAAATCAAAATAAACTTTTATTAGAAATTCTTATTCTTGAAGCCAGGAAAGTTTGCTGGGGACAACTATGGCAGAAAAAAGGGAGCTTTAAAATTAAGATTCATCATGTGGCCCAAATAAAAAATTTAATAAGGCAGTTCTGTTTTGAAAACAATTTTGCTGCAGAGCGTCTGAAGCTCCTGATATTGTCAGTGGTTACTAACATGACAGTACACATGAGTTCTATGATTGGGAAACAGTAATCTACATTTGGATAAAGAGAATGCCTAATTTGCTACATAACAGATATTTCTTGCAAACTAATGTGACCTCCTCATGAAACATTTCTCCCTAATTTCCTGTTAGACACTGCAGTATTTCATACATTACTTCAGAGGACCTGTTATAAACAGCGAAGTAAATCAAAATAAAATTGAGTTGCAGTGGGGTAGTTAGGCATAATTTAAAATAAGGACAAAACTTGCCAAATGAAGCCACAATGTACTTGACACATAGTACTGTAGGTTTTGACTGGCTATGAAAATCTTAACCATTCTTTTATCGTATATAGCAAGCACAGTCTACTAGTCATAGTTAATAAAGAGGGATTGTTATGAAGCCTGAAAGACTTCTTTGTTATACATTTTTGTTAGCGTTTTTATACTTGACCGTGCACTATGTTCAATAGCATAATTTTTCCTATCATTTGGAACTTACTGACCAATAGAAACATCACATTAATTTATTCAGTCACAATTTGTGAACAAAAAACAAAGGATTGTGCATGATCAGGGAGCTTCCAACATAACCTACAGCACCATTGTTTTCAACTTTGATGTTTGCCGACTATCAGAACCAGTCTCCTCTACTACACATAGTAATCCACAAACCTTTTCAGGTGACTCTGACTTCTCTCGCTTTTTCTTTTGACTTTCTGTTTTCTTTCCTTTATCCTTGCTGACTTTTTCCTGAAAAAAATTCAGTATAAAGTAATTTGCAATTTACTAGTGTGCAATGTTCAGGCAAATCAAAGTTAAACGTTTGGCTATCAGAACAACTGCATTTAAAAAGAACAAAAACATAGAACAGGATTTACAAAAATGAGTAAAATAAGGCATATTTCAATCATGAATTGTGTTTATGAGTGCTCATTCAAGTAAATAAACATTTGAATGTACAGATTGCAAATCTGCAGAGATAACCCTGTTCTCAAGAAAATACAGGGAACCCCACTTTCGGACATTAACATGTTAGCTAACCAGCAAAAAAGCTGTTATTGGGACGAAAAACCCTTAAGTTGTGCAAAAATGCATTTTCACAGTTATACTTGTTGAAATTGCATTACTGATTAATTCCAACTAAGGTGACATTCATGACAGGATTTTCAATGGTTTTTACAACACTACATCAAAGCTAACCTTCTTATCAGACACAGGCTGCTTTTTTTGTTTTGTGGATTTCTCTTTCTGAAAAACACATGCACAGAAATCTTCATGAGGCTCTCACTAAATAAAAGGTTGGTTTTTTTATCAAAGTGTTCAAGCCCAATATTAATTTTGCAAGTCCTGGATTAATTAGTGCCTATCATAGTGTGACTGACATAATCAGCTCTAGCCTTCAATAACAATTGCTCATTCAAAGCTCTTTTTACAGCTCCTTTCCTGGTTACAGGTACATCCAGACTATGATCTCTGTACATTATAAAGCATCCATCTCTAAGTGTTTTAGAACAAATCCTCAACATAAAATTTGAACTTAACTTATTTTCAGAAATTTGTGCTTTTCTATATCTTGCAAAATAAAGACCTGTTCTTGTTTGATTGAATAAATAACTTTACACCAGGACAAATGTCATGATCAACTTAGTCCACCCAGATCAGACTCACTTTCACTCACTGAATCATTTATTCAATGCAGCCAAATTAATGAAATTTAGGTTAAGTTAAACTCCAGACAGTGCTGGCCAGCTGTCTCTCTCATCAGGGGAACCCTAATTGCATTGCAGTGGCTGATGGGTCTTTATACAGCTATTCTCTTGAGGTCAGGTCACTATGTTTGCATGGCGTTACTGATCGTCACTAGTTTTTTTGAAAGTGCTCCCTACCCTTCCCTACCCTTCCCTCCCCTATGGTAAGTATACGTGGTAAGTATGTTAGTTTCTACTGGTTAGCAGTGTGACAGTGGCGACTGGGTGGATGCCACTCCCAGGGTTGTCAAGGTTACACAATTCATTCGGCTGCAGTCTGTGGCTCCACTGGCCTCACAGGTACATGTTCCTCCCCCCACGCTCGTCTCTGTGGAAAGTTTAATCTCACTTGACATACTCACTAATCTGAACAGGTGGCTTTATTCCCTCACAGGCACTCTCCCCCACTCACACACTAAGTCCCTCACTCATTCTTTCATACCTGATTCTGTTTCGATTGTTTTGATTTCTTTTCAGCTTTTTGTTCCTCCTCCTCAGATTCTTGTTCTTCCTCTGAATCATCTTTGTTTTCTTCTTCCTCGTCCTCATCTTCTTCATCATCTTCATCATCTTCATCTTCTTCATCCTCTTCTTGTCCCCTCATTCCCCACTTCACCTTTGGGTTCTCCACAATTTCCACCAATGCCTCTTTAAATCCCCTACGTGAACGGTTTGAGTTTTTTGAAAACTTCTCTTTGTTCTTCTCATAGGGAAATAAGTCTCTGGCTTGCATAACCGCTCTAGAAATTGTTAAAATTTATAAAATAAAGAAAATGAAAAAGTCATCAATATTTGCATTGATTACAATGATAACTTTATTTTCGACTAAGGTATAAAGGTCTACTAGAATGCTAACAGAAAACATTATGTACCCCACAACATTTTACAACTTCACTGTTTCAAGAGTGGTTGAGGAATCACACTTGTAAATGGAAAGAACCGGATGGGTCAAGGTCCTGAGGTCAATTTAATAAAATTTTACAAGTTACAAGTGCAACTATTGTTTTCAGACTCTAAGGCCTGGTTCAAATGCCAAACTCTTCATGAACCAGACCTAATACATTGAAATAAGTATTTGAAAAGTTTGGCATCTGAATCAAAATGCCTGTTTCAATTTGAGACAGCTCAGCCATTCTTCCCACCTAACCCAGCCAGGAATTTTGACTTTGGAGTGACTTTGGAATGGCTTTGATTCAGACACCAAACTTTTCATGTGCCAAACCTAATGCATGATTTATCGTAGAATCAATGTATTTTTCAAGCAGTTTGATGAAAATGAGCATTATGCTCCTTTTGAATTAAGTTTGGCTGGAATTTAGAGCAGCGTCTAAATCAGTTCAGCAAGTTAAATAATTTCACTCAGCCTTAATTTGAATGAGTCTGGCTCATGAAAAGATTGGCATATGAACTAGGCCTAAGACAATGGCTTCGCTTGTAAACATTTTATTAAATTGATCCCTACTCTGATCACTATCTGTGGGTGCTCTTTCAGAATTTCCATGTCCAAACCCTTGGCCACACCATGCTGTAGTAATAACTCAACTGAATTATGATAAAGTAGCTTACTGGAGCGTACTTACACCATAAACAAGACATTTATTGTACATTTTATCAGTATTTCCAATAATTATGATTGCAGATAACCTGTCAACATAATATTGTCTTAAAGAAACACTGTCTTGTATACTATTTATTTAATTTATAAATAAATCTAGGAATGCATTGATTACTTTTGGTGGTAGTACTGGGTACTGAAAAATTTTGTGTTTGAGGAAACTTGGGGAATGAACCATGTGTACAAAGATTTTGTGTCTATGACTTTTCTGTTACATCATCATCAACTAGTTCTTTTAATTAAAGCAATGCAGAGGAACCCTTGTTCCCTTCTCATTGCGAGCTGTGTGGAAATGCTGATCTTTTTAGCTGAAACTATTGCATAATCTACTTAATTCACCTATTTCTAGGTTAAACAGATGCTTTATAAGTGCTTGAAAAATACAAGACTTTGGTAAGTGGCCTTTTTTCAACTAAGGATACATGTACATCATTTTCCCAATGACTTGGAATTAATTTGCCAGAAATCATAATAATTATTGAAAAAATCATGACTGTATTATACAGTTCTATAGCGGTATGCGAAAAAACTCCATTTTCAAAGCATTTTGCCTTGTGACCCCTGTCTTGCGTAGCAAAGGATCAATGTTTTTCTTTCACCCATCAATGAAAGCTTTAAAATGTAAATCAATAATTACTCATTGGCTTTGGCTACTGAGCTGTTCAGAGCTTACCAGTAGCATAAAACTTGCTTTAGTTCTTTTCCCAACTGAGATTTGTAAAGTAACATTCTCAACTTCTTACAAAGAACTAACTTTTCTTGAACCATGGCTATGTGTAATGCACTTGGTTCACTTTAACGTTCTACTCCTTTTTGTGCATACAAGAATGCTATGCAAACAACTCACTGAAAGCAAGGTTATTTATTTATCCCTTCTTATAGACAGCCTTTAAATAGGAAACACAAACACTAAGTGGAGATCTGGGAATTTGTTTTGCTTCTACGGAAGGTGGTTAATCAAGTCTTGATTAACCACCTTCAACAGAAGCAAAACAAATTCCCAGATCTCCACTTCATTGCTACAAAGTTAAGCATCCCTTTCAGTGTACAATCCTGGTCAATGTCTTGCCACAGCACCTCCTCCCAAATCACCTCATTCAATTTTGTAAAATAAAGGCAATTCAAAGACCTTACTCAATAACGCATAATAATATTCATTCACAATATTTCTCCATTTCTGATTGGCTAAAATCTCACATATAATTCATCATAACCAGCTATTGTCGACCAAATTTGGGAGAACTTTGCCATACTGAACCGATGACATCAAAAGTGCAGTAAAGTTGCAGATTATTGAACCGTTAACCGAGAAGACCTGCAGACAAGGTTGAGTTGTTTGATAGTGAGAACAAAAATGGTGGACATTTCACTTGTTTCACCAGCAATAAATAGGTGAACTTTTGGCTAATAACATAGCATGAATGGCAAGAAGACAACTCAACGTGTGACATCTGCTATTTAGAGAATACTTGCTGAGCGGAACCACCCTTTAGCTCCTAAACCTGCTGATTAACGTGCACTATCGAAGATGAACTTTACCTTGATGGAGGAAAGCATGTTTCTGCTTGTTTTTACACTAGGAATTATTTTGAATGAATAATAAGACAATTGTTGAATTCGGCTTTCGTATGATCTGAAAAATTACGGAGATCGAGGAGGGTGTTATCCATAATTCTTCAGATGATACTCAGCCTCATTCAATAATTGTTTATTATGTCAAATTATTTTTCTACAATACCTGTCCAATATCATTACATTACACCTTGACCAACAAAAAACAACATTGTCTGGGGAATCGAAGAGGATCTTTTTCGTCCCTTTGCAAGCAGGAGGGGGTCTTTTGTTGCTAATGTTTAAGAGGATGTTTTTTGCTTACATAACATCTGGGAAATGGCATACAAGTGTTTCTGTATAATCGTTATCCCAAATTTCACAATATCAAAGTTTGCATGGATACCTTCGACTGCACACAGCTGTTAAAATGGTTGCATGTCAAGCCACTCAACCATGCAAGCTTGTGTGATGTCTTCCCTACTAATATGACTGCTTAAAAGGGATCAAAACTCTAAGTAATGCTTGTGCTAGACGATAAACCTCCTATAAGTCTTCTTGTCTTGGTAAACATCGCATAAGCACACTTTTTTGACGTGCCAAATTGCCAGCCACATTTGTATCCGAGAAAACAGTTGCACTGCACTCTGTATAATTTGTGAGGACAGCTTTAACAAAAACAAGCACTTACGTTTCATGTGTTCCAAAGAAAAATATTGCAAACTTTTTGGGTGGAATCTTCTCATCTGGTGCAGGAAGATCAATCTGAATCAAGGAAGAATAATATTTAGCAAATCAATTAATGATAGTTCACATGAAGGGATGAAGCTGTAGCGTTCTTACCCGGGCTGGCCAATGAGGATATCCACGCATCTTTGCCCATATTAAATCGCCTGGAGAAAACGTCATTGTTTGGCCGTTAATTTGTGGACTATGAGCTTATATAAAAACGTTAAACATATCCAAGTTCAGAAGTTTTGGTAGGAAGTCAGTCTCCTCGTGAAATGCAGTGACACGGTCATGCAGCCAGGCCTTGAAGGACGTTCGTTTGAGTACAAGAGAACTGGATTCTAGAGAACAACACACTCTCGTCGTGTTGTCAAATAAACTTTCCTAGCTTGGAAAAATTAATCTGAAAAATTCAAAATCTAACTAGAAACACGGGCTCGCAAACCCACGCAAAAGTCGGTGAGGCACTGGTTAGGGTTGGGGGGGAGGGGGGGTGGCGATGGAGCTGATTGGGTGACTAGCCTTAATCTGTCGTATACAAGGCCCATACAGGGACTGTTTATAATAGGGGAGAGGACATTTTAGATATCTCCCTTCTTTTCGCTTCTCCCTTCTCCTCCATAGGTCGTTATTACATTTTGTTGACAGGAGAAAACGACTCGACACTGACTCGAAGCAATCAGATGAAATTGACCTGATTCATAGTACAACAAATTACAAATTGGTGTCCACCAAAATGTGTGCCACTTGAACTGTTTAAGAGTGATTTTCTGTAAAATTCGAACTTCGGCCTGACACGGTACCTCATCGATTTGGCTGATTTTTGGCATGTAGTCTTAGAATGGTGTACTAGATACTGAATGCATATTCAAAGGTTCGAATTCTCGTTGGTTTCAAAGATACAGGAATGACAGTTTTGACGAGGCCTCGAGCGGCCGCCATGTTGGTGAACTGAAGGAGATTTACAGTAATTAATTCTAGCCTTATCATTGAAACAACTTAATCGTGACTCATACAGTTGCAAAGAACTATCCTTCCTCCTTTCATTTACCTACTCTTATCTGAAAATGGTTAAGCCTGAGCTACGAACGGCTATAACTTCTCACAGCACTTTTTCGATACTTAAAAGGTACACAAATTTGGTAGAAATTGGAAGGCCAATATCACCCATGCCACATCGATTTAGACTAAGCCATTTTAACTAAACATAGTTTGTTTATAGCTAAGTTAGATTGTTGAATAAAATAATTGGGCAAATGCAACGGACCAGAAATATGATTGCATGAATGCGCAGTGGTTCAGCCACTTGGCCGCTAAAACTTCAAAACAAAATTCGGTGAATATTTGAAAAGAAAATTCTTTTAAAATTTATCGTGCCTCTTAAACCCTATCTATCGCTTAAAAAACCCTCCCTTGTAATGTAAACAGATGATCTTTTGATTCTGATCTTGCGAAGAGCTTGAAATATGCGCTAAAATGAAATTATAAATTTTGTTACACACGGTACTAGCTCAAGTTCGCTCTTCGAGTTCCCAGACCAATCGGGAGCCGCTCGTCTACTGCACAGTTACAATTTTCTCTGTAGTATTTCGCTGTATACAGCTACAAATTACATATTTTCTTAGGCAAAGATAACGCAAACGTTGTCAATTTTAATCAAAAGGCTAGAAAAACCAACCGTGCACTGTAGCTTTATGCAAATTGTATGGTATTTGATAATTACACGTGTAAACAGGAACCTACCTTTGCTAATGTACACTGTTTGGCAGATCTTTCCAGCGTAAGATATAAAACTAGTACATGAAATGAAATTAAAGAACTCATCAAGTCAAATTACCTGATCGTACCGTCATTACTGAATAATAAGTCCGCAAAATGTGACATGGAATGATCGGTGGGAGACGAAGCTATTTTTAGGAGGACAGGGAACTGCACGCTGGAACGGAACTGAAATGAACAACCTCAATCAAGTTCAGTCTTCTTGACGCTATTAAACGTTTCACCCGAATTTGAACAGGAAGTTGTTTTCTAATTTCTTTCTCATTCTTGCATGTATTCTGCAGTTCGCCCACTATTTTTTCGTAACTTTTAATTTTCTAGCTAACTGGAACTGTTAAGAACTACCAACCCCCCTCCCCCCTCCCCCTCTTTGAGTGAACTTTCATTCGGTCTGATTCACAATAATTTTCGAACGGTGACAAAGTGAAATTTGAAATGACATTTTATTTAGTATTTTTAAAAGCTCCTTCTTTTTTCCCCGATAGCCAGGAATGTTTTGAACGTAAAGGCTCAAGTGGCGGTGTTTTTCACGACTCTGCTTGTAGACTGACCTCACCACCAGTACCACGGACATAAAATCTGATCGGAGAGGGTCATACAGTAACTGATGGGTCTCTGAAAAGCGAAATGCAGTCACTTTGGGGCAAGTAGGCTATATAGATGATGAACTCATTGTTTATAACCCCATAACCGTATCCCAAAAGTCGAGCCAGCCCGGGGCGAGCGAACACAATTTTGGGGCCACTGGCCACGCCCTTATGTTTAGCGGGAAATTGGTTGATTAGTCAAATCTCCTTAACTCCACGACCATGCACCTTTCCAAATATAGCCCTTCTAATCATCATATAGTTAGGGCCTCCCGTAAGCATTTGCAACTATTTTGATTCGTAGAAGACTGTTTAACAGTTTTCATTACTTTAATGTCTCGTAAACAACACGAGGTACATGTTCTGATCTCTCTCCCCCCCCCCCCACCCTTCCCCCATCCATAACAAAAAATTTTCAGACCAACACTGAATGGCATGAAGGTATGTACAAAAATATGACCATCTCGAGGCAAGGTTCATCACTGTAACTTACCACATAAAAGCCTTTTCGTTGTTTGCCATCGACTGATTCTGTTCTGAATACTAAGGTCCCATAAACAACGCCACGTTTAGAAAGAGCCCGCCCTTTTCAATCCAAGAAAACCCAAGTAGCAGTTTCACCAACGGACATAAGCCGTGAGAAAAGGACCGCGTCAAATAGTCCATGAAATCACAAACGCCTCATGACACCTTTAATTCACTCTTTCTTCGATAAACTAATTTTTAATTTTTTAAGCATAAATGACATCAGAATGCGCGATTATGAGCATTGTAGCTTATGAAAAGAAAATTTAACACCTGATGCACATGAAAGCGTCTAAGAAGGGGACTAGGGGGAATTAGGAACATTGTGCTTACCGCTGGAAAAATATTGGCTAGTTCTTTGAATAGACTCAATTAAAGCCGTTTTTGTTCAGTAAGGAGCTGTTAGATGGGGGGAAAGCTACATAAAGTAGATCGCATCAGAATACGGCATAGGACTAGGCTCTCAAAATCGATAAGCTGAATGCAAGACCAATTATTATGTAAAACAGAGAAAAATTCCTTGAGGGAAAAAAATTATGGCTAGGGAAAAGACCCGAATGTGGAAAGTTAGGATGGTAGCTTCTTTTCAGGTAATCGATCATTTACGTTAACTTCCGCTATCCGACGGGCATATCGGAAAGACTGAATGGATGAGAGTATATAACACATTCAAGAAGAAACAAATTTGTGATTTTTCACAACTCAATAAAATAACTAAAATCGGTACTACTCGGTTATACAAGATTTTTGTTTTCAATTTCAGATTTTTACGATGGGGCATTAGCCCCCGCACTCACTAGACACTACTTTACAATCATCGTGTTAAAATCAGTGAAATACTCCAAAACAATTTGGATTCCTACCCTTATACATTTATTAAAAATTAAAGTTGGGAAGTTTGTTGTTTTCTAAAAGTAGTTTGAACAGCCGAACGACATTTTTTTACACGGAGTGGGGAAGGCAAAGCTTCACTTATCTCTTCTAAGGTAGAAAGTGTCAGCAAAACGTGCGAGTCGTCCTTGAGGGTAAAGTGTCTAACCTAATTTTCTCACCGATTGCAAGTGCCATTTCATCCACGCATAACCTCACCTAGTTAACAGAATTAGCAAATGTAGTAGGGAAACGTTGCGAGAGAACTGAGTAAGATGTTAGGGTAAGTTTTGGAAATTTTCCGCACACCTGGAAAGTCCTGGCTACGCTCCTGAAAGAGACTTTTGCTGGAGAGAAATTGAAACATGTTCGCTAATATAGTGACGACCAGAAAGGACAAGCCATAGGATAGTTCCAGAAAACCACCCTTTAAAATAGATCACGAAGTTGTCGCGGCGGAGGATGAACTTGAAGGCATCTGATGAAGTGCAATTTTTCAAGGGAGCCCAGACAAGATTATGTACGATGGGCACAGCTTGTTTGATCTGGAAAATTTAGAGAAGCTCAAGGCAAATCGCTAGACAACACATGCTAGAGCTGAACTAAAAATCTTTTGCGCCTTTGAACTCTGTCCCCAAGGGTAAAGGAGAAAGTTTCCCTTTATCAATTCATTAACCGAGTTGATTATGAATGTCTCCTTATGTTGGACGTCTTACTAACAAGCACATTACCACTACTTGCCCTCAGAGGCGTTTTTCAGTTGACGAGCAGAGAAAATTAGGTTTTGACTGTTTGAAATTCTGGATGCCAGAGTGAAGACGCCTTTTGTATGATGACGTCATCGTCCTACAGTAAAAAGCGTTCGTTTTTTACCACTGATATTACGTCAATCGGTACACTTATGTTGTCGAAAGGTCCGTGAGCATGGTAAATGATTTTACCTTAAACTGCAGACACATCTTCAATCACTCCTTATTGTTCGCGATATCGGATAAACACTCTGGTCTCTAACTGAATTTTCTTTACTGTTTACTTTATTTTGAATTAGGACTGTCTTGAGTTGTCCATGCATTGTCTAGCGATTTTAAGCTTTTTCAAGGAAACAAAATCTGGAATTGTCCCTAGGGTGAGGCATTTGCGCACAGTTTTAAAGCCCTTCAGTGGGGTGACTGTGGTTTTTGTTGTCACGGGCTCATCCCTCATTCTTCTTAAACCCTTCCAAACCAATTTTTCTGTTTATCAAGAATCTCCTCAAAACGGGCTTCGTGATTGAGACAAAATACCTGAAAATTGTACACGGAACCGTTGTTAACGGTGTACAAGGTAGAATGAGTCTATTCATTACTTTGCCAACGCCCAATTTTTAAAACCGGAAGTAATGATGTTTATTTCAAGGGCTCATGTCTCATGGGTTTTGAGTGAATCTTCAAACCCTGTAAATACATGTAGCTGGAACTATCATCGCATCGATCCTCGCTCACTAATAATGATAACTTATATCAACTTCCATTATTTATTGCCTGGCTAAGATTTTCACGGATTCTTCAGTTCAGTTGTTTGAAACCAGGCGGCTTCACGTGAGTTGTAACGCCAGGCAAGGAACGTGACGACCCGCGATATGCGTGGGAAAATATTACTTTTTTTCGATCAAGGTGGAAACTGGCAACTTTGTGGTCGAGTAAGGTAATACATCTCAATTTTTATTACTGTGGTTAATTTTAAAAGCTCTGGTTTCGGTAAAGGAACTGGAGGAAAATCAGGAAAATTCCTGTTCGACTGTGATGGTTGGATTTTGTTTACGCGTCATAGCATAAACATGACAAATTTGTTTTCCTTTTCCTTTTTCAATCTGCCTTTTTTATACTGTTTTTCGCAGCAGAGTTATCGATTATATTACAGAGGCTAATTTTATTACACAGATCACTCAGATTTAATGACAGAAACTCTATTATCGATTGTAATTTTGGCAACACCTGGCGAGTATTCGGTGTACAGATTATTGACAAAGTCGCTAGAACAGTCTTCCATTCATTACTTTTGTTTCTGCTCCGTTAAATTTGCCCAATTTTTTTATTAATGAACTCGATTTAACTACAAACAGTGAGTATTCAGGCAGATTGGCAAGCTTCAATGCGATGTGGCAAAAGAGATATACGCCTTTAAAATTCTGTTAATTTTGCGGGTGTAAAAAATTCAGAAAGTATACCCACCAAAAGTTTAATCGATCGTCGCGAAAACGTTGTCAATTTCGAAGTGGTTTCTAAAAATACAATAAAGAGGGATTGTTCTTTCAATCTGTATTGGCAAAGGAAGATTAGCTTTGAAGACAGGGTTGTAGTCGAAGGCTCAAAAGCAGCTTCTATTAACCAATATGGCGCCGGTCCGAGGCACACAAAAACCGGCCATGTCGATAATTTCCGAAGTAGGAGGAATTAGAACCTAAAGTTACCTATTCCTTATTAAAGACCTCAAATCAAGTCTACATGCCAATTTTTAGCCAATTCGGTGAGATAGTGTGGCAGCGCCTTTTTAATATAGCTCGAATCTTACAGACAACTGCTCTTAATTACTATCTGTATCTTACTTTGTCCGGCCTTGTTTTGACGTCTGCAGTAACTGATCTAACAAACACAACTTCAATTTTCCATAACTTTTAAGGCCTGGAAAATGAAATTCTTAAAATTGATGACTTTCCAGGTTTTCCACGACCTGTGCGAACCCTGTAAAGGCAAATGAATTCGACAAAAAAAGGTAACCTATTTTTCGTTTTGCGCACATACTACAAATCAAGAAAGTGATTTTCACGGAGTTTTGCAGTTTCTAGATTCAGGATTTTAGGATTGTAGAATTGCTGGAAGCGATCACCGATTGTCACACTAAAGCCGAGTCCTTAACTTGCTCTCACCCCTGAGGACGAGGTTGATAATGGGTTCATTGCAGGGATTGAGACCCCCAGGGATCCTTCCTCTTGATCCGCCAGTTAAGGGCTTAGCAACGACGACGGCGACGGGAACTAACCGTTCTTAAAAAAAAAAAAGAATTAGTGGGTTTAATAAGTAAAACAACAGCTCTGCAAGTACATCAAATGTTTGAGTATTCATTTTATTTTGTTTTAACCTAGGTCTTAATCTAGGGGCGGTGCCTCGCATGGGACGTTAGTCCCGTTGCACCTACCCCTTTTGGGTGTTTCCTTCTTTTTTTCTTTTCTTTTGTTTTGTATTATAAATTTATGTTATATATTACAAGAGGGGTACCCAATAAAGCTGTGAAAAAAAAAAAACATCACACTGTTTGGTGCATTTCGTTACCGTCAAGGTATGACTACCACATGAAATTTCCATGGGACGTTCGACGTTTTCTGCCCGGGGTGGGTACTCGATATATCCTTGGGTGGGGAGGTGCGGCCCGGCCCCTCATACCCTGACCCTGTTTAAGATAAAAATCGTTGATTTTCCTACCCTGTTTAAGACAGAATTCCGATTTTTGATACCCTATTTAAGACATTTAACCCGAAACCATACACTGTGTAAGACAATAATAAATACAACTTTCGCTGTAGTTTAGTTCGAGAACAAACGCGCAGGCTGTTTATCGTCCAAGAAAAGATACCCTGTTTAAGACAAAACATGATAAAATCGATACCTTGTTTTACCTTTTGTTTTAAGACAAAAATCCCGAAAACCATACCCTTGCTGGCTGCACGTCCCCATTAAGGGGTTTTCTGGAAGACGCAACTTGACACGATGACTAACTAATTTTACTTCTTCTTTTCAAACTTGGGTGCTCCCCAGACATGACTGCTGAGAAGACACACATTCAAGATTTTACATCAGGGAAGTGGAAAATCTTGCAAGGAACACTTGGACAAAAAGCACCAAAGAGAAGCCGGATCGTGATGTAGATCTATATCAGTAATGTAGAATATAGTGACTGCCGAAAGTAAATACAAGGCATTATATCGGACGACTATGGTATTTTATTTGCCCAATATTTCGTTGCGGCAAGACTAACCCCCGTCTCTAAGCCCCTGTAAAATTAACAGTAATGTTGGGCAAATAAAATATCCGAAGTAACATGTTAAAGTGAACTGGAATAAACGCAAATTCATTGTAAGATTAATAGTTAAGTTGTCGCTACCAAGCTCTCTACTGACTGGCAGTGGAATAGTCTGCTACACAGCCGTTTTTAGAGTCGTCACGCAACGCTCCTCTGTGGGGAGCAGCGTTGCGTGACGACACTAAAAACGGCTGTTTAGCAGACTAGCAGTGGAATGGCTATGGTGCGCTCTATATTATTAATGTCTCTTGGCAAAAGCGCCTCTTCCAAACATTTCTTACACAACGACTAAGTAGATATAAATAGAAGAGTCAATAGTTTGCACCACTCTATCGACTGAACACTTTAATTTCATTGTCTTTTTTTCATTTGTACGAAATGGAATAAACCATCGGTAATAGAGAGATGGTATAAATAGTTTAACTTAATACCTAATTACAAATTAAAAATATTAGAGATTATCTATATTCTTTTTCTAATAAATTATTTAGGTAATGAGAGTTAGTTAATACTGCGAAGCGCGTTCACAGTTATACGAAGTGGACCCACCACTAGCAAACCATGCTGAAATGCAACTGAAAGATCCTATTCTCCCTGGTATTCGGTGGACGGGTGGAAAAGAGATTGCCCGCCGAATACCAGGGAAAAGAGGCCTCTGATAGCAGGGAAGATCCTATTACAGTCCACATATATTTGGCCTAAAAGAGCCTCAAATATCACTTGGTCTGAAAAGCATCTTCAAAAATCTTTAAACAAGTTTTCGTCTAACTGAATTTCTTTTACCTCAGTTAACAAGCAGCCTATATTTTACGGCATAATAAGAATAAATAATTCCAAAATATGAAAAAAGCTAAAATTTCTCTCCAGATGTCTGCCCCCCTCCCCCAGCCCTACAATGATGATTCTCAAATATTCAAACAGCTGATATCTTGATATCCAGGATACCAGGCCCCACTTGTTTAATATTGTTCACTGTATAACTCACTAAAAAGCAGTATTAGGAAAACTAATAATTGCATTTTCCAGTGAATAGTGATTTATCCAGTGGAAAATATTTTAGCTTTTAAACAACTGGGGTTGTCCTTACTTTCGCTGTAGCATCCACAAAACATACAACCAGAAAGCAGTACATGAAACCACACAGAAGTGTATATTTCATGACTGAAACAAAAAATTGATAAACACCATTTTTTTTAAATATGAAAGACGCAACTGTAATTAACATACTGTTTCTATTGTATGAACTTTTTTTAAGATGGTAGTATTAAGTGCATTCCATTTTTTTACTCTTTACAAAGATAACGCCATGATCAAGAAGTCAAGAGTCTCCTAGGGGATTTGGCTTCATTTCAAAACAACTAAAAACAAGGCTTAGCCAAAACTGACCACTACTGCAGACAGGTACAGGGTTCGTACTCTTCCGAGTTCTTCAAATTTTATGACTTTTTCCTTGACCTTTTCTAGTTTTCCATGACCTTAGGTTTAGCTGTCACTTTTGAAAATTTCAAAACTTTACTTCTTCTAGCACATTTTTTGACCTTAAACAGTTCTACAGAAACAAACTCTGGTATCCACCAAAATGCGTGCCGTTCGTGCTGCTTAATTTAATTACTCCTCTTTATCTTACATTCTCCCTGCTTTGTCATCTGCAGTAACTAATCTACTAAAAAAAAACTTTAATTTTCCATGACTTTCCAGGCCTTGAAAAAGAAATTCTTAAATTCCATGACTTTCCAGGTTTTTCATGACCTGTACGAACTCTGAGGTAAGAGGCCATAATTTGTGATGCTACCACTGGTTTATTCACAGGGAAACGGTGGAGATGCGAAATGTTGGTTGTTTTCTCCAGCTACAGAACAAGGATTTACGATGATTTTTTGCAAGAAAATGTCAGCTGATTAAGTTTCGCCTCTAATGGAAGGAGTACTGAGTTTCTACTTAGTTGTTGGAAATATGCTTTTTGTTACTTTTAATCATCTTGATATCCATCATTTGACACTAAATTTTTGACAAATATATCCAATTCAGTCTGAGAAATAACGCATAATTCTTATCATGTACTTTTAATTCCATTCATTTCACAATACCTTTTCAACAATTTATGATTCTTGAGCCCCCAGTGCCACTTTAGCTCAAACAATAACTCTTGTTTAATTTATTGAAATCTTACTCTATCGTTTCACTAAACAAAAGTGATAATTTAACTCTCCATGGATACACAGACACTGAGTATTAAACATTCATAGCATCCGTAACATATTTATAAGTAAAATGTTACAAAAAAGTCTTGCGCTGGGAGATTTGCCCCAGCTACAATAAGTATGAGCCTCTGCTACTTTACAGTCAAAGTATGTTAAGCGTTCATGTCACTAGTGGACTAATAAATTCATGAATGGAAAAATGATCTGGTTTGTTGATTCAATAATCCATTCATAAAATGAATAACGGTCAAGTTGGACCTTGATTCAATAATTAAATGTTGATTTGGTTTATGAACAAAATCTACCTGTTCTTTATTCTTGTCTGTTGCATTCAATTGTATTTGCTTTTTTGCTTTTCCTACCGTTTATGATTGCATTTTTCATTGCCTTTAATCTAACAGCTAGAATAAACAGAATGCAAACGCAAAGAAACTGACAAAGGCCGAGGATCGAAATCCACCAATCACCGCACATACACTGACCTCAGTTTGATCATCATGTTTTCTAAGAGGTCAGGAATGTTGCACTGATTACTAGCAGCAAAATGGCGTACACGTAACAGTTTGTTTGGGATTGAACTTCATTTTTCACTGTACTCCACTCTTAGAAAAAAAGAAGAAAAAACAAAATTTTTAGGTCAACTTGTGGAAAGTCCAGTTTTTCAAAAAACAGTAATCGAATCAACATTTAACTATTGAATCGAGGCTGAATATGAATGTTGGATTGTTCATTTTATGAATGAATTATTGAATCAACAAACAAAATCATTTTACCATTAATGAATTCATTAGTTCGTTTTAGCGAAAGGAACGCTTGACTTGCTTTGACTGTAATAGAAAATAAGAGGAAAACGAACCAAAAGAATTTCCCAACTGTTCAATTCCCTGCCAACTAATCACGTAAATCAAGCAATTTGACATCTTAGTGACTACCATGTGAGCAGAGGTTTCTTTCTGGCTTGGCTTTTAGCATTTGTAAAGTCATTCGCAAGGCTTGTCAGTCATGTAGATGGTTTGTTCATGAATGATAGAAAGACTTTTTCTATTATGAATGGTTTGTTGATGCCCCAAGAGAAACAAAAAGAAACCAACTACTTGATTGAAAAGCCACATGAACGAATTTGTAAACATTAAAAAGGCATGCCAGAAAGAAAGCTCTGCTCACAGGTTACTCAGTAACAGCCCTGGTTATACATTGTCATTACAATATTATTATTTCATGATCAGGAAAACCGACATGTCCTTTGAACCCAATGCATGCACCAGACAGTAGTATTCTCTCCCTGGCATATTTTTTATTTATTTTCATTTATCACTTGACAAGCCAAATGCAAAACTTTAAAGCTACAGCCAGCCAGAGGAATAACTGCCTGGAAATTGTCATTTTGGCCCATCTGCATGGTTTGTAACTAAAAAGGATTTTATCCTGGAGGTATCATCAGTGCCTTCAACATGAACAACCACCCTGTGATTCATCATTTGCTTCATCTACTTCACACAACCTTGGGCCTCTGTTTGGATTGTTGTTAAACACATTATTGGGTAGTGTTGCTTTATCAACACAGTTTTCCATTCTTTTCATGACCTGCAAGAGAAATAGCATATTGCAAACTTAATATATATATGGAGGTTCACATAAATATTATCACTAAAGAGCACCACTTCCAAGATTGAAGTATCAATTCATTAATGCAATGCATGATGTTAGGGAGCTTCCGCAACACTGCCGACGGCTGAAGGATTAGAGGATGGCAAATTAATGTTTGTGTGTGACAAAAACGTGACAGGGCTATTATTTTATTGCAAGTTTCATCTTGATCTTCATTTAACATTACTGTGTTCATGTCTTTTACAAAACGATCTGTTTAAAGGAATGTTGGGCAAAAATTTTTTCAAACATAATTATTGTCAAGCTTGTCACACAAGATTTGCTGTCGTCTTTACTCCACTGTCCTCTTGTGTAAGATCACTAATAATTACCACAAATCTTGAATTTATCTTGGACAACATGTTAAGATTACTTCTAAAAAGTACAGCTCGCAAAGAAAGTGGTGTCCAATAGCCTGGGGCTAGTGGACTTTGCTATCGGGCTAGTGATTTCTATTCTTAACTTGCCCGATGGGCAAATGAAGTTTTTTGAGGGAATTCAAATTACAGAAGAACGGTAACCAATGTTCATCAAAAATTTTTTTCAGGCTAGTTGAAATGACTTTTGGGCTAGTACATGCTAGCTACAGCTTGCCGAATTGCAAGCTGTAAAACTGACTTTCTTTGAAACCTGAAGTATTTGATCTTCTGAAAGATGTAAGATTTGGAAGGACCAGAATGCATGCCATAATATTATTGTCAAGCAGTTATAACTGAAACTTCCAACTAAAATGTGGCTGAATGAAATTTAGGTGAGGTTCAAACATGAGACCGACAAGGTATATGTATAGGTAATTGCATGATTTGTGGTCATATTTGGCATTAACCACTATGTCACTTGGTGGAGGTGGGTGCCCGGGATGTCCAGGGGCTTCCACCTTTGGCACAGCCAGCCCCCAGACAGAGTTACGGCCCCATGGCTTTCAAACCCGCGCCCTCCAGCCATGAGCCCCCATGCCAATGGAACCGGGCACCTGTCACACTGATTTAACAGTGGAAGAATAAAGCGGGAGGGATGGGTGTAAAAGAATGATCCAAAGGATAAATGAAGAGAATGGCTGCCACGAAAACACTGTACTGAGCACATGGAGGTGATGCAAGCAAGGCTGACCGCACTCCTTGTTGTTAACTGTGTTAAATAAATATTTATTTAACTTCATTAAATACAAGTTATAATTCGAAATTGTTATACTTACGTAATTTCACGAGCGGTTAGGCGAGTGAAGTTTGAGACAATTTTGAAATGTCATGAGTGGTATTTACGCCAAATATCATGTAAAATCATGCTATAATTTGTTTATACTACTACCCGTGAAAGGTTTGTTATTTTAACATGTAGATATTTCAAATTAAGCTGAAATACCACTGCTCTAAGCCAATCAATTTGCAGAAATTTTTCATGTAGTAGTATAAAATTTATACATAATGGTAATTGAACTGAGTGGAGTGCAATTTGGTCTGAAATCATACGGGTGATTTCAAAATCAGATGAGCGCGCAGCATGAGTTTGATTTGAAATGACAAGTACGATTTTAGACCACAATTTATTGCACTCCCCACAATTCAATTACCACTTTATTACAGCCATTTTGAAATCACAAAATTCAGTCAGTACAAATATTTTATTGATCAAGTAGCCAGTTTGTTGAAAAGTGGAAACAAAAAGGCTTTTCATCTCATTTTGTATCTGAATCAGAAATGATGCGATATAGTTATAGAGCAAAAATAGTGCGATTTAAAACAGAAATGATGCAATTTCGAACATACATGACGTGATTTAGAACAGATGTGATTTAAAGGAAAGAATAGTGAATTGTGAATAAATCACTTTGTTGAGAGCCAATCAGATTGCAGGGATCACCAGTGACTTCAAAGTGGATATAATAAAGGGTCACATTTGGGCATTTTCAGCAATTTTACAGTGCTTTGCTTAGAACTATCATTTCCCTCAGGTTGCCTTTGCGTGGAGTCTGTTTTAAGCTGTTTTTGATCCCAGCCGTCCTCTCCCTCTGGATGTTTTTTGGGAAATATCTGTGATATTCTCCACAAAGGTTCTTAGTGTGATGGTGCCTGGTGGTTGCCACTCACACAGTTGTCATGGTTTCCTTTTACACTTCCTTGCAGCTCCATCAGTTTGTCTGGGTATCTGTCTCACACACATCTTTTGGTGATGGGTTTAATGGCAACAACAAACAATGTAAACATTGACTCAAGGTTTGCCTTGTGAAACCTTGGCAATAGCTTTGTCGAGTTAAAAATTATATTGTTGATACTAACACCCTCCAGAACAACATAGACAGTCATGTGCTCATTAAGCTCATACTACTGGAAATCCCTTCTTTGCAGTATTTGGCTAAAATATTTTTTTTGTAAATTAATGAGTTCTTACCTGGTCAAGAAGAGCTTCTACAGACTCACTAACATTTTGTCCACTCAATGCACTAGTCTCAAAATACTTCAGACCCAAGGTCTCTGCTAGTCTTCTAGCTTCATTCTCATCTACTTGTTTTTGATCTTCTAGGTCTGCTTTATTACCAATTAGAACTACATATTGGAAAGAAAATATACTACTAAGCTAGGGTGGACTCTACAAGCAGTATTTTTCCTCAAAGTTAGTGCAGTGAGTAAAGGCTCCTACATCATTCACAGGAAATTCTAAACTGAGTGTTAGATCTTTAAAACTGAAAGTTTAGTGTTTAGTGTTAAAGAGTAAATTTAGAACTTAGTTTTAAAGTGTAAAAGAGTACTTAGCTTGAATAGTGTTAATTTCGGGCTTTTTTATGTGTTTTATAGTATTCAATTAGTTTCTTCTAATGATGTAATTTAGTTTTAAAGGTGTCCCCAATTAGTGCCAATAGGCACTAGAACGATTAGACACTTTAATAAAGGTTCTGTATGTATGTTTCATTCTAAAAATCAAATCTAAAGCCATAAAATGCAAGAAGAAACTTATTTTGTAATGCCACATTTCTATGACAAAAATTGATGACTAAAACTCAAAGTTGATCATGAACAACAAACTAGGAATTAGGGGCTAAGTGATACAGTCAAACCTCCACTAGCGGCCACTTTTTTGGTGGACAGTCCATACATTCACTTTCGTTTTAACCTCTCTACAACAGCCACTTTCTTCTGTCCCCACGGTGGCCATTGTGGAGAGGTTTAACTGAGTGTATTATATACTTATATATCACTGCTTGTGACATGTTGATCACATCATTTCTCATTTCTTCACCGAACTTAAAATTTACCATCTTTCTTTACTTATCACAAACATGGTAATTTCGATTGTTGATCCTATCAGTGTGCAGGATGCATGTCATACATGAACCTTGAATATGGCCCAGCTCGCCACGAGTGCTATGTAGCTCAGTGGTTAGAGCATCCAACCAGCGTACAGAAGGTTATACATAGGTTCGATTCCTGTCAGGGAATCAGATTTTTTCTTTGTCCCATGCTCATGACATGTTGATCACATCATTTCTCAAAAAATACTGTAAATCCTCCATTAAGCCCTCTGGGGGCTTATTCATTTCTAACCCATTTGAGGGGGGACTTAATAGAGGTGGGAGGCTTATTTAATTTAGAAAAGACAATGGTATCAGTTCTCCAAAAAGAACTAGAATACAAAGTGGAAAAGTTCAAGCACAAGAAGTTGGAGGTCATGCAGCCGAAGAACAAAAACAAATCCGAACTTCCGGTTGGCAAATAAACCATCCCAGATCAGTCCACACGAAGTTTTACTGTCATGATTGATTAATACAGTCTACCATTTATTAGCGAAGAATATTTAGGGGAGGGGAGGGGGAATGCTTAATAGAGAGGGGGTTTATTAACTTTTTTCCCCTGAAAAGGGGTGGCTTATAAGAGGGAGGGGGCTTATTTGAGAGGGGGGTAAAAACAACTTGTATAATCCACCATGCCAAAGGCTATGGCTATTAAACTTGTTATCAAGGGTAACAAAGTAATATTTTCATATAATTATTCTAAAGAACTGTGTATCATATGTGAAGGTTGTTGACTTAAAATAAAATCTATTACATAATACCTATATCAGGATTTTCACAATAAGCATGCGTCTGTAGCTGATTTAACCAGTTCCTAATATTGAGGAAAGATTGCTCATGTGTAAGATCAAAGACAAGAAGGAATCCCATGGCATCCCGAAAGAATGCTGTGGTTAAGCTCCTAAATCTGCAACAGTTAAAGCAGACAACAATTAAAATTAGTCACTGCAGTTCAGGGATTTCGTTAATCTTGGTAGTAGGCGCATATTAGGATAGAAGTAGGTGGCTGTGACTTTCAGGGGCCTCTGGCCTCATCCTCTAGGGCGGTCTTGAGGCATGACCCTCCTGAAAATTTTGGTGATTTCCAGCATTCTAGAGCCCATAAATAACTGCCAAAGATCCCAAAGTTACGAGCTAAGACAGAGGCATCCAAAAATACTGCAAAACTCCAATATAAATGTCAAAATGTGCAAGAGACTGGGAAAAATGTTGGTTATCATGGGGATGTATTCCATGCACCTGCTAATAACTGAGGAGAAGAATGTCAAGAATGTGGTGTTTTTAAATTACGGTTAAGTTATGGATTAGACCTGTTTTCCTACCTTTCCTGGCCTGCAGTATCCCAAAGTTGAAGATGAACTCTCTGTCCTCTTGTTGAACGGCTGCCATCTGCTGTCAGAGGATGGTGTATCTGCGGGAAGTGAAGGAGAATCAAAATAAATAAAGATAAGCATGAGGAAGTTCTAGCTATATCATATACAGCCTGTCCATTTAAATTGTAGTGACCAACTAAACAAGATAAAACATTCTGCATATACACCTGATTGAAAAAACCTTGTCGCTTGAAAAGTAAAAACCATGAACCACGAGACCTACTGGATTTAAGGATAAAAGTTAATAGCATTGCAAATTCAAAGGGTTCTTTCATTGAGTTTCTCACATTGCTGCAATTTCCACCCAGGCTCAAAAGGTTTTCAGTTTTTTTGAGGGTGATAAGCCAACAACTTAACCTGAAGTTAATCAGGATAATGTATGCTTTTCAGGAAAAAAATTTCAAGAAAAATTTTCTTTGCTAATAAATGCATACCCATGAAGCCTTGAAGCAGCATTGGTCATGGTTTATATACATGTATTCCTTTCAAGCAGCAACATTTTTTGAATAAGGTATATCTTCTAACAAGATGGCTCAATAAACTTGACACAACAGGTAACCACAACAACAGTCATGTGACTTAGAACTTTTCACTTCGATTTTTACCTCTAAATTTTATCTTACCCCTTGAAAAAAGAAGCATGAATTTGTAAGGGAATAATGTAACTACATTTCTTCTTAGTAGGCAGTGCACTGAGCACCTCTAATATAACTCCATCCTAAGCCACTTAAACTATAACTGCTTCTAATGTTGTTTATTTATTTATTATCATTATTATTATTTTAACTTGTTTCTTTTTAATATCAGAGATGGATGATTCTCTTTTGTAAAGACTTAATTTAAAACTCTGGACCGCCTGCAAGAGTTATTGATCGCATCTGAGCCACAAGGAATGCATTTGTTAATCGTTATTGACACAGTGATTATATTTTTTTATTATTCATTCAAAATATTTCCCCGATTCTGATTGGCTAACAACACACGTTTAATTCACCATAACCAGTTACTGATGACCAAATTTGGAAGAATTTTGTGTTTAACGAGGAAATGACGTCAAAAATGCAGCATTCGTGCAGGTTAAGGCACCGTTAACCGAGAAGACCTGGGCATGAGGTTGAGTTGTTTGATTCTGGAAATAAAAATGGCAGACATTTCACTTGTTTCAAGAGTAAGAACTAGGCGAAAAAATAGCTATAACATGGCAAGAACAGAAGACAACTCGAAGGGCGACATCTGCTATTTGGAGAATATTTGCGGAGCTGAACAACCTAAACATGCATTATCGAAGATGAACTTAACATCAATGGATGGATGGATGTAAGCATGTTTTAGCTATATTTTTAAACTAAGAATTATTTTGAATGAATAAAGAAACAATTATTGAATTCGGCTTTCATATCATATGAAGAATTATGGAGATCTCGAAGGGTGTTATCTGTCGAGGCCGTACACCCTCCTCGATTTCCATAATTCTTCATAAGATACTCAGCCTCATTCATTAATTGTTAAATAATTTATATAATTCTTAATGTGTTATAGTGCTTAATTCTTACTTCAAATATTTCTGTAAATTATGTACATATTTTTAAAGTTGAATAAAATTATTGTATTACTATTATTGTTATTATTATTATTACTATTATCATTATCACCATACTTTGATGAGTAAGGTTTTGTACAACTGGTACATCGAGCAACTAATCATTGGCTATAAATTGTGCACAAACCCTCCAACAAATTACAATGGGGAAATATTGACTGTTATGAAATATTCAATAAATGATAATAAATTTACATGCTCAATTTTTTAGGTATAAACTTGTAAACACCTGCTTTAGAAACTGGCCATGAATCCCTCCCAAATAAAAACTATATGGTTATGGTGATAGCCAATGTTAATTAAAGAATAGGGGTGTTATATCCTAAGGATCCTTAAGTTTTGAAACAAATTAAAGCAAAGCCGATCACCATTCAAAAAAGCTCTCCTACCAGCCAGGTGAATTTCTGCCTTAGGTTTATGCTGACCAAAAGCGTCAAAATAACGTAGTTGTCTGATACCTCTCTCAGTGTGATAAAACAAACTTATTGCACAACAGAGAAATAAAAATTAATGGGGACATTTTGGTTTCCGCGTTTTTGTGTTTCAATTTCGGAGTACCGAGACTGATTCGTGAGCGATTTAAGAATCCAATTTAAATTTTGTAAGTAACGCAATGGTGAAGCTATGCTAAGGAAAACCCTCACCATTTTGTCTTCAATATCGGTATATTGCAAAAATGTCATCACAAGGTATAGAAACACATTTACGAAGGATTGTGGATTGATTAAAAAGTGATCACAGCAACACACAAGCCTTGTTTTGTGGCCTACAGTGCTGTCATCAATAAAGGACATCTGAATATATTTTCGTACAGTAAACAAAAGTATTTTGTGGGAGTTTTTACAGTAAAGAGCAGGGAAAGAGCAAAATGGTAACGGAAGCTGTCACAAGCGATAATTTAAGAGACAATTTTCTCGTATTACCACGTTCGCTTCTTGTAAGAACAGCTGTTAATTGAAAGCAAGAGTTTAAAGGACGCGAAATATCAGATAAATGGTAACAAAACCTGGAAGTTTCGAATTATCTTAGACTATGAAAGCTTAATTATACACACCACAAATCTTACCGTAATAGAAGGAGCCGAAAGCAGCAATCGCTTTGACACTCGACAAGAATGTGCACGTTATAATAAAGTAATGCACTGTGAAAACATTCAGTTTAAATTTAACGCTGATATAATGTTCAACAAGAGTTGTTTTTATGCTCTGTAGCTCCCAAGGCCATAAATATAATATTAACTGTATAAAAATCAAGAAAACATCTTGTTAAATATTATTTGAATGATATTTACAGGGAACACTAAGCGTTTTACTTCGATGAAACACAAATACCCACCCTAAACTAAAAATATTAATAGTTAATAAAATTCTACTCCACTGATGTCAAAAGAGCTGGATGAATTTCTTTGTCACATCCCGATCAGTCGAACAAAAGATCGCTTACCACTCGCTTTTCTCGAAAATCAATTCCAACTGTAGAAATAAATTTCGGATTAAATGTCGCATCTGTATATTGATATAGAAGACTAGTTTTCCCGACGCCGGAGTCTCCGAGTGCCAAAAACTTTAAAAGATAGTCATAATCGGCGTCCGCCATGTTTGGTCTGGGAGTTTTCCTTCAAACTTGCGGTCCAAACTGATGTTTATCTAACGGCTCACCTGATTGGTGCGCCCGAAACTGTTGTAGTTTGTGATTGGTCAATTTACCCTTCTCATTGTACGTGTGGAAATTTGGCGGCAATTAGCAAATTGATATGGGTGGGGTAGGGTGAGGAAATTTCAGCTGGCACTATCTCGGAGGAAAACAAAGATAAAGTCCGAGTTAGTTTTCAGCTGGAAAATTGTCGGCCGCAGTCGAACGACGTAAAAGTAGAAGAAAGTTATTACTTCATCTTTACCGCGTGACTTTATCTTTACAATAGTTTATGGCCCGTTCGCACCATTCACCTGAACGCTTGGGATCGGTTACACCTGATTAAAGAGAGGTGCGCTGCCTTAGCAACCAGATTCAAAAAGACCTTCATTTGATCTAAAATAAAACATACACCTAAAACAACATATTTGCAAGAGTATTAAGCCACATAAAAAGGAAAAAAAGAAGCCACCCAAACAGTATTTGAAGAAAAACTTGCCAAAAAAATCTACTAATTAGATAAAACTGATACGTACATACGGGATAAAATCAAGAAAGAATATCGTCTACCTTTTTCAAAGTGTTTTCGAATTAAAAATGCTCTTTTAGCAAGCAAGGCTCATTGTTCCTAGGCACAAGTCCTAGGTTTCAATTCCCAGCATGGAAAACAATTTTTCGGTTCTGGTCCCAGCGGTCATGGAAAACCATCAGTAACATTTTTTGGACTCCGTGAAAATTCATGGGAACCAATGCATCTCCTAAATGTTTTTAAATTTCAAAGTCATAGGTTTTTTTCTTGGCACTGGACAGATGACTGGAAGCCATAACTAAAGCCAGTAACGTATGATGCTTTTTTGGAATAATTCAAAATCGATGGAACTGTATGTTAAACATTTTAGTTTCATATATGAGTGGTAACTAAAGAACTTCCCTAATAGTTAAGTATATCTGTGTGGAAAAATAATGAATTTCTGTAAATGGATCCCTAAGGCTGAAAATGGCACTGAAAATATTTTTTGGTTTCGTTATTTTAAGACCACGCTAACAACACGGCTTGCAGGCAGCAAACAGTTAGAACTCGGAACTGGTACAATGAAGGGACTGAGGAGTCTTTTCTGCGGAAGATGAGCCTGGTTTTGTAAGCCATATTAGGGCTTCTTCACATGAGCCTGGTTTCCGAGCCTTACCTAAGTTGCTTTGTAAAATTTTCGATGATATCTTTATATGAGAGGGCGGGTTGGCTCGGTTCCCGAGATCTCGGTTTTTCCAACCGAGGTCTTCAGTAAGGGGGCTGGAAATTTCATATGAACACTTCAGCCCGGTTACCGGAATGATAGCGGGATAAACTCTGGCGGCCCGGATGGCATCGTCTTGCATTGCCTGCTGTATTTTTCACATCATAAGCATCCAACTCTAAGAGTTGCCAAAGCTATGATGGGCGCAAAAGTTATAATTTGTGTGTTTCGGCCAGTTGTGTGCTTTCTTTCTCGAGTTCGTCCCCCGAATCGTCGACCTTTTCTTCATCTCGGAAACCAGGCTGAAATTTCTCATATGAATCCAAGGCGAGATTGGTCCCGGTAACCGGCCAGCCCGGTTAACCAGCGGTTCATGTGAACAGGCCCTTAGAGAAACCTAGGAATTCCAGTGAAGGTTTTATTTATCGCTTGCGTGATGCTAATTGCTTTGGTAACTACTTAACTACCCTCATCTATAAAACATTCAACAGAGTCGGTCCCGCCTATTTTGGAGCCTCAATGAAACATTGCCTTGCCTGTCGCGTTTTCTCACCGTTTTAAAGCAGGTACCTGCCAAAGAGTCCAAAATTTGCTCTTTAATTCATGATGGGTATCCTTTCGCTCAAAAATGAACACAACCACCGATATCGCAAAGTCAATGATTTTTTTTTTCAAGAAAATAAATTAGTTGTGTGAGAGAGCTGGAGGTACTTAGTGACTTCCATCATGAAGCGACGTTCTCAAAAAGAAAACGGCACACTTACATCTTCGCAACATAGTTGAGATAGTGATCAAAACAACCACCATTGTGTCTATTAAATAAAACAGGTTTAACACTTCTTACAAATAGAATGGGCTATTCGTCGTTGCGAATATAAACGACAAGAAAAGCCAAAGATAAAAAAGAGCTATTTAAAAAAAACCTTCGAAGCCACAGAAAATATAACTTTAAATTTTTGCATATAAGAATCATTTGACGCAAGGGGAATCTGATTCGCGTCAAACTCTTTTTCCAAAGTTTCCTCTGGCAAAATATGGGGTTAAATCTCTTGGTGAACTATTAACGTCTAATGTGGCTTACCGCTCTTTTTTCCCTGAAGTCGATCCCTATCGTGGGTACAAACCGCGGGTTAAATTGTCCATCTGTGTACTGATATAAGAGACTTGTTTTTCCTACTCCCGAGTCTCCAAGCGCTAAAAATTTGATCAAATACTCTCTGTCTTGATCCTTTTCTTCAGACATTGCATATCAAGCTTTTTTTCTTTCGTTTTAAATCATTAAAAATATTAACAGAAGCAATTTGAGGTCCCTTTTGCAAAAATACATATCTTAAAATTGCTAAGCATCAGTGCCAAGATTTCTTGGCCTGGCAAAATTACATCATAGTACTTAACTACTAAACATAGAAAGTGACTTTCAGAATAGTCGCATTTCAATATTAGCACGTGTATAAATATAGTATTGAGGGCTCCCAACTCTAAGCAGAACATTAATTAGAAAAAGCACCTTAGAGAGGCAGTTATTTTTTGTATATCTTATGTACAAAAAAGTAGAGCATTCGGTTTTATTTCCTAAAAATATCTTTTTCTTCTTTGCTTATTAGCATTAGGCTTTTGACATCTGAACTTGTTCTTAGACCTGAAGTTAGTAGGAGAAAGCAGTGCAGGAATCAATCATCATATCAAGTGAAAAGGGAAGAGGCCATTGGCAGCCAGAGTGAAAATATTTTTGCTAAAAAAAGATAAAACCATTTCAGGAACTTACTAATATATATATTTATTTTTTTAAGAGAAGGAGCTTTTACCCGCCATTACACTCACTTCTTGTCTGATCTCTCGTACAGGGTTTGTATACTCCTTTGAGCTCTTCAAATTCCATGACTTTCCATGACATTTTCAATGACCTTTTCGAGCTTTTCATGACCTTAGGCTTAGCTGTCACTTTCAAATGTTTTCAAAACGTTTTTTTGTTTAAGAGAACTTTTTAACATACTCAATTCAACAGAAACAAATATTAGTGTCCACCGAAATGGGTGCCATTTTTAAATTACTTGTCTCTATCTTATTTACTTTGTTCTTGCTTTGACATCTGCAGTAACAATCTAACAAACATAACCTTAATTTTGCATGACCTTTAAGGTCCTACAATTAAATTCCATGATTTAACAGGCTTGGATAATGAAATTCTTAAGTTTCAGGACTTTCCAGGTTTTCCATGACCTGTACAAACCCTGCTTGCACAGATCTGCCTCTTCTTTAGACACCTTACCCAGCCATTAAATCCTTGGTTTGTTCAACTACTTTAATGTAAACTTTCCTCACGACTTACGGATTATGAGATCTAAATCAATTTCTCATAATAAGCCAAATTTCCATTATGTATTAACTGTTACAGTGGAAGCTCTCTTGAGTGACACCCTCAGGGCACAAAAAAGGTGTTCATAATTGACGCTGGCCAGTTAAGGGAATGTAAAAAGACAGAGTTTGTATAGGAGTTGAGAAAAACGGGCTTTTGTGAAAGTGGCCATATGTAGAGCTGTCCCCCTACGAGAGTGTCTGTTAGGAGAGCTTTCACCTTATAAAGTTTCTTCAGAGTAAAAAATCCATATTATTTCATTTCTTTTAGGCATAATTTCACAAGAAGGTTGACAAAAGAAACATCACCATTAGAAACATCACCAAACAATGTATTACTGGATTTTTAGCTACAGTGACACTATTTTATGTCTAGACTGGAAAAACAACTGTATTTATTGATCTTGCTGCTTGTCATCTGTTCTAATCCAAAACTTTAGTTTTATAACAAAGTTGTTGCATTACAAGCCATTTCACTTCAATGCTTACAAACAGAGTGGAAAAGTCATTACGTCACATTGCCATGGTAGCAAAATTTCTGGATGAAAAAAACCGGAAACATCACGTTAAAAGTGAATTTGCACCATTTCAAACTTCATAGATCTTATTCAATTTCATTTAATATGTGAAATGTTGGCAAATTTTTCTGTGGTTGAAATTATCTGAAAGTATCAAGTAAGTTTAGAAGAAGAAAATATTTGTGTTATGTTCATGTACTCCAAGAAGTGGGCACATAAAATTAGGAAGTTTCATGCCGCAGTCTCAGTGCACTCGTGCAACAACGGAAAAAAAATGTACAAAAAAGTGTGATGCAGGTGCAAAGTTGTTGTTTGCCAACCTAACCCAATTGCTTTTTTGCCATGCTTGTTGCCATTGCTGTCATTGTTGCTTAAGCTCTCAATATTATTGTGATCCAGAAGTTTTGCTACAATGGTTACTTGGCGTCACAATTCTCCTCTTTGTTTGCTCTAAAAGTGAATTAAGATGAAAAATCTTAGCCTTTCCTTTGTCATTTTTTTAACATCCGCAGGACCTCTTGTGTCTTATTGCTCGCTCAGCTGCTTCAAAGCCTTAAAAAACTCACCCTGCTCATTGTACAGCATTTTTGCTGTGAAACTTGTGACATCGGCTTGAGGCAAGTCTAGCCTAGTCTGTTCATTACATTGGTCATGTGAGGATATTACTGTAAGCATCAAATTCAAAACGCAGTGAAGTGAATGCAGAGTAACAACCAGTAACTTTTTTTCCATGTCAGTAGGTATAGAGGATATTATATAGCTGCGCAAAGATACAAAATTTCTCTTTTGAGTGTTGCAAAATATTTCATGAGTAAGCGAAGGGAACAAGTGAAATATTTTTCAACACGAGAAGAGCAGTTTTGTATCTCCAAGTAGCCATGTGATGTTCTATTTAGAACATAAACACCAATGAAATACCAAACCATTTCACTTATTCTTCATGTAGCCAAAGCAACAATGATCTTTCAACATATGAAGATCACATGTTATTTTCTTGTGTGAAGATACCATGTTTTTGCCCAAAAGCTCTCCTGGTATTTCATTGGTGTCTATATAATAAATTAATATCTGTTGTTTAAAAGCTCTCATCCATAGCTTTTTCCTTGTCCATTTTCTTTTTCTTAAACAGTTTACTGTCAGGATTGTTTTCAGGGTTGCGACAGCCTTTTAATTTCAGCTCTAGACTTTTCACTTGTTCTTTACTCGGTGAAGATTTAACTTTAGAGGTCACCATGGTGACTAACTGTTGAATTTGACTCAGAACATGCTTTTGATGTTCTCCAAGATTCTCCCTGATGTAAGAGCCTATAACTCCTTTTGATGCACTGAAAAGTGCCGCTAAGGCAATCTGAGATGGCGAGAAAAGTAATGAAACATCGGTCAACAGCGCTTTGCGAAGGAATTCTTCTGCAGAAGGACGCCATTTTTCTGGGTCTCCTAGCTTAGGGCATCTTGTTTTAAGATCAATGATAAATCCCTCCATGGGTCTGTACGGGTTGTGTACTGTCAAATGGAAGTTCAGACATTGCATAAGTAGTAGCTCATGAGCTAGAATAAAGTCTTTGGTCTTCTCTCTTCGATCAGGTGGTAGAATTTCTACAAATTTGTCCACAGACACGTTGTGTTCTTCCACTTTACACGCCATGTACAAACACACCAAAAACATCTCCTTGGGAGGGTGATCCATGACCGATGTTTTCAAATAAAAGCGCTTCAGATAAGCTACGGCTGTTGCTGTCACAGCGTTGGGTACAGGAGGCTTAAATTTATCACAAACTTCGATCAAAACTAGTTGATAGTACTCAATCAAACTTCTTTCCTCTTCAACAGTGAGAAAGTTGACATCTTTCTTCGTTGAATGGTTTTCGCGGAACCGTTGACAGTAAGTATTATTTACTTCTTCACGGATACCAGTCAATTCGATTTCACTTGCAAATGTCCAGTGTTTTCTCTGTGTGCTCGAGTGAAACATTGTTAGGCTTTCTTCTGAGAAAGAACTTCGCGAAATCTCTTCGTTCGCGCGTTTGGCTTTGTAACCTGGCTGAATATATTTTCTTCATATAAGCTAAGTTATAATGTCTTTGCCTGTCCTCCTTTCTCTGAAGTTCCTGAAGTTTCCAATAACATCCTGTACGTACGCTTACACGAAGTATTTACTTCTTGAACGAAGCCTGGTGATGGCATCAGGTCAATCTGTAAGGTCTTTCTTCACTCCTGCAACTAAAAAATGCAAATACCTTGAACAAACACATCAGATGGCAAATGGAATACGACCAGATCAAGCTAACATGATCAAGGATTCATTGAACCGAGGTTTTTATAGCATGCTTAATTTTGTGTGAACCTGGCTTCACATTTATGTATCGGTCAAATCGAAGTTTGAACACCCCCCCCCCCCCACCCCCACTCCGGGCATTTGACTTTTTTGAAAATTATCGTTCAAATTCCCCCCTACCCGAGCCAAAATGCCGTTCAAATGCCCCACACTAGGGTCCATTCAGGTGATCAAATGCCCCACCCCGGGGACATTTAAGAACTTTCCATATTATCCACTCTGTAGAAGCTCTCGAAGCGGAGTCTGCAGACAGGACCAGACCTGTAGGTGACTCACGGGTTGCGATAGACAGTAGAGTTTTTATTCTAATTTATTCTGTAACTGCTCTATAATAAAGAAAACCATTATTAAACGTACATGTGGTTCACGAATCGTTAAACATAACCTCAATAATCTTGTCCGTAATAGTAAATATTGTGACCATATAAAAATAGCGTTCTGTTGATGCGGATCAACTATTGTGCTCTAAACAAAAACAACATTTTCCGGAAAAACTGGTCAGGCTTACATCTCAAAAGAAGCGAATATTAATGCAGCGGCCGCCAAAAATAAGAGGGATGTGTATGGGAAGAACAGTTTAAATCGCTCAGCCACGGTTTTCCATACAAACCCTTTTACTTTTAGAAATTTTCGATGCGTCGTTTAATCGAGATACATACATACATACATACTTTATTTGTCATGTAGGTCAGTGAAAAAAAGGCAGCTAAAGAGCTGATGTGGACCTACAAACTAAAAAGTATCTACAAAAAAGTAACTAATAATATTAACAAACCAATGAATTATTTACAATGAGTAAGGAAAAATAAAACAATACCTAGCAAGATAAACAACAGTTGACTGTTGCCTTAATATATATAATTTACAATATCTTTATTTATTCCCTGTAACCCATTAAATGTTATTTTATCTAAAATGTCAGATTTTTCTTTAAGAGCAGATTTAAAAGAACCAATATTGGGTTTGCTCTTTAAGTACATGGGTAAGTTATTCCATAGAATAGACGCACGATGAGAGAAGGAAGATCGAAGGAAGTCACTTTTAGGGCAACGCACGTATAGTTTCAGACTGTCCCTGAGATTTCTTAATGGAGAATGTTTAATAAATAAAGAATTTATACCAGCCGGAGCCCTGTTATAAAATGCTTGATAAGATATGGTTGCAATCCTCTTTTTGTACATGTATGATAAAGACTTCCATTTTGTCGCTGCCAGGACCTCGGTGCTAAGAGTAGAATTCTTTATGTTAAAAATAAATCTCGCTGCTCCGATGTGAATGTCCTCCAGGGTCTGAAGGGATTTTGAAGATCCCCATAATGCAATTGAATACGTAATACTTGGAATGATACCTTTGAAATAAATTGACTCTAAGATGCGACTGTCGAGACCTTTTAAGTGTTTCAGTTTCTTCACTCTTGCTGAAAAACGTTTGCTTAAGGATTTGATATGTGGCGACCAGGAGAGTTTATTGTCGATTTGAATCCCTAAACATTTAGATTTAGAAACAAAGGACAACTCCTTTTGCCCTAAACATATTTTCTGAAAGGGCCCGATGAATTGTGATTTAGATAACAACATCAATTCGGTTTTTGCAGGATGAATAGTCATGAAGTTATCCTTAGCCCATTTGTTTAAGTCGGCGATCGCCTCCTGAATTTTAGATAAGACATCATCAACAGTATTTCCAATACAAAAAACAGTGGTATCATCCGCAAACATTTCAACAGAAGCATTTGTTGTGGCTTCAGGTAAATCATTCGAGTAAATACTGTAAAATCTGGGACCGAGTAAAGACCCCTGAGGCACACCAGTATCTATTTCCAACAATTCTGAGTTAGAACCATTTACAGTTACAAATTGTTTACGATTTTCGAGGTAATTTAGGAGCCAATCGTAAAAGGAGCCACTAACGCCTATAGAGTGTAATTTATCCATGAGAACTGTATGGTTGACGCAGTCAAACGCTTTCTGAAAGTCAATGAAGACTACGGCAATAACCTTGCTTTCATCCAGGGCCAAACGCCATCGTTCTGTTAGTGAGAGTAAAAGAAGTTCAGGTGAGCCTCCTTTTCTGAAGCCCCATTGATTCAAAGAGATTTGATTGTTGCCATATAAGAAGTTGTCAAGTTGTTGGCTTACAACATTTTCTAATAGCTTGCCCGGAATGCTGAGAAGGGAGATCGGCCTGTAATTTCCGCAGTCGAGAGTGCTCCCTTTCTTGTGAAGACATTTCACCTGTGCCTGCTTCCACTGGCTTGGGAATTTGCATTCCAAAATACTTCTTTGAGCCAGTGGCATAAAGCAGTCCAAAAATACATCTCCAATAAGGCGCAGTCCCCTGCTTGAAATATCATCAGGACCACTTGCCTTGCCAGGTTTCAAACACTTCAGAGAAGATTTCAGAAGATCCTTGTTAAGGGCTATGTTAGAGAGAGAAAGAACAGGGATTTCACTGTTATTTCTTGCAGACTGACAAGGAGAGTTTATTAAAGAGTCTTGTATTGATTTCGAAAGAAATTTTCCAACATTGACAAAAAAGAAATTTAAAGCATTGGCCTTTGATGTGTCGTCTGAGTGAATAACTCCAGAATTATCTTTAATTGGACCGATGTTTGTAGTTGTTAGCTTTCCCTCAAAAGATCTTACGGTCTTCCAAAAATCTTTTGCAGAGGTCGTCTCGTCAAATTTTGATAGCCAGTAATTTGACTCTGCTGATCTAAGGAGATTAGTGCAGTGATTTCTTGCCTTCTTATAATCTGTCCAGGCTTGTGAGCCCTTCGGTGTTTGTTGTGCTTTAAGAAGCAGTTTATAGCGTTTATTTAGCTCTTTACGTATGGATGAGTTCATCCAAGGAAGGCTTCCTCTTCTTATCTTTACTCGTCGAGCGTGAACATGAGATTTCATGATATCCTTGTATAAACACTCCCAAGCCCAAGTAGCATCGTCCAGATCGTCAAAGATATTGCAGATACTCCATGGGGCAGCAGCAAAGTCCCTTTGTAATGAGTCAAGATCTACTTTTTTGTAATCATAGACTGTTTTGAGCGTAGGTTTCTGACGTTTCCTTTTGAGATTTATGACTGCATATATTAAGTGGTGATCTGAAATTCCCAAGTCACAAACACCCTGGTGAGAAATTTTTGAAATGTCAGAACAGATTATCAGATCAATTAGCGTTGCGGAGGAGTCAGTGATCCTTGTTGCTTTGTTGATAACATTCTTTAGGTTAAATTTATTCAAAAGTTGACGGAATTTCCAGATTGAAGAACCTGGAATTTGAAGAACCTGGAATTTGGGATATTATTATTTTCGCCATCTTGGTTCGGTGTTGCATGTGAGGGGTTTTTACGCGACCAGAATAAACTATTATGCGAACTCGCACTCAACTTTCCATCAAATGCGACTCTACATAAGTGGAGACGTCGATGTAAACCCTGGTCCAGATGAATGTTCAATTTGATTTTCAAATATGATATGATTTTAGAGCAAGCAACTATTAAAAGCAAGAGAAACAAGAGCGATGAAGATTAGCAAAGATGAAATCATTGTTGCTTCTTTTTTGCTCTTGTTTCTCTTGCTTTCTGCACTGCCTTGGCACGTGTTATTCAAAGCCTGAATCCAACATTAAAAATATTAAAATTTTAACACCTTCAAATACAGCACAAAGCTTGTTTAAACCATTTCCTCGTAACCAATTGGCCACAAAGGCACAATCTTTTCCACAAAAATCCTCTAACACCATGTCTACTATGATAGCTTGCCACATGCAAAGTGCCCAGAGATTTCACATGAAATTGAGGCTATGGTTTAAATTCCCCACCCCCTGGAAGACTCTGATAATCAAATTCCCCCTTCCCAGGGAGGGCAAAGGTGTCAAATTCCTGGGATATGCCTGAGGGGGGAAATATTGAAGCTTCAATTTGACCAATACAACTTGAAGCTCTGATTTGACCGATGCATTAAGCATAAAACAATGTGCAAAATATTGCATACACATGAGCTTAAATATGACCAAAGCAATAATGGAAGTCAGAAGAACTTGGAACAGCTGGAAAAACCCTTCTAAGTAACTGTTACGTAGAACCCTGCTCCTGAATAATCACTTCTTGATGGGCTTTGGGTTCATCCCTTCATCCCCATTCTTCCCCCAACAATGAGGCACTGTTGGATTTAAAATTCTGGTGAGCGACAAAGCCTTGAAACAACAACAGTAACAGAGACAAGTGCAAATACAATAGTAAGATACTGTTAGGGACGTGGCTTCCTCCACTTTTAATATGCCAAACGACAGGTGTTGAAATTCAGCCCCCCTCCCCACCCCCCTAGAGGGATCAGTGATGTTGTGCCCAAAAAGAGACACATTTGCACCCATTTTCTAGGAAATTAAGCTTTGCTTGGGGTGGGAAAGGGATAGTTACCAGCTTTACTAGTATCATATTAAAGGTCCCAACGTATGTGTCCTCCAAGGGACTGTGGCTGTTTGTTGTCATGGAAATCTGAGCATTGAACCTTTGTTCATGGAAAGGAGAAAATTGACGTTGAACATTCCAGGAGGAACTGACACCAAACAATTGAATTTCTCAGCTCAGCTCAAAAACGTAGGCATCTGATGGACTAGATATGTCTTCATACCCTCACTGAAGCAGCCTCAGTCAACATTTCATTTGAACTTTTATTGGGGGTGGGAGGGTGTCGTGAAGCATTTTAGTAACCCATAGAACCAAACCAATTTCCTAGGGAGACATGCAAGAGGATTTCTTTTCCAGTAATGTAGTCTTTGACTGTATTTTAGATGCTGATGGAAACATGGCATGGAACAGTCAACACGTAGGACTTGATAATCAGGGATCAGCACAGTATTTCAACAGCATACCAAGAAACATGCCACCAGGACAACATCAGATGCCAGACAATGCATCAGTAGGCCAATGTCATAACAGTCGGCGACTGGCTGCTGGGTATTCATGGCAACAACATCAAAGGGAACAGCCTTCTCCTGGATATTTTCAGCAGGAAAATTTGGATAACCAGATTAATCCGGCAGAACAACGTGCTTTGTTCAGCTCTCCTTTAGAGTTAGGCCGCAGGTGGTACCATTTACACAGAACATGCTATCGCCAGCAAAGAAGCCAAAATTTTCTTTTCACGGTTGTTTCATATAATGTGTTGGCTGATGGCTTACTTAATGCACACAGTGATTTGTATGCTGGAACAGAGCAATGGCTACAACAGTGGGAGTACAGGCGGAGAAATTTACTGAAAGAAATTCTTCACTACAAAGCAGATGTAAGTGATATAATATTAATTTACAGTAAAAGTGTTCAATTAGCCTATAAATACAGCCATCTCTCATCAATCCTCACCGCCAAGGACGTTACATAGGAGTGACACCTGCGCCTCAATGACAGAAATGCCATACTGATGATGGAAATCAATGTTTACATTTTTAGCCTGGTAGTCATGGGGTTTTAAAGGGAACCTCCACTCTTACTACAGAATAATGTTAAATCGAATAAAATTATGTTGATAAACAAATTTGTTCGAAATTTGTCTTTAAAAAAGTGTTTATATCGGGAAAAGTGAATTTTAAAATCGCTTATTTTCACTTTCAAATTTCGCGGGCGCCGCCATCTTGAATAATTGTGACGTGTTACGGTTGCTCTATTGTTCTGACACAAAGAGCTTTTGTTTAATAACAATAGGGCAACCATTACACGTCACAACTATTCAAGATGGCGACGCCCGCAAAATTTGAAAACACAAATAGGCGAATCTAAAAGTCATTTCTTTCGGATACAAACGCTTTCTTTAAAAATATTTTAGATTGACTCGACTGTAACAGTTATTTCCTGTGATTTAAAGTTATCTTTTTGTTGAAGTGGAGGTTCCCTTTAATAAGAATTTGTTCGAATTTATGTGTCACCTGGTCTTTCGTGTGGCAAAGTTTTGAGTTCTTCTGTTAATGAGCTGCAGCAAATCTTATATAACTCTTCTAAAGAAGAATATATTTCATAAATAATGACTGTAGATTTATTTGCTTTTATTTTGACCTTTGTGTGGTTTTGCCTTTTGTCTGTCATTCGTAAATGATAGCTAAAACATTATAAAGCTATAAAACTACATAGACCAATCAGAGCTCCTGACCAGGTTCTGGACAGATTATATTTTTACATCAGTATTGAATTTCTGTTGTTGAGTTGCAGACATCTCTCCTGCAAAATGTCCCTACCTGCAAGGAGGGAAGAAAGATGGCTGTTTTTACAGGCTAACCTTAAACAAATGGTTGTCCAATTGCTCAACTGACTGGTAGTGTTACCCTAGTAACCACTTAATCTTCCCCTTAAAATAGGGTAAGGTTTGCACCATCTTATCTGGAACCAAGGTATAGAACTGGATAGAGTGTTTAAAGAAAGAGGTGTTTTTATTATAATAGTTGTCTTTGTGATGAACACTTTAAATGAAGACCTTGTTAAATGGGGGAGCAAACCAAAGCATTTGATGGTTAGTTGGATCATATATCATACATGCGAAAAGGGTCTGTTATGTCAATAGGTCTGAAATAGAGTGGGAACAATATTTTCTCTACAACAGGGTAACAAATATACCACACACCTCTACCCAAATTTTCCAGAAGAAACCCTTTCCCAGGTGTCATTAAAGTACTCTTAATCAGTAGATCAATTTGTTTGCTAAATATCAACAAAAAATAAGTCAACATTATTAAATTAAAGACAGTTAATTTTTGTAACAATCTTTTCTTTTTTCCTTTGTGGTTGGTAAGATAGTCTTTTTAGGTAAAAGTTAAGGCGCATATGAGCCCAAATGGTTTCCTTAGCATGAAGCATGTCTAGGAGTATTGCTACTCCCCCCTGGATGGGATGCTAGTCCATAGGAGGGTTACCCCTCAGCAGTATGTCATCGGTATGCATTTAAACACCTGGGTGAGGAGGGACAAAGTGGAGCATAGTTCCTTGTGTAATGAAACAATGTGATGGGCGAAACTTGAAGTCCAGACTTTCAGATCTGGAGTTCGAGGTGTTAACCACTCGGCCACATGCGCCTCTACTATAGTCTTTCTAGAGATAACAACATGGAAACTATAGTGAATGTGTAACTTTCATTGAATTTATTTCGATCTCTTGTAGTCACAGTAAAACATAGTGGCAATGTTAAAGTCTGTGTAGTTGTGTTAAACTTTGCAAGGATTATTTTTATTCTGTTTAGATTGTCTGTCTTCAAGAAGTAGAAGAAAGCCACTACCAAGATTGGTTTGAACCAAAGCTAAGAGAAAAAGGTAAAAATATTATTATTATGCTCAGACTTCATGCTACTGTCCACTCCACTCTTTCTCAGTTTGCTTTTGCTACTCCATTCTGCTCTGCTTAGCCTGTGAGAGCAGACATCTTTTTCAGCTGTTGTTTTCAAGAGCCAAAAAAGGCATCTGCTCTCGCAGGCTACACTCTGATCTGTCCAATTTTTTTTGTTCCTGACATTTACAGTGAGTCACTGCAAAGTCATCACTGTGAGTTCTTGGTATTTTTGGCAGAAACTTAAAAAAACGCAAAAAATGGGCAGTGGCTGTAAGTCCCACTTCCTTTAAGTTCCAAGAGTGACCAACATCAATTTTCTCTTAACATTATCCGTACATAATCAAGAGAATAGGTTATGAGAATCGATAAAATGATCACCAAGGGGTCAAATTCTGTCATTAACCCTTTAAGTCCCAATAGTGACTAATGTCAATTTTCTCCTAACAATATCCATACAATGTCAAGAGATTAGGTTATGAGAGTTAATAAAACAATCACCTAAGGGAAAATGCCTTGATCTTTTAACAAATTCTCTCAACTTATTCATGAAGGAAATGTATAGAGATCAGTTTGGAGAATTTGTATGTGGATATTAGGGCTTAAATTAAATCCTTTAAGGAAATGCATGGAGATCAGTTTGGAGAATTTGTATGTGGATATTGTGGCTTATCGCTATATGCTGTTCTAAAGAGTGCTTGTTATCTATTTTGGGAATTTTTTACTCTTATACAGGTTACAGTGGAGTGTACAAAAAAAGAACTGGTGACAAAACTGATGGATGTGCAACATTCTTCAAAGCATCGAGGTTTACGTTGGTGAAAACCAAGCTGGTTTCTTTCAGAAAACCGGAAGTCAAACTGATGGACCGTGACAATGTAGCTGTTGTGTTACTTTTAGAGCCGAGGACAGCAGTACGCTCCTCGCATCAGGCAGCCAATTCAGTGTGTGTGTCCAACACTCACTTACTGTTTAACAAGAAAAGGGGAGACATCAAGCTTTCACAACTAGCTTGCTTGTTAGCTGAAATTGCTGAGATAGCAGCCATTTCCACATCTGATCAAGGTGATATTCGTTACCATCCTATAATATGTTGTGGGGACTTTAATAGCGTTCCATTTTCTCCAATTTACGAATTTGTCGTGCGGGGATTGCTGGATTATAAAGGAATGCATCGTGATAATTTTTCTGGGCAGAACCATTTTCGAAACAGTTTTCCACCTAGACAGGCCCTCTCAAGCAATCTTATTCCATGGGAATTGGGAATTACAACGTCTGGCGTCAAAAGAAACGATTCACAAAAAGCAAATCCTGCCGCGAGCTATGAGCCTAGTAATTCAACAAACAGTACGGAAGACAAGATAAAAGGTGGTAACTCAGATTGTGGAAGTACTGGTCAAGAAGATGTTGGAGACAGCGCTGGGATAAAGAAGACACAAGAGGAAAATCGCAGTTTAACTTCCAGTCAGTGCAGTAAAGGGGAAAATAGCGCCATTTACTTAGCATGTTCTAGCACATCTTTACCAAAAAAAGATTCGCAGTCACTCATTTGCTTGGAGGTTGGAGAGATTTGGCCGGAAGGAGAACTAACTGCCCCTCCTCCTATAGAGAGCAAAACTGAGCGAGATTTGTACAATGCATGTACAACCCAGCAACATCCTTTCAACTTCTTCAGTGTCTACAGGCATTACTTCAAAAACCGACGACCGGAAGTGACTACGTTTCATGATCGAGCATGCACCACTGTTGATTATATGTTCGTATCTCCTGGGCTTCAACGGTCTTGTCGCAGGTGCCGGTCTCGACATGGACCCTTACAACTGACTGGTAAACTGGATCTTCTCTCCGAGGATGCTATTTGGGATCTTGGCGGACTTCCTAACAAGTTCCTGTCTTCCGATCATCTGTCGTTGGTATCATCATTTTTATTGCACGTTTGAACTCATGGAATTAACTGCAAAATATTATGCAGCTGAGAGAATTTTAGATTTTTATTGTTCGTTGTTAAGGCAGTCAAACATGCACTGAGGGGACAAACTGTGTATGGTTGGGAAGGTGTGGGGAAAGGGTCCGTGCAGGAGGCGGGAAAAAAAAAAGAAAAAAAAACTTTTCCAACGTGGATTTAGAAATGTAGCATGCTGCTGAAAAACAGTCGCTGAACAGTGTTACGGTAGGACCCCGCTAACTCGATCTCGGATAACTCGAACTCCCCGCTAAGTTGGCGAACTAAGTACCTTTTCTCTTGGATTTCACCTTACTTTTCAGTCATTTTTACTCGGATGACTCGACTTCCCTGCTGACTCGAACTGAATTTCGTTTCCCTTGATCAAAATTAACCTCGATAACTCGAATTTTGGTTCTTGCAACTCACCACGGATGTGATCCCATTAGCTCTTCTTGTCGTGTATTCAGAAAAATCTAGAAACACTAAAACTAACACTTCAGCAATTTGTTTTTAATAAGTGAGGGTTATTCCGCTGTATTATCATGAAAAATCATAATAGTGGTACAATTTCTGATGAGATAAGTTTAATTTGCACTCTGCTCTATGCTTAAGTGCTGAAATAACAGTAACCACTCTTAAATGTGTGTGCCACAGGGAACGATCCTTGGCCCTCTTTTATTTCTAATTTATATTAACGATTTGCCAAACTGTCTTTCGTTCACCATACCTAGAATGTATGCTGATGACACCCACGTTACTTATGCAGGTTCTGATTTGCATTTGATTCAGTCTAGTCTATCTCACGACCTTGAAAAGCTAAGCAAATGGCTTGTGTCTAACAGACTTACCTTGAACGCTACAAAAATTGAATTTATGTTGATCGGCTCCAGGAAAAGATTAAGTACTCTATCTGATACACTCGAACTTTCCATTGATAATGGTCCGATTGAACAAGTTTCCTCTGTGGAATCACTTGGAATATATATCGATGAAAATTTAACGTGGCATCCCCACATTGATAAACTGTAAAAAGATCGCTTCTGCAATTGGAGCCATAAAGCGAGTTAGGCCTTTTGCGCCTCAATCCACCCTACTGAATATATACAACTCATTAGTTCAATCTCACTTTGATTACTGCAGCCTAGTATGGGGTAATTATGGCAAAACATTATCTAACAAGCTACAAAAACTACAAAACCGTGCTGCACGAGTAATGAACTTCATCAAACTATGACGTAGATGTCGATTCCTTGTTTCACAAACTCACCTGGAAAGACTTGAAATCTCAACGTCAAATTCAGAACGCCTTAATGGTTTTCAAGTCTTTAAACAGGCTGGTTCCCGAATATCTCACGTCTAAATTTAGAAAGCGAAATGAATCAAACTATTCTCTGAGGGACTTGTTGTCCCCTTTCCAAGAATTAACTACATGAAAAATAGTTTTAGTTACAGCGGTGCAACCCTTTGGAACAGCTTGCCCTGTAACATTAGAGTGTCTAGTTCATGAAATCAATTTAAACGCCCTCTCTATCAAAATTTTTAAGCGCTTCATTCATGGAAATCAGGTTTTTAAAGTGGCATATTTGTTGTAAGTTAATATAATGTTAGGGTTAGGATTTTTGGGTTTTAGGATGTTAGTCATTGTATTGGAATTTATTGTACCTGAGGAATTTTTTACCGTGTACAAATAATGATTAAAGATTAAAGACCCCGCTAACTCGATTTCGGATAACTCGAACTTCCCCGATAACTCGAACCTGTTTTTCGTTTCCCTTCAGAGTTCGAGCTACCAGGGCTTCTACTGAATTTCAATTCAGTAAAAATACAAGTTTTGTCTATCAACAATTTTCTCGAAATCGCGCGTGATTGCCTGGAAAGGGTCGGAATGTCTTAAGAAAGGGTCGGGGATGGTCGGGACAATGTCGGTTGCTATGACAATAAAACTGCACTTATACGCTTAGAATGATCATGAGGGCGTCACTTAATCCACCAATTGTTTGATGTTATATTTACTAGTCAACTCATGTCAAGTCGCATACATGTGGGAGTAAAATTTCTGTCTCCCCATGCGCACATTTATGAGAGCACGCATGCGCCTTACGATAGAAGGATATATACATGTAGCTTGGTTGACAAATGAAAATTTAAGGAGATCCAAATGATTTTTACCCGGCAGGGGTGGCGGCCTGGGCCCCTCGGTACATATGAAACCAAGATGGCGGCCCGTACCGGTTAAAGAACTCGATCCTAACGATCATACGAAAAAATAAGGGACTGTGAACAGTCCAGAAATAAATCAATGTTTACACCGTTACTGTCTAATTTGCTTTCTTACCGCCTTACATTGAGTGTTGGAAAACGAAATACAGTGGAACCAGGTTAATATAGACTGTTCACAACCCCCTATTTTTTTTTGCAAGATCGTCAAGATCGAGCGCTTTGCGTTACGGGTTTCTAATGTTCGAATTTTCCGAGTCTAGCCTGGGAATGAGTATGAAATCCTGCATGAAATCAAGATGGCCGCCCGTACCTGTTTAAGCGTTCGATCAAAATGATGTTGCGAAAAATAGGGGACTGTGAACAGGGACATGCCCGTATTAAGCTAATCTCCCTCTTTTGGGGGAACGTTCCGTGAAATCCAAAAACCGGCTGCGGGGGAGACTACTTAGGCGGGTTCTTAGAAAACACACCACGGACACATTTATTTTATTGATATAAAGATGATTCAAAGGAATAGTGACTGAAAGCAAAAAACTAAGGAAGTGAGACTTCTGTAATAGATGGCAGAAAACTTTATTTAATGACCAGAGTAATTCAATGGTCAAACACCGGAAGATAGACGAGCTGATCAAAGTCAAACACGTCACGCCAATTCACTACTGTTTCTTAGTAAAAAAAAAAAAAGAAACGTATTAACTGGTAGAAATCTTTCAGTTTTTGAAAAGGGTACAATGACTACAATCAGCACGCAATGGAAATAGACAGTGCGCAGATACCCCGTCAAGCGAGTTAAAATATATGAGGATTTGTGACGCGAGACACAGAAAAGTGTCCTTTGGTCGTATTAACCCGTGTCTGTATTATAGAAAACATACGAACTTTTCGTCGGGACAAACGAAACCGTCCATTATATGGGGGTATTCGTTAGACTGCAAAACAATCGGTTTTTTTCTCAAAATCAGTAAAGAAATCGGTAAAGCGTGGCGTAAAGAGTCTCACGAGCGCAAGCCTCACAAGCCCGTTGGGCTTGTGAGGCGAGAGAAAAAAAATTTTGGCGTCTCTCCCCAGTCTCGCTCTCTGTTTTCAGCCCCGTTCCAGACCTTTTGTTTGACTGCTCGCGCGTACTTGAATACGCAAAAATACGAACTGTTTTGGAGTCTAGGTGTCCGTAGAGCAGGGTTCGACTGTATTATATTCCAATGCAAAATTTGATGTAATGTATCAAGCATAAGACGCAGTGTTTCATCACCAGATGAAAAACCTCGAAGTTCGTCAAAAATACTCCGCTGCGCGCGGTCTCTTCTCGGTGTTTCATGGAGGTATCCAAGTCCAAACTAGCTGTTGAACAATGAAAACGAACTCCCCGAAAACTAAATTAAAAGTTCGAACGAACAGGCGGCGAAACTAAAAAAAACGACAGTGTACTGAAACGTACATTTATTTATTTATTTTTTTCATCTTAGGGTAAAAACTATGTTTGACGCTCCACTAATTTATTTAATTTTAGTTTGATCACTTACTGCTCAATTCGCTTTGTGCCAGCACATTGTAACAATTTGTTCATTACATAGAACTACATTCTAGTCAGAATGCTTTATCTAAAGCACGTTTTCCGTAGTAATTATCTTAACAATAAATCCCTAAAATCAAATCAATTAATAACATTCTAATGTACAAAATATAGTGTAAGATTATCTTCAGTTTTATTGATTATTGAACTATTTTCTCTCATAACATAACTGTTGAAAATCATGTATGACAGAATACAAGTTCTACGAATTTGCTTCCAACATAACTATTTAATTACCACTACATAAACATACTGTAAATTCCCTGACTAAGAAACCTCTATTTAGCTCCCCCTTTTCTTTCACAATTAAACTAGTAACGCATATCATTGGCCGTTTTTACGCTAGAGACGTTAAAGTTGTCGAGACGTTTAAGTCCACTGGCGTAAAAACGGGACTCAAGAAAATAGACGATAATATTGAAAAAAATAGTTTGCTCAAAAAAAAAAAAAAACTTAACAGTGTCTCTTCCCAGTCGTTTCTGAACGAGCGGGGAATAAATACAACCCAGTTTACGGCGTCCCGTTTTGACAAAAACAAATCAAAGAGAGACGTTTGTTAAGTGAGACGTGAATACGGAGCTTAAGCAACAACAACGGCGACGGCTACGAAAACGTCATTTAAAAAGTGAATTCGCGCTGCCTCAAACTTTATAGCGCTTTAATATTCCATCTCGTTTCATATGTGGACAAATTTTTTTGGAGTTGATTTCTGAAGGACTGTATCAAAATTCAGGAAAAGAAAAAGAAAGTTATTGTCATGTCTTTACGTCCTCGACAAAACGTGAAATTTATTTCACGTTGTAGTCGTGCAACGACGGCTAAAAAATGTACAAAAAAGCGTGATGCATGTTCAAAGTTGTTGTTTTGCTAATCTAACCTATTGCCCTTTTTGCCGTTCCCGTTGCCGTTGCCGTTGCTTAAGCTCCCTAATGTCGTCAAACGTTATCTGTCTTATTTGCCGTTTTTATACTAGACGTTTAAGTCTGGCATAAAAACGGCCATTGTCCGTATATTAAAACAACTTCTTAAAGGTAACAGGCCCTTCAAGTTCCAGACACCGTTCACTATCAAAACGGGGCCAAGTGATAAACCTTTGTCGTAAAATGAGTTTCATTTGCATAAGAATAAAAGTCATTTCCAAAACAAAGGCTTTGCACTTAGCCTCGGTTTAAAACAGAGGCTTGGGGAACCTCCAACAAAGGGCCCGTTTCTAAAATGAAAAACCCAGGGCCGGGTTGTTTAAAGCTAGGTTAAGATAACCCAGGGTTAGTACGGAATTTGATTCAGATATGAAAGCTAAGGACCAATTTCATATTAATTCTTCTTATCTACAATTTGATTATTGGATGCTCTAAAAAGAACAGGTCAAATTAACCGAGAAAGTGTTTTGAAGAAAAGAAAAAGAAACTCAGATTAAAATTTAACCCTGGGTTAGCACTAATCGGTCTTCGAACAACTGGGCCCAGATCATCAAATTTATGCTGTGACAGCCGAGAATAAGTTAATCTCTCCCTTTTATTTATAGAGATTGTGAGGTAAAGCGATGTTTAAAATCGCGGATTATTATTCTATTTTACGAATTCTGGCTTTTATTAAACATGAATAAATTTTCCTAAAGCCAGATTTCTTTAGTATGTAGTTATCTAAGTTAATTCGTACTCTTCCTAACAGCTAACAAGCACAAATAAAATAGTTATAGCATAAACACGTTTCACACGGTTGTAAATGCAAAGAGATGCGAAATAAAATGTGACAACATATTAAATAAACGTAGCTGCATTTTAAGAAAAAAAAATCTTTTTATTATACGGCGTGGAGAAAAAATTCCGTCTTATTTAGTTCTGAAATTTTTTTCTTGATTTTAAAAACGTTTAAAGGAATGGCAGGCTATGATTGATCAGAAGACACGTGATAACTGTAATGTTAATGCCATGTCACTCCCGTTTTTATGGTCTATGTGTAATCACGTGGGTTCCTTTCGTTTTTTTAAACTTCGGGCGTCCTTTTTTTCAAGGATCACACTTCAGTATTTTCTCCTGAACCAAGTGATAAGTATATAGATGTAGTTAGAACGTATATCTTTTCCAATATTTAGACTTCATGGTAAATCATCGTCTTTGAATCAGTGGAAGTTCAGTAACTACAATACTGGTCACATTAATTTGTTTGCCTTCGTGCCACACCTGAAGAAAAATGAACAAATAAATCCCATTGTTGCTAATATAACAAACCGGCACTTTATAAAAGCCAGTGACATTCGGTTCGAAATCGTTCAAGATTTGTAACAAACGAAGAGCGGTGTTACTGTTCAACAAGTTTCAGGTTGTTGAATAGAATGGAGCCCATCTTTTTTTTTTAAGTTCAGCAACAGAATAAATGTCTTATCGACTGTTTTAACTCAATTCTGAGCTGAAGTCTTTACTGAGTACCTTTACCCATACACGAAATTCTCCTGTAGGATTATGAAGAAGACATCAAACAAACCAAAAATACTCATTTTTGGGTGATTTTTGCAGATATGTCATTAAAACTTGAAAAGCTTGGCCAACTTTTTCAAGTTTCAATCCATGTCCATCCTTGGCATCCGTTGCAACAGCGCGAACCACTTGATTTTCCAACCGGAATAACCGGTTTTCCACGGTTTGAAAGCCTACCTGTTCTTCGGTCATTCCTGTTTTCAACTTTTTGGTTCCCGGTCCATGTTTTCTATTTTCCTTCCACCTTCCTTCATATTCCGTTGCACATGACAAGATTTCCGTTCCCTGGCCGTGGCGCTGAAATCAAAAGATAATAAAAATAAACAAGACAGCAACGATCCAATCACCTTTCTCCAAGACGGACACCGCTGCCGCTCAGTGTGTGTCCGCCTTAGAGAAATGCCCGTCTTTTAGACCGTCAAAGAAGGAGTTAAAATGCAAGGACTAACCCTAGGTGTCAGTTTTAAGAAGGTTTCTGTTAAAAGAGAGTTAACAGTATCAGAGCTTTGACATTCTGTCGAAGGCTTCACGACTGGGTGAAGCATAGACTTTTTCGACGTCCTTCGCTTCTCATTTCCGGTTCTGGTAGTTGGCCCCAGAGCTCTCGCTCCCTCGCTCGCTTTTGCCGCAGAAAACATAAAAAATCTACCGCTCGAGCTTCGCGCTCGTCAAAAAATTTGAGCTCGACTTGTAGGCAACTTTAGGTGGAGCACAAACCATGCATGATTCCGTGAGTGAATAATGGAACAGGGAAGCAATCTTATGGCGTTGGACGGGATATGTGAATTTCACTGAATGTATTTTTAGAGGTTTTCAATAAAAAGTAATTCAACTCCTCGAATTGTTTGAAACGTCATCAAGCCCACGCACGACCGCCTCAAAGCAAACAATGCAGTATATTGTAATGGCGACACACCAAGAGATCATAATATCTCATTATTATCTCTTCACAACACTGAATAAAAGTTTGCAGGCCTCTCCAGAAACCGACTTCCGATTAATTTCAAGCGTTCAAAAATTCATTTTTGTTGCGTCACTGCATGACCAGGACGTAAAAATTATCTTATGCGAGGTGTTATGGCCTATCCTAGGACTATGCAAATATTCAAAAAATAAGGTCTCATCAATTATAGTTGATGCTTTTAATCGCCTTAACATAATAATGTTTGTTGTTTTTGTTGACTATTACCATGTCATCTCTCCATTCTCCCTCATATCTTCCCTCCTTCGTTGCCTCGACTCCTTTGCCATGTTTTAGTCCATTTTTCCATTCTCCTGAGGAAAGAAACATGAAAGGAAAACATGTAAAAAAGAGAACTCTTACGAATTTTACGAACAAATGGTAGAATGGTGGAATCTTGTATTATTAGAGGCGATACATAAGTTGGTGTCGATGAACTTTCTTCGACGGGTTTTTGAAAAGACCTTACTAGCGTTGTAGAGAGGAGGAGGAGGCGTTTGGCGTGAGATAAACCGGGGGTAGCAAAGGGATAACAAAGGGATAGCCCGCGAAGCTGGCGGGTTTATGCTGTAGGTTTTTACGCGGCAGAGCCGAGAGAAGCTCGCGATCAAGTCAAATGTAAATCCCTCGCGGCAAGAAAGTACCCCTGGCATAACAATCCCGCCAGCTACGCAGGTTGAAAAAGAGAACGTGCGACCTGCTGGCTGCACCAGAAAAATTATGCTGATGTTATTCTGGTAGGACCGACATGGTTTATTTTTGCTAATCGAGGATGTTTCCCCGAACCCCACCCACCCCATCCACAAAACTGAACGATGCCTTAGCAATAATGTCAGGTCATGTGGCCGCTGCTCGGAAGAGAAGTCACCAAAGGTGCGTTTCCCAGACCCTAAACAATACTAAAACAATTGGAAGAATGACATGTCATTGTTTCATGCGACCAATTAGGAAAGACGTTACGAGCAGCTCCTACACTACAAATAGTCTCTAGTAAAAAGAAACAAGTTCGTCACGTAAACAGATTAGATTCTCTGGCTGTGCACCGATGACCTACCTTCATAGTGATAACCTGTAGACGGGTCCGTGAACATGCCACGTCCGTTTTCCTGGAAAAAAAAATTGTAAATTGCAACTGTGAATATCATATCCATTCCCCTCAGGGCTTTTCATGGATAATTTACAGTTAGATTGACTATGGCGCAGTTTACAATTGATAAAGTAATGATTTACGAACGTCCCCTGATGTGAAGGTGAAATTGGGATAGGCCGCCATACCGGGGATTACGTCCTCGGTACGGCTAAGAACATTGTGTGGGTTCTAATCCAACTAATCTAACCAAGAGCCAGTGGTAACCTAATCGGACGTCGGCGGCATCAATAAGTATCAGGGATAGCGATAGCTCAACCTCCTTTTCACACTGTTTATCACAAAAAAGCACAGTGTACGCTCTTTTTAGCCTGCGAGCAAGCTCTCTGGGGCGCCCCGGAGAGTTTGCTCGCAGCAGGCTACGCTCTTTTAGAGCACTTACCTTGTCTAGTACCCACTGGCCACGATAGCCGGCTCCGTTGGTGTACGTTAACACTCCTTCACCAAACCTCATTCCGTACTTCCAGTCTCCTGAAGAAATCAACAAACAAACAGTCAAAAAATGAATTCCAGTCACCTTATTTAAGTGTTCACGAGTGCACAACAAAGTACTAAGACAGTGCTTTGCTTTGCTTTACGACACTTTGGGCGAAGGATTTTCATTCAAAATTCCCCGTTAAAAAAATGCGACCAAAACGGGGATGAGAGAGGAAAAATTTCGTCTAAGGGACACATTTTGTGAGACAATGGTGACTATATAATTATTACCCCTGCTTCCCCCCCCCCCCCCCCCCCCCACTTTGAAATTGCCTGTACAAAATATCTTAGAAAAAGAGCTGAATCCTACCTTCAAACACGGTCTTTTTGTTAGCGTACACCATCTTCCCTTTTCCATGGCGCTAAAAAGAAAATTGGGGTATTGTTAAAGGAGCTGTGTAACGAAATTCGGCCAAATTAGGTTATTGCAAAATGCCCGTTAAATTAAAAGAAACATAAAAATAACCGCTTAAAACATCAAAGGAAGGTTAAAATAATACAACAGATGCCACGGATGGGCAAAACTGAAGAAGATTGAAACGGATTGAAATTAGGGTTTTTGAAAACTGTTCAGCCTAACAGTTTTCAAAGTTTATCTCTGCTGTTTGCAGCTTCAAAAATAATGCTCAGGGTACATATTTGTTTGTCTCTAATCTCTGATTTTGTCATTTACATGTAATTTCTTTGCCTACATTAAGTTCCATAGCGAAAAAATAAACTGGACTGCCGTGATACAGCCCCTTTAAGCGAATAAATAAATATACGAGCAAACAAACTGGTACGTAATGGCAATGCACATTATTAGACTGCTTGCAGTACGCCTTCTCTCTTAAAATCCGTCTAGTTCTTATCTCAGCCAGCGCGATTGCAAACCACGACGTTACGTTTGAATACGCGATTGGGTCGTTTATAGCGGCAAGCTCACCATCTCACGCGGCTTGCTTCGCTCGCCCAAATAGAAAGCTTGCTCGCAGGCTATCCCCAATTTTGCCCAGGAGTAGTAGAGCGCGCGCGATCACGTATTTCCTTCGCTCTACTTCCTCCGAGGGAATAAGGGGCTACTTTTAGTCTAGACAGTGAGTGTCGAGCTGGAAGGTTACTATTTAGGCAGTCAACTATTTTAAGGAGTACACATTAACCGTGAGAAGAAAAGAAATCAGTATAGGTCTCCTTAATTTTCATACAAACATCCTTACTAAGCCATTATCCCAGTTTCCCTCGTACACTGATCCGTCCTTGTAAGTCATTTTTCCGGATTTACTGCACAAGTCATATTCAAACACTCCTTCGTAAACATCGCCATTACTGTATTTCATTACACCTTGGCCATACCGCTGAAAAAACATAAATAAACAAATGAGTTCGTAAAAACCAGATCATCTCAGCAGCGACAAGAGACAGTACAAAAACGACTGTCTCACCATCAGATTCAGCTAAGAAGAAATTTTACGTAGCTTTTTTGCTTGCAAGTTTTAGGACGACATTGAAGGCCGTGAGGTTTTAAATGAAATGCCATGTGCATTGCTTGGCCAGCACAGTCAAAGCTGTTAGTATTAATTAAGAGAACATCTATAAAGCGGTCACTTATTGAAGTCTTGGACCACTACCCGAGTGAGCGGCGGAGCGCGAATTCTCCACTTGACTAGGTGACCGCTTACTACAGTTTGACTGGACTCTGAAGTTTGGAATTCGTACATGTATTCTGGAAAATGAAGTCTGGGATCTTTTTAAATTTTTATTCCTACATTTCAGAAAGGAGCAGCCTGTGAATACGACGCCTTTTATTGCTCACCACAGCCGCACACGGTTGTTAGGAAAGCGCAACTCAACCACTTGCAGCCTCGTCCACAGGCCAGTTAGCGCTACCCGAGTGAGCGGCGGAGCGCGAATTCTCTACTTGACGGGTGACGAGGCTGAACCAATGCCATGAGATGAATGATATGAACCATTTGCCATCAAAATTCAGAACTGATAAATTTTGTCCCGGAATCGCGTTTACCATTTGTACAAATCAGTTCCATTTACCGAAAACCGACCCCGAAGGGCTGAAACTGGTATCAAACATGGCTTTCAAGAAAAAGAACGTGAATTTCTGTTTGAAAAATTCCGTCCGGAAGAACAGGATTACCTTTTCAGGTGTTCCGATGCTCCCGGAAATTTTCCGTTGGAACGACCCAAAAAGTCGCGTTCTATTTACTTTCCAAACAGATTCTCCGGAAACCTTTTCGTAGGTAAACAACCCTCGTTTTCAAGACTTGAGAGAAATCCTAGGGAACGAAGTTTGTTATGTGGTTGCCCTCGTAACTTTCGCTGACGTTGTGCTTACAGCAGTGAAAGCAACTGAACAAAAAAATAATGATAATTTAGAGCTAATTACTTACAGTGTTTTTGAACCAGTTTCCATCATAACAGTCGCCATTGGAGTAATGCATGCATCCATTGCCATTTATGTGATCCTTACTCCACCCCCCAAAGTAATGAGCTCCATCAGGACTTTGGAATTTCCCCTGGCCACCGCGCTAGACAATAAAACACACAATCATCAGTTGGGCGTGATGATCTTCAAACACTTGCTTACTGCGTATCGATAACAGTTCCACGGATCCCGTTCCACCAACATATAATGATCAAATGTTCAAATGTTTTCTTTGAAAATTTAAGTGCGTTTTTCGCTCTCCACAAAAAATTGAGCAACAAAGTGGCAGAGTCGACAACCTGTAGCTATTTTTGCTGTGACCTACTTGTTGCTACCTCATAGCCTGAAAAAAGAGCCTACATCAGTTTTCGCGACGCAACCACTGGTTTTCCAGCAAAATGACGTCTGCCGAATGAGCGCAGAAATCCCACACTGAATGATGACGTGTCACTACCAACATCTGGGTATTGCTTCTGATTGGATGAAGCAAATTTACAACCACTCAGAAGCACGACCCAGATCTGCGTGGTAACATGCCACCAGTATGGAATTTTTGCGCTAGTTTCTCAGACGTCTTTTCGCGGGCAAACCAGCGGTGTCGTCACCAAATGTCAGTGGTTTCCTCAGGCTACTATCCTTTCAGGAACAAAGTTCATGCTTATCATAAGAGTACAGCGAAGAGGAATGTGTTTGGAGGCTTTAAATCGCAAACCTGATTGTCGACCCACTGTCCATTATAAACAGACCCGTCAGCATACTTCATTTCACCTTGACCACTGATTCGATCATTTGCAAATTCACCGCTAGGAAAAGACAGCAATAATAATCATGTAACAGAAATCTGAGAATACAGAGAAAAATTAACAACATCCAGCTTTCTGAGTTACACTCTCTTGCTTGGGGGAGATGCATGCTAGGTCCCTAAGAAAGTATCTGATTCAAGCGAACAAAATTTAAAAGGCTTCCATAACACACTACTTGCCGCAAAAGCTTGCATGAGTACAAAGTCTTTTTGGTGAAAATTAGATAGTGTTATCTTATTACTATTCAGTTTAAAAAGCTAGTTTAAGGAGCTAATTAACAGAACTTGCACCTATTTTTTATTCTTAAACGCTTGGTCAACAACTGAAAAATAGACAGTTTTCTATGTTATCCAGAACAAACATCATTGAGTAATAATACATACATGTAAACATCACCATTAGGAAAATGCATCTTTCCTTTCCCATGTTTCTAAATAAAAAGAAAAAAAAACATAGACCTCAATATTAATTCTTAGCAGTAATAATTTATTGTTTAGAGACTGCAATAGACAGCAAACACCTTTTCTTGACTTATTTACAAATTATTCTTATCAAAGTGAAACTAACATAACATATTTTAATTTATCGAGATACCCTGGGTGCCAGAGACTTTTGACGTCGCACTCAATCGCCACACGCTAGAAAAAACCTCCAGTACAAAGGATAGTTAAAAGACCAATATGACAGTGTGATTTATTAATTTCTGTACGAGGTGTGTTGGGGGTGGGGCGGAGGAGAGGGGATTAAGAGGTTATGTTCTACTTATGAAATGCAACTCGGACAATAGGATAAAAGGATAAAATTGATTTACCAAGAAGGAGGAAAGACGTTTCTGTTTTGTTTTCAGTTAGCTGTCAACAGCAATGTTTGAAAACGGCTAAGAGCATGAGCAACTTTACCACAAAACACACAACTAAGTTGTTTAAGAATTAATATAACAGAAACTCAACGTTTATTGAAATCTTTGTCTATTCTGTTAAAGTAGAACGAGTTCCCATAAATCACTCGGAATGGGAAAAACTAAAAACCTTCAGTTTCGATACCAACTCTGTCAAGCTCACAATTTCGATTACTTCTGTCTTTCACTTTGCACAGGCAAAAAGAGGATCATTCTGTTGCTTGTGGTTGAATAGAAGACAATTATAGCTGAACTGAGTTTGAAGAAGGAGTTTGTCTGTTCACCTTGCTATGACTCCACTCTCCACGGTACGCAAGTCCACTCACACAACGCAACTCTCCATTACCCTGGATTTCATTTTGATAAAAATCTCCATCAAAGCGGTCACCATTCTTAAAGGTAATTGCACCCTAATTAAAAACGAAAAAAAAAATTATTATATATATTAGAACAAAATAAAAGAGTATGATAAAACATGATTTGAAAGAGTAGAGATAAAAGATTCACCCAAAGAGAAGACTCTTCACTTGGCCGTGGGTGATCACATTCTGGGATTTAGTTTGAGCACTGTTCTCATAATGGTAAGGTTTTACGTGGATAACAATGTTTACAACATACAAGTAAAATAAATGAGGAGGAGACAGCCTGGCAGAGCAGTCAGAGCACTTGGCTTGCTAGCGAGAGGGTTTATGGTCATCTCACCACCAACAAAGTCGACTCGCTACCAACGAATAACTCGGAATTAACTGACACAGTTTAATGCCTAGGATTAGTCACCTAAGGTTTACTTTTTCGTCAAGCTTATTCTAATTTGAAGTCGACTCAGAGACAAATCTGTCGATCCTAATTGACGTTCTTTGCATCGAACTTCTTAGGCTCATAATACTCCAAATAGTAGGTAATAGGTTCAGTGACCTGTGGTCAGCGGTGAGTTGACAAAGATGGACGTTCAAATTTGAGCTCCTCAAAACTTTGATCTTTTCACCTAGTTATCTATTTAGTCTCTTCTATTATCGCATTTTAAACATCTGAATCTGTTGCAATTCTGAAGAAACAAAATGAAGCCTTTAAGGCAGAAATTGATGCTCTGTCGAAAACAGTCTATATAGCAAGTTTTTCTTTCAATCATATTACTAGGAGCAATGTTAATTTTTCTTTTTTTTTCTTACAACCCGCCTCGATTAGCTATGCTAACTGTGGGTTGTCAATGTTTGAAATATTGTTCTTTTAAAAACGAAATAAAATGTTGTTGTTGTGAATTTAAACTTTGACATTTGAGAGATAAAGATGTTTCATAATCAGCATTCATTTCGATGAAATATGATAAAAATGGTAAAGTAAAGGTTAAGAGAAAACTTCTGTTCATGAAAGTTTTTTTCATTATTTTGTAGCGTGTACTTGGGACTTCCAAATAAAATAAAGCTACGTTCTATTCTTGGTGGCGAATTTGTTGGTGGTGAGGTGACTGGATACCATCAACAGGCCCTCAAGTTCAAGCCCCGCTCTAACCACTACCTCGATTTGTTTTTTGAAAATCCTGAGGTCAAATCCTCGGCGTTGTTTGTAATCAGCCAACTGGTTTGCCTCTGGCCATAAGACATCCAAGATAGTTACTTTTTTAATTAATCTTTTTGTCCTTATTTGTTGGCCATACTTTTTTAACTTTTGGGTGGCCAGTAATTGTGTACCCCATGTCACGAGGATATTACTGTGTTAGGTCAATTCTGTGTTAAAGTCATTACTCGCAGTGTAGTGCATTAATACTTACACAAAAAATGTTCCTGTAGAGATAAGCCTTAGGGAACACTAAAGACTATGATTTTCTTGGTGATTTTTGCAGGCATGGTAATAAAAAAGTTTCAAAGCATGTCCATCCTTGCCATCTGTTGCAACAGACGACAGGAAATAGTTGAAATGCTAAAATATTCTCGTAAATAACAAAACTGGGTCATTATATTTGGAATTCAATTGATGCAAAGAAACGTTTAAGCTTTTTAAAAAGATAGCAAATAGCATGACGAGGCGCCTTTTAAGTCTTTTTTTAACGAGTTAGCTCTACCTTGCCATGCATATCGCCCTGGTACCACTGTCCATGATAAACATCACCATGCATGTACTCCATAGTACCAACACCATCTATGATAGAGAAAGATAGTTACGTATAGCCTGTTCAAGGATCCAAGATGGTAATGTGCAGAGATGGTGCAAAACTGATGCGAAAATAAGCTTGATTACAAGCCGCAATCCTGCCCCCCCTCCCCCCCCCGACAGATGGCTGGACGCATCAGTTTGCTATTGTTGATTTCCACCTTTCCACCAATCACACCATTGCCTGCTCAAATCAAGCAGACAGCATAAATTATTTTTCATGGAGCAGATTTCAAACAGTGGACGTGAAAACTGCGAAGACGTACTTTGCTGTGGCGTGTGAGTGAGTTTTGGAGCGTTTTAAGCTTAAAAGGCCAAAACAAATTCAACGAAAAGAGTTAGAGAAGCTGGCTAATGCAGAGAATGTTTTTGTAATTCAACCAACCGGATCTGGATTGTCAATTACCGTAAAATTCCGAAAATAAGCCCCTCAAAACCGTAACGCAAAAAACCCTCCGTTAAATCGCCCCTCTAAATATAAGCCCCCGAGGGCTTGTACTTGAAAACAGTGCCCTCAAATACAAAGTAAAACAAAACAAAAAGGTAAATTTCCTTCCATGCACTCAGATCCACAAAACAATCACTGATGATGTATTATTAAAAATAAAAGAACAGGAGCTGAGCAGGACAATACATACGTTGTTTGTCATCCAGCCACTCTCCTTTATACTTGTCTCCACTGTTGTACATCAATTCACCCAAACCACAACGATCATCATCTTCCCACTCACCCTGGTGGGAAATCCACAATATAAGCAATTCATCTCACAATCCCCTCCCTTGCAGCAAACACCCTACACCACACCCTAGATTGCCTTGATACCCTTCCATTCTCTATACAACTTGGTTGGTATTCCTGTGAGAAGGTACCAATACATGAACATTCCACAACTCTAATTCCCCTTTGAAAATACATACAAGACTGCGACTGTAGCACAATATATGTATATCACACTTGTTTAAACACCTAGAGTGATCATTTTGTATGCTCAACTTTCAAAAATTAATTCTACTTTACCTGATATCTTGCTTGGTTTGGCCATGAAAGAGTACCTTCACCATTTCTCTGAAGAAAAGCAAGTAGAGAAAATTGTTGAGATTGATTATTAATCGCACAGAGCTGGGAACTTTTGACAACAGTAGCAGTTATAATTTTGCAGGGGTGTATCCAAAATATGTTGGTAATGGGGGTCTAACTTGGGCACACTATGGAACAGGGTTGTCACTAAGGGAGGGGAGGGAGAGGGTTCGCCCAGCTACTATCAGCATGCTCCCTGGCTACTTGCATAGGAATCAAAAGGAAAAAGGGACCAAAAGACCTTCGTAGCTGTTTAATTACCTATCTACTAATTTCATATGCCTAACATTGACATATCTCCATTTCAGTGAGAGAGCCCTGATGGAAGCCATTACTTTCCACCCTGCCATGCTATTACAATCTAGTTTCTACTGACACATGTAATATATACATTGCATGGTACCAGTCACGTAACAAGGTTTAAGTTTTTAAGCTATAAAATGAAAGCTGCAAGGCTGAAGGCACTCATTTTCAGAGCAAGTCCTGTAGTACGAAGCCAATTTTGCCTTAAAATTGTCGTCTCTCAAATAAGCTACAATCCTGGACAAAACTACTTGAGAAAATGTTTTCATTAATGCACACTACCTAACGCAACAAAACTATTTCCAAATCAACGGCTTCGCGTAAAGAATACCCCCTCCCCCAATTCAAAGTTGCTTCCTACAAATGCTCAGGGATCCGGCTTTCTTTTGAAGACCCAACAACACTGCTTCTAGGGGGAGGGGGGAGGGAAGAATCGGTCGGCTACGAAGTTCAGCAAAAATGCCCCCAAATATGCAATTTTCTCAACAGTTTTGTCCAAGATTGTATATAAGGTGATTCGCGTTTTTTAGCAAGAATATTAACATGGACAAAACGGAAACCTACCAATAAAAAGCACTTTACAGAAGCTGTTTTGAGTACAAAGTTTCACGGCACACCATCTTCTCATAGAAAAGTACGACCTCATATACGTTTTTTGCTGCACCCTCTTAAAACAGTAAGATTTTGCAGTAGCCGTAGAACGCGTGCTCATTGTTACATGTTTTCGTGTTGTTCAAACATAGAAGGCTTGGAAAGTGTGGAAAGTGATTTATAGTTTTCAGAAGAGTCGGAACAAGACTTGGATGACGGTTTTCTTAGAAGAAAAGAAGTTCGTAGTGTTTATTTAGTGACGTATAGTGAAGCCAATATGGAAACGTATCCCGTCACGTGGAAACTGCTTCTCAGATCTTAAAATTGGCTAAACTATGAGGGTTACAGAAACCTCGTTTGCTACAAGTCGGTTAACTTTTTATGATAATTCCATGGATAGAATAATATTACGATTAACAGAGCATTCAAACGGTTAACACCATTTCGTTTTTAAAAGTAAATGACCTTCTGAATTCTTATGAAACGTCCTTGTTAACCGTTGTTAACCGTTGCTAATCTTGGTAGCACCTTAAAAATGTCCTGTTAATCGTTCCGAATCTTAGATATTGTGGAGAGAAAGAGATTAGAAGACAACTGTGGCAATTTTTACTATCTCTTGCTTTACAAATGATGAATTTATCTCATAATTTCTTCCAGTCATATGTAGCTATAAATAGCCCTAGGGCAAAACATGCACTCTTACAGGTCACACGATAGTACATCTTGTCACGTTACCGCGCGTGACATTTCTAGATTTCATAGTGTGATTTTTTGCACTGGACATCGCTACAATGTCAAAAAGTAAGCTTTCAAACTGGGAGAGTAAAAATACAAGTTTTGTTAATATTTAATCCTCTCTCCATTTGAAGCTGTTATTAATGGCAAGCGCTTGTTCATTGACTTTGATTGTTTTATCCGTTTCGGCGATGGGAAAATTGTTCAAAGTATGGGTCACGCGCTCTGAAAATTCAGTAAAACTTTCATGTGTTATTTGTTGGTCGAGTCGTAGCCGGTGAAATTCCCGTTTTGTGGCTAATCTCCTTGACGGAGACGTCTTTCTCGTCCGCCAAAAACGTAATGTATGCCTGCTCCTCTGCACTCAAAGCGCGCGTAAAAACCCTGCATGGAAAATGAAATTCACAAACGTTCACGATTGGCTACTTGAATCAAGAAAGACAGACAAGTTGATTTTCTTGCCATCAACTCCTCTGTTGTCACTTATTTGCCATTAATTATCTACTTCTCTGTGAAATGTACGAAATATATAAAGAACAGATTTATGTGCCCGCGGTAAATGCTCAAAATCGACTTTTCCGGTCAAATACAATCCTGGACAAAACTACTTGAGAAAATGTTTTCATTAATGCACACTACCTAACGCAACAAAACTATTTCCAAATCAACGGCTTCGCGTAAAGAATACCCCCTCCCCCAATTCAAAGTTGCTTCCTACAAATGCTCAGGGATCCGGCTTTCTTTTGAAGACCCAACAACACTGCTTCTAGGGGGAGGGGGGAGGGAAGAATCGGTCGGCTACGAAGTTCAGCAAAAATGCCCCCAAATATGCAATTTTCTCAACAGTTTTGTCCAAGATTGTAGAATTTTGCACACAGATCTGTAAACCAAAATAAACTTGAGCTGTAACAGACAATCCTTCAAATGCACCAATTAAGCTTAATCATTTAAAGCACAAATTATTCTTTCTCTAGTTTTAAGAATACATGTAGCTTTCAACAAATGTTGAATCTTCTCCTACACCACTTCCTCCTCATTGCTAGATATTATATATATAGTTGCAAAATATGAAATACTATTCCTATGGCACAAGAGTACACTCAATTAGTCATAGGCTCCATGGAAATTGAGAAACAGATTGCATTTGATAATAATAACTTAGCCTTGTTTAGGAAGAAATGGGCTACTTTTAAACAATGCCCCTCAGAATATAATTTGACCAATACAGTTTATTAAAGTGCAAGTGACAAACGGGTAGATGGGTGATGGAGGACCATAAGGCAGGCAGCCTTCTCTTAATTGTTAATATATAAACTATAGCATTTTTGTGGACTTTGTCTTTCCTTTTCTTTTTATTTCTTTTTTGTAAACGATAACAGTTACCTGTAATGAATTGTAAATGTAATGTATTGTAATTGTTTGTGTGTGCGAAATAAAATTAAAAAAACAAAAAAACAAAAAAAAAACAAAGCTTTCAACAATCGTTACAACATAACAGTGTATTACCTTTCCTGAAACAAAATGACCACAAAAGGTGCGACCATCTTGGTAAGTGAATTTTGCTTTACGGCTATCTGTAACAAACAAAGGACAAAAAAGTTATTTTAAATTATTGTCTTTTTTGAGATATGAGCTAGCTATTACGAACCTACGCGACCAAACCTTACCCCAACATTATTCTAGTGGCCCAAGCCATACACCCCAATGAAACAGATGTGCACTAGCTCACTACAGGGTTTATACCCCCCAGCTTGTGGTAACTAGTACCATCTATAATTAAGACAATAAAATTATTATTTTTAGACATGTTAAGCTTCAATGTTATCCTTAGTTCAAATTTTATTTCCCTTTGTTTCAAACTCATTATCACACACGTACATTACCTGGAAGGAATATGGTTTATTATAACCAAGGATTTCAATGAGCCATGTGAAGTATTTATTCCAGGGGGTCTAGCATAATTTGCGCAAAATATCTGGCAGTATCTGAAGTCACAGAACAAGTTGAAAGAATAAAAACATTAAAAAGTTGGTAATAATTACCAATCTCATCTTTCTCTGTAGCTTCTGGTCCATGTAATAACATGGCAATTGTTGTCCTTAGCTTCTGTAACCAAACTTTCTTCTCATTTTTGGTTCCAGCATACATGATGTATGAATTCTCAGGAGTGAAGATCTCCAAAGAATCTTCCTTACCTGCAAAAAGGCTAATTAAGCATAAGATTGTAGAGACCTTCGAAGGGGTAGAAGTGTCAAGTTACATGGGCCTGAAAACTGGCAACAATCCTTTCAAAAAGCACCGACAATCAACAGAAAAGGACAAAAGAATTGTGACAACAACAAGCCATTTTTAAATAGTGAAAGCAATATCTGTTGACTTTTGCATGTTGGCTGTTTCAGCAGCAAAATGACAAACTTTCTTCCTTAATTTCTAAACATTTTCTGTTATTTTCTTTCGACATTTAATAATTATGGTATTGTTTCAGAATGGTCTCTTGAGCGAAAAAGGTTACTAAAAATTTTTTTTCCTGTACTATATAATATGTCCATGTCTATATTTATGTTGATCTGACAGCAACATTTTCAAAGCTAAAATGCGACAGTGACATTTTTTCTTAACCTACCAGGCAACAGGCAATCTCAGAAATGACTCACTTAAGGCAACAGCATATTCCCCTCCCCCCCCCCCCCCCACTAACATGCCTTGGAAGGCCTCAGCACAGTTTAGAGGAATTGACTCCATTATACATACAGGTATGATGCAGATTTTTCTCAGCCCATACAATGAACTGATGAATACTACTGATGCGCATTGTATTTATTGGTCATTACCTATGATGTCAATAAACTAAGACACACATCTGAGGTTAAGGAAAAGACTGTTTTCATTGCTTTGTCCAACAAACCATGCACGTTTGAAAATAATGACTAGATTATTCTGTCCAGACTGTGTGAGTGAAGGTCTCAAAGTAAGTTTAGAGACAGCTGTCTACAGTAAGACAAAGAAGAAAATGAGGGCGGAATTGTTCTTAGCAAATTGCAGCAAGTTCATCAACCTTACATTGTTTCATGGTAGGTATAAATACTAGAAGTAATCACTGATTAAGGATCCACGTTTGTCACTTAAGCAAACGAAATCGAGTCAAAAGGAGGCCAGTTTTCCCACTGAGATTTGCCTGATAAAATCAGTGGGGGTGGCCAATTGGCAGTCGCCCGAGACACCTTGAAAATCTGTGGCTTTGTACAACAGGAATACCAAGATTAGAAAGCGTTCTGACAAATGTGATAATACTACACCTGACTGTGGATTGTTGTCTTCCAGATCCATACACCAAAGAGTAGTCAGTTCCAGTTTCTGGAACTCATTGCTTTTGGTTACACCCCTCAGCCCAAACACCAAGATATCATTGAACAATAGGCACTGAAGGAAAATTCAATCAAGATGATTAAATTTCATATTAAAAACAAAAAGTAGTAGTTAGATTACTATTAGAGAAAAATTAATAATAAAACTGTATGTGCCTTGAAGGACACCATCCATTAATCTCCATGAGAAAGTACACCCAATACCTATACAACTGTAAACAAAATAGACCATTTCCAAGTTCCAGAAAACATCACTTTCAAAGTGATATTAAGTGCAAAGACTTTTACGAGAAAATGAGTTATTCTTGAATGAGAATAGAGAAAATAATTTTCATATCAAAGGCTTCACACCCACCCACACACATTTGGAAAATAAGGCCTGCAGCACCTAAGAAGTCATCAATGATTTTACCCTCAGTCAAAACTATCCATAAACGACCACCTACAAAATTTCAAGATCATTTTGTTGGTCACTAATGGTCGCTCATATAAGTTTCCAACTGTGCTAGTGCTTTGACCACGAAAATATCTTCTCTATTTTGGATGAACAGTTGCTCATGAAAGATAGTCAGTTATATAGACCACAGGTAGTTTCACAGGGAGGTTTAAATAATGTATTTGTAAATAAATGACATCAGAAGTAGAGGATATCCAATTATAATGTTGATATCTAGTACTATATTTAAGAGTACCTTATAAGTTTTCTTGTTGCTATTGACTACCACATCAGCTTCTTTGATGAGGGCTCTTCCTGGCACTTCAAATGCCTGTGTTTAATGAAAAAATGGTACATCAAGTAAATATTATACTGTCAAACTCAGTTAATATGGACAATGAGGGGGGCTATAGAAAGTGTCCATATTAACAGGCTGTCCATAGTAAGAGGGTTAAATTTAGAAGAAAATGTGAAGGCTTGCAGGGATATGGAAAACTGTCTATAATAACGAGCTGTCCAAAATTATTGGGTGTCTGTAAAGCAAGGTTTGACTGTATAATGCATGAACTGTCTTAGGGGTTAGTTTAGGAGACTGAGACACAAAAAAATATTATTTGGTTGGGTCAACTTATCAAGGAGTGCCAGCTGAGTAGTTTTAACAGAACCCTAGCATTGCAATCCGGAGACCCCAAATTCAATTCCCACCCTGACTGCTAGCTATTTTGTTGTCAGTGGTACCGAGTTCAGCTCCTTGGCCACACGTGTACATGTAAATGGTCAACTGGCTTGCCTATAGCCAGTTTAAATTCTTAACCTAGCTTGTTAACTTTATTTTCAAATAATTATTTCTTTCCTAATTTGTGGGCAACAATGAGATAATTAAAATAAATTGGCCACTGCAAAGCACTGTACATTTAAAGCATTAGAACGTGTGAAGGAATTCTGAGGCATTAAAATTGCCAGTTTGAAAGACAAAATTTTAGTGCTAGATTATTATGACAAGAGAAAGCAGACTGCCAAGCGTTGCATAGAGTTGTAACCAGTTAATAAAATATATTATCCATTTTCCATGAGTTTTACATGGTGTTCATATACATGTAATGGGTCAAATTGACTACTGCTGCATTCATTACACAGGCAGTTTTGGTGAATGCAGTTTGCTGATTTCAGAGTTAACAAAGAGGAAATTCAGCCACCAATGAAATGTTATTGAAGGTCATCATTTTAGTCATTATAAACAGGCAAGCTTAATAGGCAACATTCACCTGAGACAACTTTGAGATGTGTGTTTAACTCTAATTATTGAGTATATATATCCTAATATGAATGTTGATAGCAGCAAAACCTGGCAGAAAGGCTTACAGATGGATACTACACCGAATTACGGAGTCTTTGCAGCTAACAGTACATGTAAATCAAATTATTATTACCTTCAGACCCATAACCCGCGACCTTAGCTCCTCAAATGCTTTCAGACCAACCACAGTTTGAAGCTGATTGTTGATGTAAATAGCAAGATTGTCCTTTAAAAGAGAAAAGCAAGTAAAACAGTGTGCTAAGAAAGTTGTCTCTGATAGCCCGGGGCAAGTGGTTTTTGCTATCTGTCTACTTAATTCTGTTCTTAGCTTGCCCGACAGACAAGTGGAGTTTCTTAGGGAATTCAAATTACAGAAAAACTGTAATCAATCCTACTGATTTCAAGATTTTTTGTGATATATGTGACTCTTGGGCTAGCTTGCACATGCTAGCTGTAGCTAGCTTGAAGGGCAAGCAGTAAAACTGACCTTGTGACTTTCTATGCATAAGCAGTTTCATTACTTAAATTGATATTTTGAAACAACAGCAAATGTACATGTAGTGCCAGTCCTAATGAGGATGGAAGTGTACAACTGTGTGTAAATTATTGTCAAGTTGTATAAGTAATTATGAAGTACAGCTATGGTTCAGGTTGCACACAAGTCTTGAAACATTATTTTCATAAATAAAATTACCATTTTTGTCAAAGCTTTGCCCAAGTTACCATGATCTGGGTGACTTTCAGGTGTTCTCTTCAGCAGATTCTGATAAATAATAATGCATGTGAAATGAAATTAACTTAAGCGAATTGTTTCAACAAGTAAAAAATGCATTAATAATTCATAATGAAAAACAACAGAAGTTAATGTTTACACCTGTAATGAGTGTCTTTATATCTGAAAAAGACACAGCTAAACTTTATGTCCAAGGTTTTAGACCAAAATAGTGCCAAATCTGAATATTAGTGCAAGAATGAGTTGATCTATATCAGAGATTTTGAAGCCATTCAAAAACTCGCAGGAGTGTATTATCAAGTTTAAAAACTCTCGGCTTCGCCTTCAGTTTTCCAACCTGATGATACACTCCTGCTTGTTTTCTAAACAGTACGTCAAGTTACTATACTAAAAAAAGCAAGTCAGATGAGATTGCTCTACACTCCAATGTATGTCAATTTTAATTTGCCTTTCTTTAAAATTTACCACCTAACAATCAACAAGTGTAATTATTATTACATGAGTGCTGCGTTATTTGACAGAGATTAGGTATCTCCAGGGTATCTCCCTGGTTCCCTGCACATGAAAAACAAAAACCAATAGTGAATCTTACTTATTTCTCACCATAATATAAAACTGCCTTCTTTTAAACCTTGTCACAAAACAAAAATTGCCTTGGCCATTGCTGATACAGGGCTTACTTAAAGAGTACATTATAGCAAACTCCAAGTCATATATCTAAGTATGTTGTTAGACACATCGCTTGTCCAAACACAAGCCCCAAAATCAGTTTACAATTACCTCCAAAAGGAGAAGGTATCGAGGAATCCTCTGCACAACTTTAATAAGATATGCTGGTAGATTTAGCCCTGGTTGACAAATTGGGTGTTCGTAGCAACCCTAGTATGAAAAAACCAGTAGACAATAAAATTAATAAATTATATTCCACAGTTATGCACACCAATAATATTGAAAGAAATAGTTGCATCATTTCTCTTTCTTCTACCCCTGGATATAATACTCAACCTGCTTATTTTGTCAATTGAAATAGTTTAAAAGGTTAAAAGTAATGATTATTAAACTGAACTCAAAACAGAACACTACCGAGGAGGAGGTTTGGAAATGCAACTCTAAAGACAAAAAAAAAAAAACTTTTGCTTAACATACTTTTATAGACTTTTTTGTCGTTAATTTGAGAATCAATGTTTTTATTCGAGACCAGCTGCCGAGAGGTTGGCTGCACTATTATAGCATTGGCAATCAGATACAACACTTTTTCCAGGTTTGATAAATGTATACTCAGGGTTCTCTACAAAATTTGAAGTACAAGGAGAAACACATTGAGTAGGTGGCAACTGTCAATAAGATCAAAAGGCAAGTCTTTCACATTGCAGAAGTGTGTACAGGGGTAGGTTATGGGAAGAGTGTGAGCCCCTTTCATTGGGGGAGTACAGGAGCCTCCCCTGGAAAAATTATTTTTGGGGGGTTCCTGAAAAGTGCATTCCAGTGCATTGCACTTGAGTGACAAGGGAAAGAAATTTTAGCCACAAGGATGACACCTTCATTCACCCACACTTGTATCAACTGCACAAATGACTAATAGTGTTGAATTGCAAACCAAAATAAAGTGAAAATAAATACGATGGACTTATTGTCCCACTTGAAACAATAATGTTTTCTGTGAGTAGCCAGCAACTCTATGCCAACTTGACAGCCATTTTAGCCAGTCACCAGAGCTTCTGGAGAACCCTGTTTATTACAGAAGAAAAATTAATCACTTACATTAACAAATGCCTCAAAGTCTCTGCTCTTTTTTATCTTTTGTTTGTAGAGTGTCTCAGCTGAGTCATAGTTGTTACAGTATTTGGCATAATTCTTCATTCTTTCAATGATCTTGAATGACTGTCAAACAAAAGGAAAAATAAAGAAACATGTCTTTAAAAAAATCTCAAACAGCTTGAAGTTTAACAACCAAGCTATTTTTAATACCTTCCTTTACATACATACTATGTTTATACGTAGCCATTACGACACCTGAAGGAGGATCATAAGGAGTTATCCCTACATTAAGATCTCTCCTTAGAGATAACCCATCCAGCCCAGGAAAGGTTGGCCACACCACCGGGGTCTACGTCCCCTAATCTTTTCAAACAGTGATGTGGGTTCTTTTACGTCCTACAAGAACCAGATAGGTGAAAGTGCTAAGAGATGGGACCTATGGTTTCCGTCCTTATCCAAGAAGACTAGAAAGTCTAACACTTTGCAGATGTCACAACAAAGGCAGCATTTTCTTCTCAGTTATTTTAAGACTCTAAGGTTTGGTCCGGCTGGGGTTTGAATCCACGACCTCCCACTCAGCAGACCAGCGCTCTCCCAACTGAGCTAAATGTAACCAGGTGGTGGTCAAAAGGCTTTGACAGAAAGCCTCAGTATGTTGTGTTGTTTTATGACATCTATGTCATTAATTAAGCTGACCAGCACAGTTCCTTTTTTTTATCTACATGTTTCACAGAGTTCTAAAGTTCTAAGCATTAAGGTGACATTAAAATGAGATTATAAAAATATAGTTAACACATGAATAATTCGTGAGAAGCAGTTTCCTTGGTCACTCTATAATCCTGGCCAGGCAAGCATTAGAGACAAGACTAACAGGAGGGGTATCATAACAAAATGAAAGCCTCATAGCATGGTTTTAATCCTTAAACAAGTTCAGTTAGGTTGGAGAATTATTATAAAGACCAAGTTTTCTCTTCCTCAGCCAGCCAGGAAAAAAAGAGTGTTGGTTTTTAAACCCTATAATTAATTTTTTTTAACCATAAGAAGTTCACTGACAATGGTGAGGAAAATAAATAATAGTGAAGAACGCAATACATTAATTTTATTATATGATAAGGACTGGACACTAAGTTCTATATGCCCAATAGGAGCCTGGTACTAGTTTATTGGACCATGTTGTTCTTGTTTTATGTTCTCGTCATAAATATGAATTCATCACAGAGACACACGGGTATTCTTGCTAAAAAATAAAATGCAACAACATAAAACGAGAACAACCTGGTCCGATAACTAGTACCAGGCTCCTATCGGGCATATAGAACTTAGTGTCCAGTCCTTATCATACTATAATCTTATTGCATTCTTCTCTAAATAATAAAACAATAACAACTTGACATGCACCATAATGGGGGTAAAACTAAAGAGTTAAATTTACGGTCACCACTCTTACTTACTTGGTCTAAAAAAATGTCTCCTATACACTGGTTATCATGCCAGTGGTTGATTCTCTCAAGAAGCATAAACAACAGATCTTTGTTTACCACGAAGATACTGAAATTACAAAGGTTAAATTAATTTACTTTTTCAACTAAAATGTATTGGATTTTAGATACCTAAAATCTTTTATCCATGGTGCTCAACTGTGTGTGCAGGACTCCAGCTAAAAATCAACTGTTAAACAATACATGCTAAAAAACAGTATTTCACAAGTACCTTGAATGGAACACATACATGTACAGTAAAAATGCATGAGTAAGAACCTGTTAGGCTAAATTTGCCAGTTAGGCCCCCTCTATGCAAAAACCTGTTTGGCCTAAAACTTGAAACAGGTTCTTATTTTCTAAAATCTAGAAAAAAAAATTGTCTACACTTAGGCAAATAAGATATGTCAACATTCGGGATCCTCTTTGGAGACATATGATTTATGTATTAAAGGGGCACTGTAAAATGCAGACTGCAGACTGACTGCGGACTATTGTTCTTAGGATAAGAAAACAATGGGACTATTGTAGTCACATACTCATTTCCATGGTAAAAACAATAGTCCACAGTCTGCTTTTTACACTGACCATTATGTAAATGCTTTATCACTCAGATTGCAATGTAATGGTATGCAGATAATTATTTTATAAATTAATCAGAGAATTAGCTGAATGCCTCTAAATACTCTTAGCTACAATGTATTTTTTTCTTCAGAAAATAAGAACCTGTTTGAGAACTTAAATAGCCTTGATTTGTGCTAATTACCATTTATGTAAGAACCTGTTTAGGCTCATTTGTGAAAATCCAGGTTCTTAATCTCAGGTTTTGACTCTACAAGTAAAGTGGTACAATTTTACTATTACGGTGTACTTGTAAGTTTCAATTTTATAATGGATTTTTTAAAAAAACTCCAACTTCAAAACACTTCAGATGTTCTCATCAAAGAAATTAAAATATGCAAATTAAAAATTTAGACTCACTCGTGACAGTTGAGAAACATGGTTATAATCTCTTTCTTTTCTAGTAACTTGTGCTCCTCACATGGTCTCTTGAAAAGCTACAAATGACAAACATTATACCGTCAAACAACTATTATGGCTAAATACAATTTAGACGTGGTTGAGTTTGAGACAAGAATCTAGAGACCAGCAGTCGCACACTAGGTGAGTTGGCCATTACGTGTATCCTTTCAAGACTGAAGACAGATTTTAGCACTCAGTATTGTCACATGAATGAGTCACTTTATAACAAATGATTAAAAATCGCAGGAGGTTCATAACCCCCATCTCTATTAAGGGTTGGACGGTGCCGTCTGATATCGATGGCCTCCTTGATTTTTCTTTTAATGTCCACCATCTCCTGATCAAGGATCTTGACCCTCTCCCAGTTGATCTCATGGTTGCCTCTGGACTGGTGTTCCCTGATTACAGATTTTGTTTGGTGTTCACCCAGTCACTTTCCAAGAGCCCTAGCTGTCTCTCAGGGGTTTCAGGCCGTTAGTCCCCTTTTTCTAGGGGAATCTGGGGCATGCTCCCTCAGTGACCCTCCACGGGAAAACGTACACTAACAACCTTCCGTTAAACGTTAGAAAACTAACAGATACTTAACGGATTACTAACGGCTCTGAAGTCATTCTAACGCTTTGTACTAACGCTCGGCCCTGGCCTTCTAACGGTTTGTCTTAATGCTCTAACGGGTTGTCCTTACGGTCCAACGGTCCGCTCTAATGCTCCAACGGTTTACGTTAACGTTCTAACAGTTTATACTAAAGTTCTAGTGACTGATCACCACTAAAGTCTTAATTCTATAAAATAAACGGATCATAAGTTGTGAATGATGTATAATAATGAAATAACACATGAACTGCGGAAATTGAATCAGAATGAAATGAATCGAATCAGTCACGTATTATCTCTTGCCTTTTAGCGAAGTCTTTAGTTAAACGGTCGATCAAAGAAAGAAAGCGTGGTTTTGCAACGGCTAAAACTGATAATAACATTCAATTCTCCATTCCTCTTTGTTTTCTACGTGACATTGGCAATTGTCCCTAACGAAACAAGCCGAAAAACGGAGTCGTAATCGAGCGAAAAAGCCACACCAGACCACCATCAATAAACAACTGCGGCCGACAGTCAAAAGCGTCTCTTGTTGAGAATCCGCTAACCAACTACAGCGAATGTCTGGCAGGTTATCTCAATCCATCTTAGTTACCTTATTCCAAAAATGCATGAGTGGACCTTTGAGTTTGGTGGAAAATTAAAATAATATTAGTCGACTCTCGCTCATTGACATTCGAACTAAACAACTTTATGCAAATTTTTGTTGAAATTTGATCCACCGGGAATGAAGAGCAGTGGAAGCGTTGCGTGACGACCCAAAGACGACGAATTTCCGAACGACCATCATTTCTTTAGAACTTCTTGTACAAGTAATAAATAATTAGGAAGTGCGTTCGAAATTCAAGGAAGGGAAGGGGGTCGGGAATGACATATGTTTATACCGCTTCTCAAAATAGCATTACAATATTCTCTTTCAAAACGGATGGTTTATTTACAGATTGTTTAGTTATAGTTTCTTTTAAAAACTGTAACTAATGCTATTGTAGTCTAATGCTCTGAAAAGGGTATAGCGCGTCCGGCGAAGCAGGGCAATTGATTTTGCAAGTCTTTTATGCAAATTTAATACTTTTGCAGCTTTTTGCTGCTGGGTCTGTAGCGCTTGATAGAGGATTTACAGTACTTTACTTCCAAACAAGAACAAGGGGAAAAGATGGCTCGAATGCACTTTACTAATCTAGAAAAAAGAAAAAAAAACTAGAAGCGCCGCTAGCACCGGCACCACAGCTAGGAATGGAACTGGGAAGCGAGGATTCGCAAATTAAATACATAACCAGTGCGCCACGAAAGTCACGCATAATCCAACCCTATTTTTTTCTCTTCAAAATAACTTTTTCCAGCACGCGGCTGTGTATCGATCACACAACGTTTATCTAAATTTATTGTCAAAAAAAAACTATTTATCTCCGGTTGATTGACACTTCATGTTCACATGCTTTATGCAAATTTCTTTGATAACCTGATGAACTGAAGCCAGCATATCAAAGTATTCGAACCGCTTTATGGGTTAACTTAAGGAACGGAATTATGCAGTGGGGGGCGTTGAAGAGAATATGGTAGGAAGCCGTTCGAACAGCTTGGGTGATAATTCTCCATGGATTCAAAAAATTTGTTCATTTGCCGTTTCAATCGACTTGGTGCGCCTTGTAGAACCAGGGATACCACATTCTTTTTTCTCGTGACGCCACAAATTCACGCTCGGCAACACATGCCAAATAAACAATTACTCATCAATAAATGGCGCATCATAACACTTTCGTAACGAAATTCAGCATTTTAAACAGAGTATTTTGCCGTTTCAATCGACTTTGTGCGCCTTGTAGAACCAGAGTTATCACATTGCTTGTCGTGACGCCACAAATTCACACTCAGCGGCACATGCCAAATAAACAGTCTATGAACTATGCTTGTGAAAAAATTACTCGTCAATAATTGGCGCATCATGAACAATTTTGGAACGAAATTGAGCGTCGAAGACAGGGTATTTTGCCCTTTCAATCGAGTTTGTGTGCCTTGTGGAACCAGAGATATCACATTTTTGTTTCTCGTGACGCCACAAATTCACACTTGGCGGCACATGCCAATAATTTTTTATAACAATCACTTGCCTGTGAATTACTCATCAATAAATGACGCATCATAAACACTTTTGTAACAAAATTCAACGTTTAAGACAGAGTATTTTGCCGTTTCATTTGTCTCTGTGCATCTTGCCAGAAATATCATTGTGACAAATAAAGCTGAGACTTTTGTCACCAGATGTTTTTGTGCAAGAGAGCACAAAAACAGAACTCTCAGAAGCTCTCTTTAGCGTCTTTCGAGTTTCCATTATCAGAAACGAATGTTAGTTGTCGCTAAGTTTTCTAACGAGTAAAGATCATCAGACTAACGGATTGACTAAGGAATGGATACGGCTAACGCTCTAACGGGCAAGGATCGGGTGCTAACGGATTAACCAACGCCACTAACGGATATGATTAACGCTCTGACGGGCAAGAGTCACCAGCTAATGGATTTACCAACGCTACTAATGGTTTTCATCAATTTTTCTAATGGATGACTAACGGATAGCTAACGTTTTAGCCCGTTTAACGGAAGGTCGTTAGTGTACGTTTTCCCGTGGAGGGTCACAATTTAATTTGAAATTTCAAAGCCCTTAAATGCGATTTCCAGAATAAAGAGTGTGTTTGTTTTTTTGATTCAAGAAAATGTAGCTTTCATTCAACTTTTAATCTATCAGCCACACAATCAATTCCTCAACCAATGAACAAAATGATGAAATCTAAATTCGAACTTTTGCACATAAACAACTTCTGAGGGACACTGAGGGATAAATGAAGTAGCTGTGGTGGTCCGCTGACCAGGAAAGCTCAAATCCATGGTGGCGGTCGTCGAGTAAACTTTGATCGTAATTTACCCTCTTCCTGTTTCATTGTGCAGTATAATAAATTATTCTTTAATTTCGATGATTTAATTAAGGTTTACAACATTTACAATTAAAGTAAATTGCATTTGTTGCGCAAAAGGAACTGACAAAACTGTGTTTGTTACCGAAAATTTCTGGAGTGGAAGTGACTCACTCTGTAACCTCAGTGGAGTCATCTGAACAATTTTGGTGTAAAATACGCCAACTTTGGCGTATTTGCAAACCCTGACTGTTATTAACTCATCTATTCATACCTGGAGGATGGTTTCCAATGACCTGACATAACTCCTCTCAGTGGTGTACAATTCCAGTGCGACCTGCGCTCTGCGATCAATTGGGAACCCTGGGAAGTTAGCTGGGAGATTATCAGTGATAAGTGTGATCGGGCCCTGACAAGGAAACAAGAAATTACAAAGTGAATTTACAGCTCTGTTAATTTTAAAAAACTGTGCTATACAAACACAGCATGTATGACTTTGGAATATGGTCAGGGTTGTCACTAAGATTTCAAGTTGCCGGGTAAGTACAACACATAAGCAGGGAATCAAACAGCTAGGGGTTTCTTTTGGTTCGATTTTTCTTCTATTTTTCCTTTGAAAGTAGCAAGAGGCCACATTCATAGTAGCCAGGGAAAATCCCTGGCCCCTGCCTCTTAATGACAGCCCTGAGGATGAAGGTCACCACTATTTCAAGAAGACTGCTCAAACTTACGACACTTTCAGGTGTTGAACTTGGTGTTGAACTTGAGGATTTGAAAGCTCCAAACACATCAAAAACATTGTTTGGTAATGTTTTTGACCTCCTTTCTGATCGTGGACGTTTGGATAAACTTTTACCATAGGGTTCTTTTTGACGTTGATTCACTGATCTGGTAAACCCTGCAAAGAAACAAGGCAGAAATAACTTTTTATATTGAATTTCCAGTTTTCAGATTAGTACGAAATGTGGCACACAAAAAGACAAACAAATTTTCAAAGTTAGCTCCAGTCACTCATCTGTCTACTACGCAATCTTTTTCTCACAGTAATTCTTTTACAAGGTGGCATAACGTATTTATTCGGCTATAAGCCGAGACTCTAACCTTTAAAGTGGTAGAATAAGCCTATTAGACAAAAACTTTCCTTTACTTAGACAGATCAATCATCACATCTAGACTTAAAAAATGATAACATTACCTTAAACATGCATGCGGACATTTTGCAAGGGAGACATCTGTGTTTTAGTCTCAAAAATTCCATACTGATGACGTCAATTAATGCTTACTTAATCTACCATAACTAGTAGTCATGGAGTTCTGATGTAATTTGCTTGATTTTGTGTTTCTCCTTAATGTAAATTTTATCAGGAAAACTATGATACCTCTCGTTTAAAAAAAATATTATATATAAATTTCAAGGAAATAAGTATTCCTTGGTAGATTCAGCACGTTGTACATTTAATCTTTGGGACCTTTTGCCTTTTGACTGTTATTCATAGGCAATAGCTGAAAGCATACATGTGTAAATATTATTTATTACTATATCAACCAATCAGAGCTCCTGACCCGATTCTGACAGATTTACAGTGTATACCATCATTATGGCATTTTTTGAGCCAAAACACAGTCATCTCTCTTGCGAACATCCCAGCAACAGGAAGCAAGAGAAATGGCTGCATTTGCAGCCTGAGTTTAAGATGACATGTCACTTTTCATCATACCTGGTGAGAAAGACTCTGAATGAATCAAACGACCAGAGTTTTTTCGTTGTGGGGGTAAAGGTGTGGCAGTAGAGTCCTCTAGTCCATCTACTGTAGTTGCTTCCGCACTGGTCGTCTGAGCTTCAGTTGAAACACAGGGTGAAGGACGATTTTTAAAAGAGCCACTGTTTCCAAAGTTTTTTAACTCTATTGTATTATCCTCAGGGCTAAGCAAGTTTGTCTCTGTGTCCAACGAATATCGCTTTCCTAGCATCACTTTGGGCCGTTGCTTTTTCTTGTTATTGAGGGGAATCAAGTCTTCTTCATCCCTCGTATTAACTTTGCCTTCAGAAGCACAATCCCCTGTTTCTTCAGTTGCTGACTCGTTCACTGTCACTCCTTCTAAATTCAAGGTAGGCATTTTCTGTTTTTCAGAAACTGAACTGTCTACGCTGATTAAAACAGCACCTGAATCCACGCTGTCATTACCACCACCATCAACTCTTGCATCATGTTCAGAATCAGCACCTTTGGCATTTTCACTGGTTGCTTTGTCTAAAGATGCAATATGATCACAGATAGCCTTGAATTCTTCGTTGATTGTCTTTGCCTCAGACACTGCACTCTGAAGGACTTCTTCTGTGTCAGTGCTATCGGAAACAGACTGACTGCTACTACTCCAGCTGCTTTCTCCCTTAACACTTTGCATTTTAAGTCTTGCTTCTTTAACATCTTCTTTTGTCACTGTTGTCTCACTAACAATTTTCAACGAACCATTGCTTTTAATCAAACGAAATGATCCAGATCTCTTTTTATCTAAGTTGTTTTTTTCTTCATTGGAAGATGAACTGTCTACACTGGTAGATTGTAAAGGCATTCCATCAATGGAGTCCAATAGGCCTGCATTATTACTATCACTAAGATCCGAATTGTCATGTGCAGAGACCTCATCCAGTGAACTTTCCACAAGAGGAGCATTTGTACCATTGTTTAATTTATCATCGTTTTTTCCACTCTCATGCACAATTGTTACATCAGCTTTCTCTTGTTCACTCGTAGTATCATCCACTACAACTGGACATTCTCCTTCAGGCGAAAAACAAGCTAGCATTTTCAAGCCAGTGTCAGAGTCATCTTCACCCTCTAATAAAGATGAGTCCAAGAGAGACTCTTCTCCATTTCTGAAGTTCTTTCTTGGGGTATCCCCTCTGTTGCTATCATCCTCAGAGTCTGTTGTAACACTTACAAGCTCTGTTCCACATGGAAAAGCTAGCAAAATCTCCTTCAAGCCATCTTTGGAATCATCATCACGAGAACCACTCCTCTGAACAAAAAGAAAGGTATACAGCTCTAAGTTACACAATTCTACATTTGATGTGTATACAGTCCAATCTGTATTAAGTGAACCTCTAACTCATTGGGATCTCGGGAAAGGTGACTGCAACTGCTTAATGGAGGTGACTGCTTAATACAGGTCAGTTTTACATAACTGAGGGTAATGATTTCTAGGAACATTAATTATTAACCGTCAACCTCTATTAAGCAGTTACGCACCAAAGTCCTGGAAATCATTTCCCTCACTTAGATAAAACTGACCTGTAATAACTATTAAGCAGTTGCAGTCACCTTTTACTGAGGTCCCAACGGGATATTTTTCATTGTCTTCACTTTTATTAGACGGTCATTTTGACAATGTACCTTACAAGCGCAAGAGATACACTGTGTATGGCATTTATTGGTCTCTTACTGTACTTCAATTTTTGGTCTAAGAAGAGGTAGAGACACTTTGAGGTCATTTTGTCGTAGGATAGATATTTTGCCACTTCACCATCATTATTTTCTTGAACAACTCATAGGTTTATCAAACCTGTATTTAACAGTCAGACTGTATTAAGTGGTCAGAAAGCCATTCCCTAAGGGTCGGACTTGTCAGACTTAAAATGCACCTGTCTTATTTACCTTTTTATACTAGACCTTAAAGTTGTCTCAAGACAACTTAAACGTCTCAGACGACTTTAACTTCTCTAGCATAAAAATGGCCAATAACTTGTGCACAAGATGGGGCACATAAAAAGTTTAGCATCCCAAAGTCATTCCAAAGTCAAAATTCCTCGCTGGAGTCACACAGGAAGAACAACTGACCAACTCCCTACCAGCCATTCTTATTGACTCAAATGCAAAACTTTTCAAATTATTACATACTATGATAATTCAATAAACTAAGTTTAAAAGCTGATGAAAAGTTTGGCCTCTAAACAGGACCTGAATAATGTGGTAAAGGTGATCTACCAAATTAAGAAGGAACTTAAATTAGATAAGTCTAGATTAAAATAATTCATTATTATCATAATCAATTATTTCAATTATTCACGGATATCTTATTCACTTAGTTAATTATTTTAATTTCGACAAGTATCTTTTTATTTTCATTAGTTTTTTACTTTTACAGTCAAACACCATTAACACGGACACTGGTTGGCCAAAGAAAGTGTCCTTATTAACAGGATGTCTGTATTCAGTGGATTAAATTTAGAGAAAATGAAAGGGCTTTCATTCCCCAGGGCAAAGAATAATGAGGTGTCTGTCTTAAGCACGTGTCCATAAATTGGGGTTTTGCTGTATTTTATTAACTTGTATTTTTTTATTATTATTATTTTATTTCCTCTCCCTTTTATTTTCATATTGATGTCTTGCAGTGATGAGTATCCCCTTTTTAGGACCCCCCCCCCCCCCCCCCAAATGTAGATGTAGAAAACTAAAAATATTACATAATAATAATAATACAAACCTGAATCCCATGGTGTATTTCAAAATAATCTACATCATATTCGCCCTCTGTTGAGCTTGTATCAGAACTGGATGACCATTCTTCTTCGCTTTCAGTATCTGCCTCAAGGTCACCGCCTGTAGCAGCAGCAGCAGCAGTGCCCTTTCCAAACGACAACAAATCACTGTTAGCTGAGTCAATGCTAACAGGAGTCGCTGAAACGTCTCTATTAGCGATATTGCTGTCAATTAAAGATGTTTCAGTACTCAAGGAATCTTTATCATTAATTTGAGATAATGTTTGACGATTTTCACAAGATTTCTCTTTGTTTGTAGATGCCAATATCTCCAACGGCTTGTCTGCACATTCACTTGTATTAAACGTTTGTTTTTTGGAAAGGTCTGCAGTGTCTTGCTGCAAAGTTTCAACGCCGGTTTTCTCCTTTAGGTTCCCTTTTTCACCATTTGAAGAGGAAACGAGTTCGTGATTTTGTAATTCCACTGACTGTTCATTCAATTCTTCGGATAGCTTTGGCAGAGCTGGCGCCGAAATTAATTCTGAAGCAGTAGTTTCCGCCTCTTCGGCCGAGTAGAAGGAGTCTTCATCTTGACTAGTACAGCCACTTGTAATGTCGGGACTGATACAGTTTTCTAAACGATTCGCTTTTAAGTCTTCTTTTCTATCGCTAAGAACGCTTAAAGCTTCTGCTTCTTCTTCGCTTTCCTTAGAGGTCGCAGCTGAGTTCAATTGACTCTCGAAATCAACTGTCGTGTTCGTATTCATGAAGGAATTTTCATGACTATTCCCGAAGGGAGCCTCATTATCGCCATAGCTTTCCTCCTTCCAGCTGTTTTCAAGCACTCCATTCTTTCCCTCATGAGATTCAGCATTATTCATGGTGTTAACTTGCGGGGATAATTCAGGTGTAGATGTTTTTAAATTGTGTTCATCGACATTCCGTGTCGCCACAACTAATGATTCAGTTTCCTCTCCCAGACTTGTTCTTTTCGTTGCGTCAGAGCAGGCTTGGGAAGACAATTTTCCAGCTGATTTATTCTTCATACGTTCAGCTTTCTTGCGTCGAGCAGGAGGAGTGATCTTCACCTCTTCTTCTACTTCCAGAATAGTTTCTATACGCGTAATTTTCTCGTTCTCTTCCAAAGCCATTTCCTGTAGGAAAATGGTGTTATAATGAACCAATAATTATTGCGTCAATATTATCATGTTTTAAATCAGTTCGTTCCACGGTTCGCTTGCCATGAAATGATCAACCTTTGAAAATACCTAGATTAGAAGCGACTACATAAGAAATCGTTAGTTCATACATTGTAAACAAAATTAAACCAAATTTATACATGTCCAAGCGATACTGGATAAATTTTTGTGCGCCGTGTTTGATATCATAGGATCCTCACCAGTAGTCACGTGGACCATCAAGGAACGGAAGTTGCAGAAGTTGGTCAAACGGAAGTGAGAATGCCATGATGTGATTGGTGAAATGAACAGCGCAGGTTGCACACCAGGGCGGATAATTCTCGCCCGGGTAGGGTAGAGAGGTCGCGGTGCAGAGTGTCTAGTAGATCTCGTTGTTTGGTTTTCAAAGTCGTCCATTGCGATCGCCAGTTAACACGGTAAGCTTGCTTTTAAATTCACCTCAGAGATAGCCTGCCATTGCTTTTCTACCTCTTGGCTCGAAAACAACTTCGCCACTATAAAAATAGCCTTTTATTTCAAGGCCTTCACTTTCAACTTGGCCGATGTAAGTGCATGATGAGTCGGGCGAGGTTGTTGCTATATTACTCAGTTATTTGATGTTCATTGTACAGGTTTTTAGGCAGTCGTAAAAAGTATCTTTCAGCCTTTATGGAGTGCAATACAACGTACATTTGACTAAAGAGAGCATGAGATTCGAATACAAGAGACAGGGCTGGGTAAACCCGATTTAGCGCGCACCCACTAATCAATTTGTGCCTTACCAAACCCATGTACAACGTTGATGTCTTCTTGTTGATTAGCTTTTCCTTCTTTTGGGTTAATTTAGCTTAACGGAGCAACCTCAGCCACTTGTCGGAACGCTGTAAAGAACGAGGCTGCAGGCATAACACAACAGGCACTTTTATTTATTCAACGAGATGCAAATAAGTGGGGGTGTTTAGGTTTTATGTGTCCCGGGAGAGTGAAAGTTGCTCCACACACCTTCTTGGCCTTAGCCATCTTCGTTTGTTAGGCTTGTGTTCAAGAAAGTCTCTTTCTTGTGACAAAGAAAAATATATATTATATAGGCTTTTACATGAAGTTGGTAATTTTGGTTTTTTTTTTAGAGGAATTAGTAATATTGTCAAACTAAAGAGGGATTAATATATTCCTTATGGACTTCGGGCGGTCCAGTGTGTCTAAATATAAATAGCATTTGTCAAAGCCACATTGTGTACCCACATGTTTACATCATCCTGACCACAACCTTTATATGCTCTTGCATCACCAAAATTAAAATAAAATGTAGCCATTTTCATTCCTTCTTCCAAAAAATACCATCAGGTTTGAGAACAATAACAACCTTGAGTGTGAGTAAATTGTTTACCACTTTTTAATATAAGTCCTTTATGGACATAAATTCTTCAGAAATATGTTCAAGAAAATAATTAACAATCATTGAATTGAATGGAGAAATCATTAATTTATTAATGATGGTTAATTAACCAATAAAAGAAATATTGAATGTCCCTTACAATAATATTGACCGCATGGTCTGGAGTCTCATCTTTTGTAAGATGCGGAGAGACGAGGCGTAAGCTCTTACCCACCTCTCCCGCTGTATTATTTTTACGATTTTGTATTTTCAATTTCCACATTTCTTAGTTTTAATAGTTCTAGTTTTGTTCCTGTTTATTGTCCTTTTATCGGTCCTGCAGTTCTTTCGCACTGTTAAATAAACTCATTTTGACCAAGCTGTTGTGTCGTTTCGATAACATGAGTTGATTAGATAGAGTATGATCGTTTGGAAGAATTATGGAGAGGGGAGGTGGATAACACCCCCCTAAAGTTGAATCCAGTGATTCTTTTATATATTATTCATTCAAAATAACTCCTAGTTTAAAAACAAGCGATGTTAAGTTCCTGTCTTAAATTGCCTGTCTCTCGGCATGTTCAGGAGATAAAAGGAACTTCAGTTATGCAGATTTTCTTCAAATATCAGGTGTCGTTCATTGATTTGTATTCTTGCACTGTTCTTGCTATGTTTTTAGATAGTAGTTCAGCCTTTCTTTGGCGCTGGGGGTGGGGGGGACATATGAAATGGTCCACCATTTTGTATTGCTCTGCCAAAACAGTGCAGCTTCATCCCCAGGGCTTCTTGGTTACCAGTTCGGTTGTCAGTCCATTTTTCTGGCAATTATGTTGTACTATTGATGTCATGTTCTGCATAAATTATTCCTGACATACTGAAAACAGGTTAGGAAAGATCACTAATAATGAAAGAACAATACTGAATAAATATGAAGAACACCATAGGAATGGCTTATGCACTTGGAGAAAAGAGTTTAAAAGACAACACTAATACTGTTTTACTGTTTGAAAAAATACTACCTATTTCAAATTCTCTAGTTCTCATTTTTTAAACAGTTAAAGGATGTCTGCAAGAGGTGCACGATCAGAGTATGTGGAAGAGTTGCATCTGCGTCAAGAACAATGGGCAGCCACACAGGCCACAAATTATTTGGACTTCATGGCAGACATGGATATCTATCGTCATCCCCGCACCATTCGTAACTCTGGCCTCATTTGCACCCTTGGTAAAGAATTCAGTTATACTTATTTTCTATTATAATTAACAATTCTTCCAAGAGTGCGCGTTGGATATGAAATGGCTATGATCATCTCATATCCAACAAGTGCGAGTGCAATATATTTTGTTTTATTAAAAACACCCATGAAATATCGAGAATTCTTCCCTACTTTATTTGAAAAAACAACAGATGTTCAGCTTGTTTATAATTTTGAATGGATGTGTACAGTTACCCAATTTGGAGAGCATGGTATAATGGCTCATATACCATACATGTATGGCTAAGCCAATCAGAACTCTAGAATTGCATTATCCAATGATTCAGTTTTTAATAATTAACAATGTCTTAAATGTTATTTAATGAATACATGTTTGAGTCCTTGACAACCCTCAAAGTTAAAATTTTTGTTCAGTGGCCATTTGGCGATCAGCTCTTTGGGTTTAGTCGCCAGGGGAAATTTTTAGGCGCCAAATTATATTAATAAATTAATATATCAAAATTGTCATTAACAAAAGCAGTTAGCAAGATTAACTTAAAATGCAGCACTGTCTATAAATTACTCGTTTATTGTGCAAGGCATTAGTTACTGATAGTCTGAGAATAAGGTTTGCAGATTCATCTCCTTGAATCAATACTGAAACGGAATTGTAAAGACAATTACCATTTCCAGTTGTCTTTAGGACCTTCAATCCTTCTGTATAATCCCCAGTTGGTATATGAGAGCAGAACTTAACTCGTCCTCTGTTAATGTGTTCAAAATTTCCCAGTCGCAACTTGATAGGCGACCTATTTTTTTTTTCTGATATTTGTTTCGCATTTCTTTTGCGACTTTTGTTGATGATGAACTTGTTTCCCCAACTATCAAATATTTTTGGAGATTTAAAAGGTCGTTTTTAATATCGCTAGACATCGCGAAAGCCTGAAAAAGGCAGGAGAGTATAGGAAGATCAACAAGTTTTCTAAATCAAATCATTGCTTTATAGAGATAACATCGCGCACGTGAAAATTTCGCAACGAGTTGTACTGGGAAAAAATGTTTTTCCCAATCAATTGGAAGGAACCCAAACAAAAATGCCGCTTACGAAATAATAAATTTTCTTTTTCCTTTATCATCGCTAAAGGTGTTTAAAAAAAACCATTTTTTGCAACAACCGTAAGCTGTCAGTTTTGCGATGTTTAGTTTCGCTTACATTTATCGCTTTTGTTTACAAAACCGCGATTCAACTCGCAGCACGGTTCACATGTTACGGTTATCACATAATGTTCTGTGTTGAATTTGCACCAATTTAGCTTTCCCTCTTCATGTTATTAGATTGTTTCAGTATTGATTCAAAAATATTTATATTAATGTAGTCAAGTTGAAAAACCACCGAACTTGGCTTGACAAGCATTCCTAAGATATCGAAGAAATCGTCACTGTCGACAAGCAAGGCGCTTCGATTGCGTGCCATTTGTCACGTGTCAAAAGTTAAAATGTCACTTGTAAGGCAACAGACTGAAGGCGAACGAATGCAAGTCAAGATTCATTGATGTTCATTTTCAAAACGCTTAGCTCTGAGATTTTTTTTAAGTTTTCAATTTAGCATGTTTTTCAACGGAAAAGTAAAAAAGTAATACTATTCAAATCAGCTAGAATAAATGTTCTTCATATTTCAGTAGAAGTGATTACCATTTCTGTTTCTATACGCCACAACACGAACCTATTCTTCACGGTCGCCAGCTTGGCGACTATTCTCCAAATCAAGTCGCCAGTTCCAAAATTTTAGGCGCCATGGCGACTAAAATGGTCGCAACTTGGAGGGTTGCTTGATTGATTTGAAGATCAGTGGAAGCCCCCTTAAGCTAACAAATAATCAGGGGATTTAGAATCATCAGTTAGAAAAAAAAAGGGAAAAAATATTTCTTTACGAATCCTAATACATTAAATCACCTTATACCTACATACCTACATACTCACCTCAAGTGTATGCTCATCTGATCCAAGATGTTATTTTGCCACACTATAAAAGTATATCTCAGCCTGCACAATTTTGAGTTGTCCCAAAGTTGAAAGTTGGTGGGGGTGCCGCCCTTGAGCATGGGTCAATATTATTATGGGCATCATGAACCTCTGATCTTTTGCTGTTTTTATATTTAGGCCCTGCCTCAAGAGATCCAAAGATCATTTCTGAGCTGATTGAAAATGGAATGAACATCGCAAGGTTGAATTTCTCACATGGGACTCATGAGGTACATGTATTGACCAATATTTTGTCATTTATTATTATATTAACATTATATTAAACATGGCGGAATTTTTGTGTTACCAATAGTCCCATATATATGGTACAATAGTTAACTTTTTATCTCAGGTAATTATAAATTCTTTTTTGGTTCATCTTCATGAACATAAAACAAAAGAAAAAGAAAAATTACCTGAGATAAAAAATTAACTACAACATACATAACAAAATTATGTACACTGGACTAACCTTTTTGTTTTGTTTGCTTGTAAAAGAATATCCAATAAATGCTCTAATGTTACACTCACGAACGAGAAACACATGTAAATTGAAAATCTTGTCTTCTTACCCACTGCCTCCTCTACATTTTCATAAAATGAGTCTCACAAGCGTAAAGCCTGGTGAAAGCTGATCAAAGCACACGTCTGCCTCCCCTCCGCTAAAAAATATTGCAGAAGGAGAGGAAGAAAAGGAAAGCAATCATTGTCCGCCCCCTCCCCTTTTTTTCTTCTTCAAAGTTTTGACTTAAGTATAAAAAAAGATAAGCTATCAGTGAAGTTGTTATTAAATAGCATAGTACACCGCTTCCCGAAGAAGTCTAACAGTTATGAGATGTGGTTTGCATTTTACTTAACATATTAAACTGCATTCTTGAACGGTTTGAAGGAAATAGTTACATGTACCATGCATCTTTGAGATACCTGTCATGAAAGATATTTTTCATTGTGGTTAATGTTTATAAAGAATTTTGTTTGTTGTTTGTCTCATTAAAGTCACTTGGATATTGATCATAAGTTTTGACAGCATACTGCAGGTCTTCATCAGGCGGGATGCCTGATAAAACATCAAAATAAAATGGGGTAAACTTAATGATGCCCATTTTGCTCATTTAAGTCTCCTGTTTCTTTAAATTTTTGTTATTAGTATCATGCAGAGACCATTGCCTTGGTGAAACAAGCAAGAATTGAAGAATGGCCCCATGCTGTTGCCATTGCACTTGATACGAAAGGGCCAGAGATCCGGACTGGGCTGCTAAAGTCGGTGAGTGTATTGACAGAAAGGAGATTGTAATATTCCCACAAGGGATAAGTCTAAAAAAAATTCTGAAGGAAAGAGAAGCAACTAGGTGGAGGAGAAAAGGGAAGTGAACCTGGTTACCCTGTGGCCTTAGCTCCCGCCAGTCTCCTGTAGCTTAGCGGTAGGGCATCTGGACTAGTGATAAGGTCATAGGTTCAATTCCTATTTGGAGTACTCAGATTTTTCCTTCCAAGCCACCTGTGTCACTGATTGAAAAATCATCGTTCTCATGTATTCGCCAGATTCAAAATTTATCATCACATCTCCATCATTGCGTATAAGGAGGGGGCGTTGGGGTCTATAAAAAAAACTGAAAAACCACGCAAAAAATCACCCAAAACCGAAAAACCACAATAGATTTCGATCAAAACCCAAAAACCAATTTCAAAACCATCACAACTGAAGATAAATGTACACACCTCAATGTCCAAAACTCTAATAGCTATGAATAGTAAGTTGGTAGCACGGAACATGCGGATTAAACAATATCACGTCATCTTCATTCTAAATATTAATCTCCTCACAGTATCAGCCCTATCTATAGGTGATTTGGTCATAAAAGCAGTATATCTGGCGTCATTTCATATTAATTTTTAGGACAATCCACAAAGATCCTCGATTGATTAGCACTAGAGGACTGTGGCAGAAAACTTGTGATCACAAAAAGCTATTGTACACACCTCCATCAAAAATCCAGAATCCCACATTGCAGTTTTGAGAACTTGGAGGTGAATTTGATTTGATTTGAATGTTGCAGCAATCAGTCACCTAAGACCCGGATTGACTTTAAAATAGACACATCTTAATTAGTCTAGAAATATGTAACTGCGCAGAGGAATCTAACTGACACAGTTTGTCACTTTTTTCGTCATTAGAGGGAACTTAATGTGACTTTTACTATGAAAGATCAAAGTAATTAACTTACCGTTTCCTCTCAACCTTGTCACGCAGACAATGAACCAGGAAACCAAATTGGAAAAATGGGAAACCACATCGGACAGCAAAACAAATGCTTGTTTTTTGGCCAAAAACTGAAAACCAGATGCAAAAAACAAAAAAAAATGCAAACCGCAACAGACAACCGAAAACCGCAATTTTTCAGTGCAAAACTGATAAAACTGACTTAAAAAATGACCAATTTATTTTAACCAAGAAACCGAAAATGTACGGAATATACAGAATATTGCACAGACCTGATTCTTGGTGAGGTTTTTTGTATATTCATCTTATATTTCCCAGATTCTGAACTTTCTGTATTGAATGGTTTGCATTTTTATTCTCATTGGCATGACACTGAAAACAGAGAATATGTAGTCCTGCTATAGTCCGCTACACAGCTCACACAGTGCTCCTGGAGAGGAGCGTTGCATGACGGCACTAAAAATGGCCGTGTAGTAGACTAGTTAAATCTGTAGAGAGGTTACTTTTAAAGCTTGATCAAAGAATAATGTACAAACTTGTACTTATCAGGCAGAAAATAAACTAAGGATTTACCTGTTGGATTATCCTGCGAGAAAGCTCTCCACTTATGGCAAGCAAAGGAAGTCACAAGGGATTGTGAGGGCCATGCTGCTCTTGCATCTCATTACTCCCTCCAAATGGAGAGCTTGCTCACAGGCTAATGATGGACTAGGAAACAGAATTTAAACTTCAAAGTTAACCTGCGTAGCTGGCGGTATTGTCTTGGTGCGCAATTAACGTTTTGGCGGCAGAGGCATGATCCAAAACAGGGAGTGGGGACAAGGCTTCACCGCCAAATCTCACTTGACTGCTTCACAATACCGCCAGCTATGCAGGCTACTTTAAAGTTTGATATTGAAGGGTGGAAATACAGGCAACAAATTCTAGCCACTTTTCATGCTACATGTACATTGTTCCAGATTGTTGTTGCTCATAGCAACATTTTGTCATTGCTTCATGCAGCATTGTTTGTTCTGCAACATGCTGCTAACTGAAGCGACAAAATAAACTAGTATAGCAAGAAAAATTCCTCTCAAACTGATGAAGACAAATTGTTGCTTGAAGAATTGCTCAGATGTGTTGCCAGTATTACCACCCCTTAAGAAACGAAGGGATTAAAATGTATCTACAAATGATTTGACCTAAAAGCATGTTGTTATTTGTTACAGGGGGGTAGTGGAGAGATCTCCCTCGAAAAGGATGAATTACTGAAACTTTCCACAGACAAAGCACATTATGACCAAGGAGATGAAAACACCATCTTTGTTGACTACCAGAATATCACAAACGTTGTAAAAGAGGGGCAGATTATTTTTGTGGATGATGGATTGATCTCTCTGAAAGTTGTGGAGATTGGGAAAAGCTATTTACTGACCACGGTGCTAAATAATGCTAAACTTGGCAGTAAAAAAGGTGTTAACCTGCCTGACGTTGAAGTAGACTTGCCAGCATTGTCAGAACAGGACATTAAGGATATTCATTTTGGTGTTGAACAGGGAGTAAGTGTTTCTTTGATCACTAATGAAAACATACAATATAATATGATTGTTATCTCCAGTCTAATTATTTGTAAAGTGAAGAAATCATCCTCTCCTCCGGATGTTTCCAAGGATAATAAAATGTGCAACATTTTGATAAGAAGTTTGAAATTTGCAAAACTAGTCTTCCCGTACTTTTGGAAAAATTCTGAAAGATAGAGATAGTCTCTTTAACAATTTCCTGACAAAAAAGAAAGACTAGGTCCACAGCCAAGGTGGTTACAATTTTCGTCACTAAGACAAATTACTAAGAGATAAGAAAAATTAAACTTAAAAACGTTACTCGACGTTCCGATGTTTGTCGAACATCATTAACAAGAGTGAGAACTGTTAAATTTCAAAGCCGTTTAAAGAACTGAGGTTTGAATAAATTAGATTGTATTAGTGCATGCTTCATTTTTAGGTAGATTTCTAAATAGAAAAGCTTAGCGGCATTTGAATGCTACTGCATGTTCATAGCCTTTGTCGGACCCCCCCCCCCCCCCCCCGCCTCCCTCTCCGATTTTTCTTGAGGGAAGGGGAGGTGTGTACACAGGCTACACGTTCAGTGATGGTTTGCGTTCTTGTATAAATAGTATCTCTTAGACAAGGCGTCTCTGAACATGCAGTCGGATTCTCTCTAAGCTCTAAGCTTTTCTATTAAGAACTCTACATAGCAATGAAGCATGCACGAATGCAATCTAATTTATTCAAACTTCAACGCTTCCTGACCCAACTGAATGCCCCTGGGTCTCTGAGGATGACTGGTTACCTGTGCACTGTATATTTTCCTTGTCACAATCATGTGCGTATTGTAGACATTGTACTCACAGTATTCAAAGAGTTAATGCGATTTTATCCCTAAAAACAGCAATAAAAAAGCCTGACATGTTTGAAGCCCATCTTCCATTTTCCATCTTCGTGTTTGACCCTTGTACTGAAGCCCTCTAACAAAGTTTTCTACCTCCTTCTACACAAGTTTAACTTCCCTAACTTTGTGCTGCCAGTCTTTGGGTCCTTCCTTCTTCTTCTATGTCTGTTTTAGTCTCAGTATCAATAAATCAAACGTCAGTGACTTTTATTTATCTGCCCGCTTAATGCAGACACCCGGATAATACGGACACTATGGCATGTCCCCTATTTATCTCTGTTAACAGGGTTCCACTGTATCAGGGGCACCCAACGAGAATATAGTTCAAAACCACTTAAACATAGCATTGTTAAACGTATTTTAGTATTTAAACAGTAGATATAGGCATATTTTTATCCTCTAAGAAGTTTTCATCTGTTCGGATTTCCTAGCTGAAAGTCTAGTGATCCGAAAATTATAGGGATCAACACTTAACTTTTCGAAAATTTCAGCCAGAAAAAGGTCTTCCGAAAATTCTAGGTGACCTTTTTTTAGGGTAAAAATCCGTTAAAAATGGGCAATTATACCATTTTGACATTTTTTAGATGTTCGAAAATCCTAGGAGAGGCAGGCAAGCAAGAAATATTTTCCGAAAATTGACGTTGGGTGCCCGTGACTGTATATCAAACATCATTAATTGATGCATTGTTGTTGTTTCTAGGTGGACATGATATTTGCTTCATTTATTCGCAAAGCTCAAGACATAAAAGACATACGGAGTGTATTGGGTGAGAAAGGAAAAGGAATCAAGGTTATCGCCAAGATTGAGAATCATGAAGGAGTAAGAAAGTTTGATGAGATCATGCACGAAGCAGATGGTATCATGGTGGCTCGAGGAGATCTGGGCATTGAAATCCCACCGGAGAAAGTGTTTTTAGCCCAGAAGATGATGATTGGTCGGTGCAACAAGAATGGAAAGCCAGTTATATGCGCTACTCAGGTCAGTAAATACATAATATGTAAGCAATGAAGAAATAATATCGTCTAATTAACAATAGTAGAATTAATTTTGCGTCGTTAGCACCTATAAAACTTTTGAATTTCAATCCTGTGAAAAAGCTGGACTGTCAAGCCCAAGAGAAAGGCGCGAGGAACTCAGGGAACTCTGTCCTATCGCGCGCGCTTGTCCACTTTCCTCGCGAGCATTACTTATCCCCGCGTACTTTTTGCACCTATCAGGCAGGCTAACGCGAAAAGTAGCCCTGCACTGCTCAATTCGCACTGCTCTACGTTTGATGATGTGACAAGTTGTTGAATTGATAACCAACATATTTTATTGTACCAACAGATGTTGGAAAGCATGATTCATAATCCTCGTCCTACTCGTGCTGAGGGTTCAGATGTTGCCAATGCTATTCTGGATGGAGCTGACTGTGTAATGCTTTCTGGTATGTTTTGATGATAGCTAGTAAAAAACACCTTGAACTAAACGCCCCATTCACGGTGTGTTAGCTAATAGGGCGGAGCTTTAGCATCGACGACTCTGACGGCGACGGCAGCGAAAACGTCACTTTTGAAATGCTTTTGCGTTTCTCCTACTTTTTCTTGTTTTTTTTTTTTTTCCATTTCGCTGAAAACATTAAACGTAGGCGAATATCCGTGGAGTTGATTTCTTGGGGACCGCATTCAAGTTTAGAAAGAGAAAGAAAAATACGTCGTCGCTCGTTTGTGTCCGCCAAAAAACATGAAATTAAACATTTTTACGTTGTAGTCGTGTAGTGACGGCTAAGAAATGTATAAAAAAGTGCAAAGTTGTTGTTTTTAATAAACCGATTTCTTTTTTCACTTTCTCACTGCCGTCGCCATCGTCCTTGCGAAAACTCCCTAATGAATTACCTGGGATTAAATGGCAGTGAACCGCATAATTCTGTTGCAGCTTCCCTTGCGAGCAGGACGCTGAAGTTGTTGCGAAAGTAAAAACAACTATGGAGTAGCCATCTTTTGCTCGCTTCGATTGAAGAGGATCGCCTGCCATTCTACTTTGATTACTGTAAATTAGGCAAGTCTGTAGGGGAACTCCTGTTCATATAAGAAAAGGAAACGACTTTTCTACCTACCACTATTTCAGTGCGTTCTCGCGCGTGCTACACACTCTACCCATACTTTACTTTATGAGTTCTCAGTTAGCGACAGACGATACTTTAAGAGTCAGTTTAGTCTAGACGGTTCCCAACGAGTCGTTTCAACAAATACTAACGAAAAAGCTAGGGGTCCCTGAATGGTGAAAACCGTGGTCTAAGTGAGAGACAATCGCTCTTACTTTTAGCACAGTGTAACCCCGTTAATACGGACACTGAGGGGGCAATAGAAATTGCCATGTTAAGGGGGGAGACTGGTTAAAATTTGGAGGAAATGATGTTGATTTGGGAAGGAAATATATGAGGGTTGAATAGTTATACACATAACTGAACCAGTTAGTCCACTAATGGGATCAGAGGCACCTTGTTAAGTGGTGGACTATCTGGTAATCGTCTACCAATTATTCACTTCATATTTTTATTTTTAACAACCCCCAAATCCAATATTTTCCCATTTTTTCAAAATTTTAAACATCTCCCCCCCTCTAATTTTTATGCATTAACAACATTCGAAAAATCATCCAAAAACTCTCAAATAATTATTGAATTAAGGACTGCAACTTAATTGAGTCATTTTTGGATTGAAGGAAATCTTGGCTAGATATTTAAGAAAAAGGGTGGAAATTAACGAAAAATAACGCTGTTAACCAGACTCCCCCCTTAACGGGGTGTCCGTATTAATTGGGATGAATTAAGAGAAACTGTAAGGGCTAGGGACAAGGAAAACTGTCCGTATTAAGCGGGTGTCTGTAAAGCGGGGTTGATTGTACTCCGGCGATAGTCATGAAATTGAAACATAGTAGAGGGGATGAAGAGAATTAACCGACGAGCGTTAAAAGTAAATCATTAGCGTTACAGGAAGGGAAAAGTTACGAGAGCGTATGGTACCGTTGCCTCTTATCTTCAATCAACAGTTAGAAGGATTGTGTTGTTGTTGATAATTCCAGGTGAGACCGCGAAAGGTCGTTATCCAGTAAAAGCCATAGCCATGATGCACAAGATTTGCCGTGAAGCAGAGGCCGCCATTTTTCACAGGCAGCTGTTTGATGACTTGAGGCACTCTATGAACAGAGTCGCAGATACTCACGAAACAACTGCCATAGCTGCAGTGGCTGCGTCATTCACAGCTAATGCGGCGTGCATAGTCTGTCTCACGCACACGGGAAAGTAAGTCGAGTGCCCAGGGGCAGGCGGGGGTGGGGGAAATGAACAAAATGTTAAACGCGGAGGTTCCGCCCCGAGGTCCAACCCCTTACCTGCCTTTTATATACCATTTTTGTCAGAAAATGTACCCCTTTTACATGCCTTGTTTAGAATACTGCACCCCTTTTAACTGCTGTAAATGCACTTTCTTTCAAGAATGAATAATTCAACAAGCAGAACGGTTTTTCGACTTCACAGCCATAAAATGCATTTAGACACGCAATGACAGATTTCACCACCCTTTCTTATACTTCAACTAGTGAAATCTGTACCATTTCACCTACCTGAAGCCTGAACAAGGTACCCCTTTTGGGCGGAACCTCCCCGTATAGGCCATTATAGGAAGTACCCCCACCCCCATCCCCCAGGGGGGGGGGGTCTGCGTAGCTGGCGGAATTGTTTTCGCTTGTGTGAGAGTTTTTGTTTTTCCCGTGCGTCTCCTCCCAATTCTCCGCACGACTTCGCAGCTCCTCTGCTAAAACTTTGCTCGTGCTATAACGATCCCGCCGGTTCCGCAGGCTAGTCAAGTGAGAACCAAGATTATTTACCTTTTACAAATAAAATGTTTCCTGGTCAGAAAGCTAATGGCAAACGACCTCCTTGGTTTTTGCGGGAGAAACAAAACGTTTGAGAAGGCAGTCCTGTTTTTTCGTTCGAGGTGTTTCAAACAGAAATTTGAGTCCCAATTGTCTTCCTTGCTACATAACTGATAACAAATCCTAGTTTACACGGCCATATCTCAGTAAATGAAAGTGTTTTGTGCAATTATCAAACGGAAGTTCCGAGTGGAATTTTCCTTTGGCGAGTAGAAGCGCGTGCACCATTTGTCCAAACCATAAACCGAAATAAACCGATCAGTTTCCCAATGTTAATGCTCAAAGGGTTATTAGGGACCTTAAGATCCGACGACGGCGACGGCAACGGGAACGCCACAAAATCAATAGGTTTAATAACCAAAACAACAATTTTGCATCGCGTTTTTTGTACATTTCTTTGCCGTCACTGCACGACTACGACGTGAAACTGCCTAATTTCAAGTTGTACAGGGGAAGTACACAAGCGACTACGAAATTTCCTCTCTCTTTCTGAACTTGGATATGGTTCTTAGGAATTGAAAAAGTTAGTGACTTGGAGTAATCGCGATGAAGATTGAAATAACACGAATTCACTTTTCCAGCGACGTTTCCTCCACAGTCGCCTTCCTCGGATCTTAAGGTCCCTATTTTATCTGCTGGGACGCAACTTAGTGTTCGTTGCCATTGTAGGAAGGCGTTATAATTATTTTTGTCTACTTTTTCGTTTAGGACTGCCGAAGTAGTGGCGCGCTTTCGTCCCCGCTGTCCTATCATCGTGGTAACACGTGACGCGCGCGTGGCACGCCAGATGCACTTATACAGGGGCTGCTTCCCGCTCATTTACGATAGACCGCCAAAAGAGAACGTGCTTGAAGAACACGATGAGCGGCTTGAATTTGCGCTGGACATGGGCAAAAGGATGGGATTCATGAAAGTAGGAAACGCGTTTGTGTTTGTGTCGGGTTGGAAGGCTGGTGCAGCTCATACCAACACAATTCGCATCCTTACTGTCATGGAAGAGAAGATTCATATCGCCAAGAGTCTGTCAGAGTCCGCAGATATAAAAGGAAGGATGCAAAACTTGACCGTGCCTTAGGCGTTAAATTTGCCAGCATGAGAACTCTCAGAAGTTTTTAACTTGGAGTGGTTTTTGACAGTGTGAAACATGTAGACGATGCTGAATTCAATATTGCTAGGAAATAGATTATTTATCGTGTATTTGGATTTTTTGATCACAATGAGCTTTCGTGTCAGTTGCAAAACTACCGGCTAAGGCGGCTGGTGTGAAAAAGGCAAACTGAATAAACTCATATTCAGTTGTTATTATTGAATTATAGTTGCATTTTATATTTCCATGTTGTTCAGAGTCTGAAGGGGGGTGGGGAAGGGTTGGTCCTGATCCCGCTTTCCCGCTCTTTTTTCGCGACTATTCCGCCTCCCAAACGTCTGTCATCTGCGCCTCGAGTACCGTTTTTCTTTCAACCCTTTTTAGTGCATGATTTTGGCGAATCTCGGATTCCCACTAGCATTCAAACCCCGTGTCCCGTCAAGACTTTTTGCTTTTTCCCAAATCTCGCTCTGTATTTTAGTCAAATCCCGCGTGGTACTTTACTGTTCTTACAGCGCATTGCACCTTATTTCTCCAGAGTCGGTAAGCTATTGAGTTCTTCACCTGCTGAATAAATGCAGCTTGGCGCTTACGGATCCACATTTGATTTTATTAGTGATCCAACGACGGTCTGTTGGGTGTTTCTTAACAGCTCTGTCAGGGAGAAACATAAAGAAATGTTTCTTCGCACGAAGGCGCACCCAAAATAGCTGACCAGTCCTTCGGTGTAAGCCATCGCACAAACGCGCACCAAGCACTGTCGTGCATCTCACACGTCATTATTTTGTGAATAGCCGCCTTTCATAACACGGAATAAGCGCGTCCGTGCTTGGAATTGTTGTCCAGAGTACTTATCCACTTAACAACGTTAGATGACCAACCCAGTCCTGCGAACTTGTAAAGGTCATGTGTAACATTTACCATATTCGCCACAAGATCTTCATAGCGAACAACTTTAAAGCGATCTCTAAGCCAAGATGGGCAAGAAAACAGACCAAGTCGTATATTCTGTAGTATTGGATCAAATACGTTTTGAACACTTTCCCGAAATTCGGGGCTGTTAAAGTTTTTCTTCGTCCATCTTAGCTTAATCCTGGAATAAACCACTCCTCTTGGATCGCGAACCAAGTGGACCAGTTTTGCATCAAACTGATTTTGTTCTTGGAAAAGTTTCTCTAAAGTCAGTTTTGTCGTATTTTGCACTCGATGAGACAAAATCTTGATCAAAGTGGGATCATAACTCTTACAAGCATTGCTAAGACGTTCTTTTGAAAACTGGGGGAAGTTACCCTCTGGACAGCGTTTTACTTTTCTTGCGGAACATTCGAGAGCGCCGACAGAATAGTGTTGTCAATTTTGTCAAAGCTGCATTGAAAGAAGTTAGTGATAATGTTAGTAGTTGTTTCTTTGAATTTTGTTGGCTGCCGTTTCTTAGGGATTTGATGTTTGACAGTCTGATATAGACGGGCTCAAACCAGTTCATGATGTGCGTTGTTCAATAAAGAACCAAGTAAGGAAGATCTACTTCGGCCTGCACCAGAACAAGAATTATGAGATTTTTCCGTTTTAGTAAACATTACTTGCAGCTTTCCCCTTTTCTCGCTCACATGTGTTTCTTTGTAAGATTCATTGCAGCTGTTTGCCCTCAAAGCGGAGGAGTCCTTCATTCTTATACCCGTCTGGACAACCTTTTTCTTGTTAAGTGTCTTAAAAAGTTTGTCTCCTGAAGTCTCGTCTCTTATCGATAGTTCTCTTCGCCCTTCTTTCTCAACCTGTTCTCCATAAAATACTCTTACGAACACGCTTTTAGAACTCGGGAGCGTCTGCCACGGATGCGTTGACTTGCATCCATAGTGAATATGAATATACATGTAGAAGCACAGCAAAAAACACTGTCAAAACAACAGAGGAGATGACGACCTTCAGGTGAATTTTCATGATCACAGGCCGCCTGTTATACTTTGATTTGCTTTCACAGTCTCGTGTAACTATACCCCGCACCTCGAATGTGGCAGCCACGTCCAAACACAGTACTCAAGCAATCTTTGTTGGTTGAGGAAAAGTAGAGTCTCTCTATACGTGGGGCACGGTTACTACTAACAACTTGAATGTGTAATCAGGCAATTTTCAGTGTTTTGTAAATAAGATATAGGGCAATGCCGGGGAAAAAATTCATTCACTTGACATATTGTAGCTATAAATCTTCGCTGCATAAAAACAAGGCTTCTAAAATTAGTTTATTGCAGAGTTGTTTATTGAACGTAACGCAGGTACTATACTGTTTAATACGTGTAAAAATTAATTAAAGCAAAATCACTGCAACATGCCACTAAACTCTAACCGAGTGTCCGTAGCGTGCGAGATTTATTTTTCAGGTGTACATGCACTTGGTTTACTTAGTTCATACCCCATCAACGCTAACTGCGTTTCATGAAAAAATAAGAAAACATGCAAACTAGAACAAAAAAATATTCAATTTCAAACAAATTAAGTTTCCAATAAAAACGCCCCCAGGAAAGCGTGAACTATAAGAATATTAATAGCATAATTTTTTGTGCACTACTAAGTTGAATGGAATAAAGACAAGAACTGTAGGAAAACAATTTCTAAAGATGGTATTATTTGTTAAAACGAATTTAATTTTATCCAATTCCCATTCATCTTGTCAGTGAGCTTCAGTCAACATTAGCCATCCGTCTGCGCCTGGATTCTCATTTCAATTACGTTTTACAATGCAAATGGCCGACAAGCCGTTTCATATTTTCCAACCCAAAATAAGCTAGATTACGTCTGGTTTTAACGTCAGTCCTCACGGATAGTTTAGGTTGGCGGACTATAAAAAGAAAACGTTCTAGCTGGTATGGACTACTCAGCAACTCTATACAAGAACATTAGTATCATAAGGCAATATTTTGTTTGTCTTACTTTGTTATCATTTTCTCGTATCCCAAAAGATCCATGAGATCCGCGCATACATCTTCTACAGCTTCTATCAGGGGTTTAGGTGCGTGTCTCCAACTGTTCATAGAAATTGACGTGTTTCTTAACAAGGAATAAGCGTGTCCGTTCTCGGAATTGTTGGCTAGAGTACTTATCCACTTATCAACGTTAGATGACCAACCCAGTCCTGCAAAGTTGTAAAGGTCACGTGTAACATTTACCATATTCGCCACAAGATCTTCATAGCGAACAACTTTAAAGCGATCTCTAAGCCAAGATGGGCAAGAAAACAGACCAAGTCGTATATTCTGAAGTATTGGATCAAATACGCTTTGAACACTTTTCCGAAATTCGGGGCTGTTAAAGTTTTTTTTCATCCATCCTAGCTTAACCCTGGAATAAACCACTCCTCTTGGATCGCGAACCAAGTGAACCAGTTTTGCATCATATTGATTTTGTTCTTGGAAAAGTTTCTCTAAAGTCAGTATTGTTGTATTGGGTACCCTTCCAGACAAAATCTTGATCACTGTGTGATCGTAACTCTTACAAGCATTGCTAAGACGTTGACTTGAAACCTGAGGCAACTGAACTTTAGAGAGCGCTTTACTTTTTTTGCGGAAAATACTTCTCGAAAGCCCCGATAAAATAGTGTTGTCAATTTTGTCAAATCCGCATTGAAAGAAACTATCGATAACGCTGGTGGTTGTTTCTTTGTATTTTGCTGGCTGCTGTTTCATAGGGATTTGTTTCATGATAGTAGATAGAGGCTCAAACCAATACATGATGTGCGGATTATTGTCGAATAAGGAACCAAGTAAGGAAGATCCACTGCGGCCTGCACTCAGTACTATGAGATTTTTTCGCCTTTTAACAAATTCTTGTTGTGGATGACTATTTTCCACGATTATACCAGCTTCTGTGTTGCTGTTGTTTGCTTTGCTGTCATATATCTTAAAAGTTGCGTTGCTGTTTTTACCGGTTTCTCTTGTCTGAACTTCTTTCAGTTGCTCGGTTTTGAAGAACCCAATGAGTTTCACTACGCTGGTTGAACTTATTTTTGTACGCAAAAGCCAGATTGAAGTCCAGTTCGTGTTATAGATAAATACCAAAAGCAAAGCAATAATAGAAAATGACACAAAGATCTGATTAGTCTTCATGACAAAGCCTGGGAACTTTAAAGGACGCTAGTTATAGCTGCATGAATCCGTATCTGCAATAACAGAGAGAATAACAAAGCAAGTTTTAAAAAACCTGTCTGATTTGGAGCTGAGGGGTGAGTTAATCGAGATTGAATGTCTAAGGGTTACGTTTACATTTTTATTTGAGCCTCACGACACATTTACAAAGCTGCATGTTTTATGATATAAACACCAATGAAATACCAGGTGATCTTTCGGGCGAAAACTTGATATCTTCATATGTGAAAATATCATCGTTGCTATGGCTACATGATAAATCGCGCCTTTCACACCAAAAAACTATTAAAGTGAAATGGTTTGGTATTTCATTGGCTTTTATATAATAAATAGAACATTACATGGCCGCTCGGAGATACAAAATTTCTTCTTCTCTTCTTCTCTTCAAAATTTCTTTTTCTCTTCATAATTTGTGTTCTCTCCGCTCACTGGTGAAATATTTTTTGACAGTCAAAGAGAAATTTCGTATCTCCGGGCGGCCATGTAATATCCTTTACAGGGCTGATCCTTTATTTGTATAGGTAATAGCATGATTTTTAGTGATATTTCAAAATTGTTATAAGTAATTTCACGAGCCGTTAGGTGCGTAAAATTTGAGACAATTTTGAAATATCACTAGTGATATTTATGCCAAATATCAAGTACAAATCATGCTATTATTTGTTTATACTACTACCCGGGAAAGGTTTGTAATTTTCACATGTAGGTATTTCAAATTAAGGTGAAATACCACTGCTCTAAGCCAATCAAATTGCAGAAATTTCTCATGTAGTAGTATAAATGCAGTAACGTCTGCTACTAATTTTTTGCTGGAGTTAACTACCTTTTGTGTATAATCAAGTTTTTGTTTTTCGCGGAAACTAAGTGATCGGTAAAGCAGGCTTATTGCTGCAAGTTTTTTTTATGTGTTTTTTTTAAACCATTAATTGCAAAATATCATTTGCGTTCTTGCATGGATAATAGAAAGACTATTATCCATGGTTCTTGAGACGGCAGGTTTTAATCACGCTGGACTGACTAATTTACATCTTTGATTTCTGCGGATCTGATTTATGCTAAACGGTTGTGCCTCGCCTTCAGGACCTGTTTAAGGGCGAAAGCAAGATTTTTTTTCCTTTATTTCATGCCCGTGACATGACAAGTGGTATGTACATTCCTATTCACGTTTTTTCCAGTCATTTTCGTTTTTTGGTCAGTACTTACTAACATGACCCTTTGTTCTTGAATTTTAAACTAACCCGAGTATAATAAGTGCATGATATCTTATATGAATTGGAAGATATGAGATACCGTAAAATTCCGAAAATAAGCCCCGGGGCTTATATTTTCCAAAGGCTCTTTTTGAGGGCTTATCTACGGAGGGAAATTTGCGTTTCAAAATCGATTGGGCTATCGTTATAGTTGGAAGTATAAATTTACTGTTTTGGTTTTGTTTTACTTTGTATTTGAGGGCAATTTTCAAAGTACAAGCCCCCGGTGGGCTTATATTTGGAGGGGCTTATACATGGAGGGGCTTATTTTCGGAATTTTACGGTAAATCATATTTTGAACTGCGGACAAAGATATGAAAGTGAACATGATCTTCGCAATCGAATGAACAACCTGAGAGGGTTGCAAAAGGAACCTGGTAAAAGCTTGAATTTTATGAGGTTCTTTTTCAACCGCTTACAGTGTGGCACGAAATTTTTGCGATTAGGACAGATCGGTTTTTCTCGCTGGAATTAATTTTTGCGATTTTCAGTAAGTATCCAGTACCCAGCATTGATAATATTTTCGTTTTTGTTAAGAATGTGCAACAGAAATACATATTTTCAAACGGTACTATGGTATGCGTATCCTATAACCAGTAATTCATTGTATACCGTTTTGAAGACAGATGACTGATTTCCTAGAAAAGTATATTTGTGTAGCGAATTTAAGTTAGAGAATCTTTACTCTGGGGTAAATTTTTGAGGGAAAAATGTTTGCGGTATTTTTTATTTGCGGGAACTTATTTTTACGGGAAAATCGCAAAAATCGCAAAAATTAGAACCCGCAAAAAATGTCGTGCCAAGAGGCATCCTGCTGCGAAGATCATGTTCACTATGATATCTACAAAGCTCAAAGCAAACTAATACCCCCAGTCTTATTCACTTTTAACTAACGAAAAAAGAAACCGAACAAGGAAAGCTAGAATACCCACAACTTCCATAACAAATCATTTCGGGAACTGAAAGCCACGGCGTTTGCCAAATGAAACGTTCAAGCACGCATGCTAGTACATAAAGCTGTGAAAAGCAGGAATTGAAGGATGTGAACTGGACATTTAAGAAGCAACGGGCTGCGGAGCCGATCTTTCCAAATCTGAATTAGCAATTTTAGTTAAATGGCTCAAACAAAGTTGATGATTTTACATTCTATCTTGGAGAACCGACAAGTGCGGTTATTCTAACTATTAGCAAGTAACCTGCAGCCCACATATATGCGCAATTAAGTAAAACTGTAAACAAGATCTAAAAATAAATAATCAATGCCGGAACTAAATGACACCTGTTCGGCGTAAAAATTTAAAATCTAATATTGCTAAACAAACCGCATTTCTTTGCATCAAAGTTTCAAAGAATACATATCATGAAGTTCTGATGTTACCTGAATTCCTAGGTGTTGATCGCTTATCTTGTAAACACATTAATTTCGTGTGACTTTTCCACTCTAATTTACGATGGTAAAAATGGATTCAAGATTATTTCTCAAGTTATTTCTATGATTGCTTCATACACTTCTTTACGCGACAATCATCATAACCAGCTTTTTCAGTATCTCATTTTTTTCGATTTAAAGGACCGAGCAGTCCTAGCTAGTCTTGCCGCGGGTGGCAGTCAATGCTGAATCTTACTGACTCACTTGCTGTTTTGTCGCCGCAAGTAAAGAAATTACTAGATAGTTTCTCCTCATTCATATGGAATCATTGGGTGCACGGATATTATGGATAAAGACTAGACTCGATGATTTGCTGATGTAAACGGAACTGGTTGAATTCCAGTAAATAGCTCTGACTCTTACCTCTTTCCAAATAAATATATTTGCAGCCTGTACGTTCGTATGTTCGTTAGTATTATCATACATGGATGTAGTTTTAAGTAAGACACACTATAAATCATCAGAATTTCCTTAGTATCACTGACTTATAACAAACATCCATAAGTTTACGATATATATCTGGCGTTTGCTTCAAAAATTGTTCAAAGCTTGCTACAGTGACTATAGAAACCATATAGGCTGTAAAATTCAGTGGAGGCCACTACAAATTTTATTTTACAGACCTAAATAAGTATATTAAGACATGTTTTGTCCGGAAAATATTCGAACGAAACCAACATTTCTAGAAAAAAAAACTGTACAAAATTAGAGAGTTTAGGTATAAAGAGAAATCTGATGAAGGAACAAAGGATTTCTCATAAATTTCCTTACTAGGAGCTAACTGAAAACACTAATTGATTTTATCATCATGATAATGTGTTATTGATGAGCAAAGAACACTGAACACACTGATCTCATTACATGGTCGTCCAACAAATACATGGACATTTGATTAGTTTTCTGTGATAATATACGAAGAAAAGAGATTTTTAGGGGACAATACCGTATATATATATATATATATATATAATTCAGGGGGCACCCAAGGACCGAATGTTTCCAAATACGCCAGAGGTGTCTTAAATAGTTTTCTCTGTGCTTTAGAAGCCTGTTTGGTTAATTTGGAGTTGTCCAAAAAACTAGTTATCTATTCGGATATCTTAGGGGAACTTTGGTTGTCACGAAGGTCTTGGGTGGCTTTTTCGTCTTATCGAGCTATATTACGTAGCTATTCTTATGGGTCCGGTCGAAAGTTCGAGGAAATGAAGTAGCCTTGCTTTCACTAGAAAATTATAGCGGACGTTTTGTCTTTATACCGAAATGTTAAGGAGACCTTTTTTAACAGTAATCGCAATATCTTGACATCAAAATGTGAATAACACAACCTCCCAAAAATCGTAGTTAAGCTATTAGAAAACCTCCGAATATTTTAGTCGAACGGAATCATTGTGGCTATCTAGAAATTTTTAGCTTTTCTCAAGCTTTAGAAATTAGGCAATATTTGCTCCTTCGAACAGTTATTTCACAGAAAAGTCGTTAGGTGCCCCTGACATTTGCTTCTTAAAATCTAAAAACGAATTCAAATCTTTAGGTATATACAGGGCAGAAACAAGATTACTATATGCAAACTGCGTGTACTCCGGCTTTTATCGCCATGAAACCTTCAATGAAACGATGTTTCACTGAAGAGGCTTCTCAGTTCCTCGCGAAAGCCGATAACTGATTAATCCAGAGTGAACTGTCATTTTTTGGTTAACTGTAACTGGGAAGACAAGCCTGAATTACCTTATTACATGAAATTTTCGTGACATGTTTATTTCGCGATTTTGATGTGCGCATATTTCGCGACATTTAAATTTCGCGATTTGGCAAGAATTTCGAGTCATAGCGGAGCTCTCGCGCGCGAAGCGCGCAGCGGAGCACCATGGGTAAAAAAATGTGGTAAACTACCCATCCGAGAAAATTTGGTAATCACGTGACCGTACACCGCCCGCCCGCCCGCCCGCCCGACCGTCCGTCCTAACCACAGACATACCAATGTAAAATAATTCAATTAACAGGTATGGCAACCCAAATGCAACTCAAGGTTTTATTTAGAAAGAAATCGCATGGCCGCCCGGACTTTTAGAAAGAAAAAACAACAACAAAGTCGTGTCTTTTTCAACGTTATTTGTGATGTTTACACTCACGTGGATAACAGAGAAACTGAGCTAGAGCTAGTTTCTGAGAACAAAAGAGAAGAATTTTGTAGGAAGAAAAACATGAAAATTCAAAGCGGCTGTGAGACAATGAGAAATGCTAGTGGCCAGCAAGGTGAAACTGAGCGGCAGTGAAAAATAAAAGCGAACATCAACACAGGAGACAATTGGGTAAGAATTCCTCCATAAAAATAATGTGCAACTAGGAAGTTTGACGTTTAGTCCTACAAAACAGCGTTGTAGTTGTGCAAAACAACGGCAAAGAAGGACGAAAAGCGTGCTGCACGCGCAAATTTTGTTGTTTTGCTAATTAGAAAAAAAAGTGTGCTGCACGTGCAATTTGTTTTTTTGCTAATTAGATCTATTGATGCCATTTCCATTGGCCTCCCCGTTTAGCATTAGACGATTTAATTTTTTTTGTTTACAAGTTTTATTAACAAGAGCTTCGCTTTTAGCCCTGGCTAAATCTATATATTATTTTAAATCACTCAGTTAATTTCGCGTTTTGAAGCACCGCAATTCACATTTCATTGGCAGTGTTATTTAACATGTCCTTGAATTAAATAAAACGGCTTTATCAAAAGAGCGGTAACGTCACGTAGCGGGACTAGATGTCAACAGTAGTTAACAACAAAGCAGTTCTCAAAATGTCCATAAGCAGTTTATTAGTCTTGAGTCAGTTGACCACAACATCCATTTACACTAAAAATTCCTTCCTACAGACTTAGCACGGAGAAAAAATGAACAGTAAAAAATGTGATTTTGTGAGAGTTTCAGTGGTAATTAACTCTTTCTTTCTTGATTATTGATATAATTCAAGCATTTTGTTCCCGTCACTTTAATTTCGCGATTTTTTTTTGTATCGCGAAATTCGCGAAATTAACGCGAAAATTTCATATAAGGTACGCCTTCCACCCACGCCGTTTATTGTTTTTAATTCTTTGGCTTAGCTTTTAAGAGTATATCCTTCAGAGACCTTCCACGTTTGTACGATATAATTGCAGGTTCTTGTAGATCTGTCAAAGAGGTTGGTCCTCTCATTTTTTCAGCACTCTGTTGAACGTAACTCAGTCCACCTCTGATAAAGGTTATTTGTGTGCTACTGATAAAGAAGGCTTCTCCACTGGTAAACGATGCTTTTCAGTGTCGTTTACTGATGGGGTCGGTGAGAAGGAGAGTAGCCTAAATGGGCCAATTCATAAGAATAGAAAATGACTAAATTGGGATCGCGAAAATTACGTATTTGCCCAAGAGTGACCAAGATGGGGTCTATGATTAGGGGCTCTGAGAGGCCAGAGGCACTTACCCATCAAAAATTAACCCAAGAACCCCCCAACCCCCACCCCCACCCCGGGTCCCTCAGACACTGCTTTTGAGTTGTTTACTTCCCAGGCAAATACACTTTCCTCGCAAGGAGATATCATTTTTTCCAAGTCACCCAGCCAGCAAAAAAATTGCCTGTAGAGCAGATATCCGGTACGTGCCGGATCTGCGCCTTGTTGGGCTCTTTTTCCCGGCCAAAAGAGGACTCTTTTCCCTGATATTCACCGTATGTAAGCATGGCCCCAAAATAGATTCTACTTTCTGCAGAAAGTATTGGACCTAGCGACCCAGTGGAGAGAGCCGACTGAACCCGGCCCTGTTTTAAAAGTGAAAACACGGATGAGTGCCCCTCTGTCCCGGTTGTTCTAATGTGCGGCTCACGCGGTCCTGCAGTCACGGGGTCGTCAGGTTAATAATTTGCGCAGTAAACACTCAAGTCTGGTTTTCATACGATCGTCCCGGTCGCCCCAGTCGTTTCAAAAATTTTTTACACGATCAGAACGATTAAGGCGATTGCTGTTTTCCATAAAATGGGTCTGGACTAATCTGCGAGCCAGCGAGCTATGCAAGCCACGGGAAAAAATTATGAAAAATATGAAAAATGTTTCGTGCTTAATTGGTTCCCTATGGGTATGTGAGGTTTTTCTGCTAGAATATTATTTGTAGAATTATGCAGTATTATTGGTCGACTTTCACTGATTAGGGTTAAGCACTCATTTTACTCTGACTTAGGTTTAAGCACTCGCTTTACAGATTAAGGTTTAAAGTGCTGTTTAGGGTTAAACACTCATTTACAACGGTTATACCTCTTGGGTATTTTTTTCATATTAGTGGTTTCTCGATTTTTCTTGTATTTTTCTTTTGCATGGCGTGGCCTTTGATGGAAAGTGAAAGTCACTTTTGACACCCATTATCTCTTGGTGATGCACAGTGCAAAACAAAGGAATCTCCTTAAAGGAGCTGTGTCACGAAATCCGACCAAATCAAAATGCCCGTTAAATAAAGAGAAACATAAAAATAACCGCTTAAAACTTTAAAGGAAGGTTAAAAATAATATAACGGAAACAACAGATGCCACAGATGGGCAAAACTGAAGAAGATTGAAACGGATTGAAATTAGGGTTTTTGCCGAAACTCTTCAGCCTTCAGTTTTTCAAAGTTGACCCCTGCTGCTTGCAACAACAAAAATAATGCTCTGGAGACATATTTGTTTGCCTCGGATCTCTGACTTTGTCATTAACATGTAATTTCTTTGCTTTCCATAGCGATTGAGGGCCAGTAATTGGCAAAATTAAACAAAATGAACCGGACTGCCTTGACACAGCCCCTTTAACTTTGTGCTTGGTTGATGTTAAACGCATGTGGCAGCCACGTCCAAACACAGTACTCAAGCAATCTTTGTTGGTTGAGGAAAAGTAGAGTCTCTCTATACGTGGGGCACGGTTACTACTAACAACTTGAATGTGTAATCAGGCAATTTTCAGTGTTTTGTAAATAAGATATAGGGCAATGCTGGGGAAAAAATTCATTCACTTGACATATTGTAGCTGTAAATCCTCCTTGCATAAAAACAAGGCTTCTAAAATTAGTTTATATTGCAGAGTTGTTTATTAAACGTAACATAGGTACTATACTGTTTAATACGTGTAAAAATTAATTAAAGTAAAATTACTGCAACATGCCACTAAACTCTAACCGATTGTCCGTAGAGTTTTAAATGAATATCACGTGCGAGATTTATTTTTCAGGTGTACATGCATTTGGTTTACTTAGTTCATACCCCATCAACGCTAGCTGCGTTTCAAAAAGAAAACATGCAAACTTGAACAAAAAAATATTCAATTTTAAACAAATTAAGCTTCCAATCCAAACGCCCCCAGTAAAGCGTGAGCTATAAGAATATTAATAGCATAATTTTGTGTGCACTACTAAGTTGAATGGAATAAAGACAAGAACTGTAGGAAAACAATTTCTAAAGATGGTATTATTTGTTAAAACGAATTTAATTTTATCCAATTCCCATTCATCTTGTCAGTGAGCTTCAGTCAACATTAGCCATCCGTCTGCGCCTGGATTCTCATTTCAATTACGTTTTACAATGCAAATGGCCGACAAGCCGTTTCATATTTTCCAACCCAAAATAAGCTAGATTACGTCTGGTTTTAACGTCAGTCCTCACGGATAGTTTAGGTTGGCGGACTATTAAAAGAAAACGTTCTAGTTGGTATGGACTACTCAGCAACTCTATACAAGAACATTAGTATCATAAGGCAATATTTTGTCTGTCTTATTTTATTATCGTTTTCTCGTATCCCAAAAGATCCATGAGATCCGCGCATACATCTTCCACAGCTTCTATCAGGGGTTTAGGTGCGTGTCTCCAACTGTTCATAGAAATTGACGCGTTTCTTAACAAGGAATAAGCGCGTCCGTGCTTGGAATTGTTGGCTAGAGTACTTATCCACTTATCAACGTTAGATGACCAACCCAATCCTGCAAAGTTATAAAGGTCACGTGTAACATTTACCATATTCGCCACAAGATCTTCATAGCGAACAACTTTAAAGCGATCTCTAAGCCAAGATGGGCAAGAAAACAGACCAAGTCGTATATTCTGAAGTATTGGATCAAATACGCTTTGAACACTTTTCCGAAATTCGGGGCTGTTAAAGTTTTTCTTCATCCATCCTAGCTTAACCCTGGAATAGACCACTCCTCTTGGATCGCGAACCAAGTGGACCAGTTTTGCATCATATTGATTTTGTTCTTGGAAAAGTTTCTCTAAAGTCAGTATTGTTGTATTGGGTACTCTTGCAGATAAAATCTTGATCACTGTGTGATCGTAACTCTTACAAGCATTGCTAAGACGTTGGCTTGAAAACTGAGGCAACTGAACCTTAGAGAGCGCTTTACTTTTTTTGCGGAAAATACTTCTCGAAAGCCCCGATAAAATAGTGTTGTCAATTTTGTCAAAGCTGCATTGAAAGAAGCTATCGATAACGTTGCTGGTTGTTTCTTTGTATTTTGCTGGCTGCCGTTCCATAGGGATTTGTTTCATGATAGTAGATAGAGGCTCAAACCAATACATGATGTGCGGATTATTGTCGAATAAGGAACCAAGTAAGGAAGATCCACCGCGGCCTGCACTCAGTACTATGAGATTTTTTCGCCTTTTAACAAATTCTTGTTGTGGATGACTATTTTCCACGATTATATCAGCTTCTGTGTTGCTGTTGTTTGCTTTGCTGTCATATATCTTAAAAGTTGCGTTGCTGTTTTTACGGGTTTCTTTTGTCTGAACTTCTTTCAGTTGCTCGGTTTTGAGGAACCCAATGAGTTTCACTACGCTGGTTGAACTTATTTTTGTACGCAAAAGCCAGATTGAAGTCCAGTTCGTGTTATAGATAAATACCAAAAGCAAAGCAATAATAGAAAATGACACAAAGATCTGATTAGTCTTCATGACAAAGCCTGGGAACTTTAAAGGACGCTAGTTATAGCTGCATGAATCCGTATCTGCAATAACAGAGAGAATAACAAAGCAAGTTTTAAAAAACCTGTCTGATTTTGGAGCTGAGGGGTGAGTTAATCGAGACTGAATGTCTAAGGGTTATGTTTACATTTTTATTTGAGCCTCATGACACATTTACAAAGCTGTTTTATTATATAAACACCAATGAAATACCAGGTGAGCTTTCGCGCGAAAACTTGATATCTTCACATGTGAAAATATCACCGTTGCTATGGCTACATGATAAATCGCGCCTTTCACACCAACAAACTATTAAAGTGAAATGGTTTGGTATTTCATTGGTGTTTATATAATAAATAGAACGTTACATGGCCGCTCGGAGATGCAAAATTTCTTCTTCTCTTCTTCTCTTCAAAATTTCTTTTTCTCTTCATAATTTGTGTTCTCTCCGCTCACTGATGAAATATTTTTCAACAGTCGAAGAGAAATTTCGTATCTCCGAGCGGCCATGTAATATCCTTTGCAGGGCTGATCCTTTATTTGTAAATGCAGTAACGTCTGCTACTAATTTTTTGCTGGAGTTAACTACCTTTTGTGTAAACCATTAATTGCAAAATATCATTTGCGTTCTTGCATGGATAATAGAAAGACTATTATTCATGGTTCTTGAGACGGTAGGTTTGAATCACGCTGGACTGACTAATTTACATCTTTGATTTCTGCGGACCTGATTTATGCTAAACGGTTGCCCCTCACCTTCAGGACCTGTTTAAGGGCGACAGCAAGATTTTTTCTTTATTTCATGCCCGTGACATGACAAGTATTATGTACATTCCTATTCAAGTTTTTTCTAGTCATTTTCGGTTTTTTTTTGTCACTACTTACTAACATGACCCTTTGTTCTTGAATTTTAAACTAACCCGAGTATAATAAGTGATATCTTATAAGAATTGGAATATGTGAAAGAAATCATATTTTGAACTGCGGATAAAGATACGAAAGTGAACACGATCTTCGCAATCGAATGAACAACCTGAGAGGGTTGCAAACGGAACCTGGTAAAAGCTTGAATTTTATCAGGTTCTTTTTCAGCCGCTTACAGTGTGGCACGAAATTTTTGTGGGTTGGCAAATTTTTTGTGTTTTGCGGCAACTAATTTTTGCGATTAGGACAGATTGGTTTTTCTTCCAGCTGGAATTAATTTTTGCGATTTTCAGTAAGTATCCAGTACCCAGCATTGATAATATTTTCGTTTTTGTTAAGAATGTGCAACAGAAATACATATTTTCAAACAGTACTATGGTGTGTACCCTATAATCAGCAATTAATTGTATACCGTTTTTAAGAGAGAGATGACTTCGTAGAACAGTATTTTTGTGTAGCGAATTTAAGTTAGAGAATCTTTACTCTGGAGTAAATTTTTGCGGGGAAAATGTTTGCGGTATTTTTTATTTGCGGGAACTTATTTTTGCGGAAAAATCGCAAAAATTAGAACCCGCAAAAATGTCGTGCCAAGAGGCATTCTGCTGCGAAGATCATGTTCACTATGATATCTACAAAGCTCAAAGCAAACTAATACCGCCAGTCTTATTCACTTTTAACCACCGAAAAAAGAAACCGAACAAGGAAAGCTAGAATACCCACAAGTTCCATAACAAATTATTTCGGGAATTGAAAGCCACGCGGCGTTTGCCAAATGAAACGTTCAAGCACGCATGCTAGTACATAAAGCTGTGAAAAGCAGGAATTGAAGGATGTGAACTGGACATTTAATTAGAAGCAACGGGCTGCGGGGCCGATCTTTCCAAATCTGAATTAGCAATTTTAGTTAAATAGCTCAAACAGAGTTGATGATTTTACATTCTATCTTGGAGAACCGACAAGTGCGGTTATTCTAACTATTAGCAAGTAACCTGCAGCCCACATATATGCGCAATTAAGTAAAACTGTAAACAAGATCTAAATAATCAATGCCGGAACTAAATGACACCTGTTCGGCCTAAAAATGTAAAATCTAATATTGCTAAACAAACCGCATTTCTTTGCATCAAAGTTTCAAAGAATACATATCATGAAGTTCTGATGTTACCTGAATTCCTAGGTGTTGATCGCTAATCTTGTAAACACATTAATTTCGGGTGACTTTTCCACTCTAGTTACGATGGTAAAAATGGATTTAAGATTGTTTCTCAAGTTATTTCTATGATTGCTTCATATACTTGTTTATCCGACAATCATCATAACCAGCTTTTTCAGTATCTCATTTTTTTCGATTTAAAGGACCGAGCAGTTTTAGCTAGTCTTACAGCGGGTGGCAGTCAATGCTGAATCTTACTGACTCACTTGCTGTTTTGTCCCCGCAAGTAAAGAAATTGCTAACTAGTTTCTCCTCATTCATATGGAATCATTGGGTGCACGGATATTATGGATAAAGACTAGATTCCGTGATTTGCTGATTTCAACGGAACTGGTTGAATTCCAGTAAATAGCTCTGGCTCTTACCTCTTTCCAAATAAATATATTTGCAGCCTTTACGTTAGTATGTTCGTTAGTACTATCATATATGGATCTAATTATAAGACACACTACAGATCATCAGAATTTCCTTAGTATCACTGACTTATAACAAACATCCATAAGTTTACGATATATATCTGGCGTTTGCTTCAAAAATTGTTCAAAGCTTGCTACAGTGACTATAGTAACCATATAGGCTGTAAAATTCGGTGGAGGCCACTACAAATTTTATTTTACAGACCTAAATAAGTATATTAAGACATGTTTTGTCCGGAAAATATTCGAACGGAACCAACATTTCTAGAAAAAAAACTGTACAAAATTAGAGAGTTTGGGTATAAAGAGAAATCTGATGAAGGAACAAAGGATTTCTCATAAATTTCCTTGCTAGGAGCTAACTGAAAACACTAATTGATTTTATCCTCATGATAATGTGTTATTGCTGAGCAAAGAACACTGAACACACTGATCTCATTACATGGTCGTCCAACAAATACATGGACATTTGATTAGTTTTCTGTGATAATATACAAAGAAACGAGATTTGTAGGGGACAATACTGTATAAAACGGTTAAATTCATGGGGCACCCAAGAACCGAATGTTTCCAAATAGACCAAATACGCAAGAGGTGTCTTAAATAGTTTTCTCTGTCCGAAAAACTAGTTATATATTCGGATGTCTTAGGGGAACTTTGGTTGTCGCGAAAGTCTTGGGTGGCTTTTTCGTTTTATCCGAGCTATTACGTAGCTATTCTTATGGGTCCGGTCGAAAGTTCGAGGACATGAAGTAGCCTTGCTTTCATTAGAAAATTATAGCGGACGTTTTGTCTTTATACCGAAATGTTAAGAAGACCTTTTTTAACAATAATCGCAATATGTTGACATTAAAATGTGAATAACACAACCTCCCAAAAATCGTAGTTAAGCTGTTAGAAAACCTCTGAATATTTTATTCGAACGGAATCATTATGGCTATCTAGAAGTTCTATCTAGTCTTGAGTCAGTTGACCACAACATCCATTTACACTAAAAATTCCTTCCAACAGACTTAGCACGGAGAAAAAATGAACAGTAAAAAATGTGATTTTGTGAGAGTTTCAGTGATAATAAACTCTTTCTTTCTTGATTATTGATATAATTCAAGCATTTTGTTCCCGTCACTTTAATTTCGCGATTTTTTTTTGTATCGTGAAATTCGCGAAATTAACGCGAAAATTTCATATAAGGTACGCCTTCCACCCACGCCGTTTATAGTTTTTAATTCTTTGGCTTAGCTTTTAAGAGTATATCCTTCAGAGACCTTCCACGTTTGTACGATATAATTGAAGGTTCTTGTAGATCTGTCAAAGAGGTTGGTCCCTATTTTTTCAGCACTCTGTTGAACGTAACTCAGTCCACCTCTGATAAAGGTTATTTGTGTGCTACTGATAAAGAAGGCTTCTCCACTGGTAAACGATGCTTTTCAATGTCGTTTACTGATGGGGTCGGTGAGAAGAAGAGTAGCCTTAATGGGCCAATTCATAAAAATAGAAAATGACTAAATTGGGATCGCGAAAATTACGTATTTGCCCAAGAGTGACCAAGATGGGGTCTATGATTAGGGGCTCTGAGAGGCCAGCGGCACTTACCCATCAAAAATTAACCCAAGAACCCCCCAACCCCCACCCCCACCCCGGGTCCCGCAGACACTGCTTTTGAGTTGTCTACTTCCCAGGCAAATACACTTTCCTCGCAAGGACATATCATTTTTTCCAAGTCACCTAGCCAGAAAAAAAAGCCTGTAGAGCAGATATTTTGAGGAACAGATCCATTGGGTGCCCCTTTTGGGTGTTCAATCTCATTCAAATCCCTTCCAAACTCGACGCAGCTACCCCCGAACCCTCCCCGAGAAGGGGACCCGTTTTCCTTCTTCCGGGGAAGGGTGCTGTTTCTTGGTTGCCCTTCGGGAACATGGCGGAACCGCAACGCAAATCCAGCAAGTGCCAGATGAAGCATGTCTTTTCTGGCACTCTAGTCCATTCTACCAAGGAAAATATGATGGAAATATGTAAGAAGCGATTAATAGGGGTTGACAATAAGGGCAAGGTAACTGTTTCTTTGTTTCGTCTGGAGTTCTGTGTCTGTGAAATTGCGCAATTGGTTTATAAAAATTAAACTTGCAAGATTTCTGCCGGTACGTGCCGGATCTACGCCTTGTTGGGCTCTTTTTCCTGATATTCATCGTATGTAAGCATGGCCCCAAAATAGATTCTACTTTCTGCAGAAAGTATTGGACCAAACGACCCCATGGAGAGAGCCGACTGAACCCGGCTGAGTGCCCCTCTGTCCCGGTTGTTCTAATGTGCGGCTCACGCGGTCCTGCAGTCACGGGGTCGTCAGGTTAATAATTTGCGCAGTAAACACTTAAGTCTGGTTTCCATACGATCGTCCCGGTCGCCCCAGTCGTTTCAAAAAATTTTTACACGAGCAGAACGATTAAGGCGATTGCTGTTTTCCATAAAATGGGTCTGGACTAATCTGCGAGCCAGCGAGCTATGCAAGCCACGGGAAAAAATTATGAAAAATATGAAAAATGTTTCGTGCTTAATTGGTTCCCTATGGGTATGTGAGGTTTTTCTGCTAGAATATTATTTGTAGAATTATGCAGTATTATTGGTCGACTTCCACTGATTAGGGTTAAGCACTCATTTTACTGACTTAGGTTTAAGCACTGGCTTTACGGATTAGGGTTTAAAGCACTGTTAGGGTTAAACACTCATTTACAACGGTTATACCTCTTGGGTATTATTTTCATATTAGTGGTTTCTCGATTTTTCTTGTATTTTTCTTTTGCTTGGCGTGGCCTTTGATGGAAAGTGAAAGTCACTTTTGACACCCATTATCTCTTGGTGATGCACAGTGCAAAACAAAGGAATCTCCTTAAAGGAGCTGTGTCATGAAATCCGGCCAAATCAAAATGCCTGTTTACTTAAGAGAAACATAAAAATAACCGCTTAAAACTTCAAAGGAAGGTTAAAAATAACATAACAGAAACAACAGATGCCACAGATGGGCAAAACTGAAGAAGATTGAAACAGATGGAAATTAATTAGGGTTTTTGAAAACTGTTCAGCCTAACAGTTTTTCAAAGTTGGCCCCTGCTGCTTGCAACTTAAAAAATAATGCTCTGGAGACATATTTTTTTGTCTCGGATCTCTGATTAATTTTGTCATTTACATGTAATTTCTTTGCTTACTTTAAGTTCCATAGCGATTGAGGGCCAGTAATTGGCAAAATTAATCAAAATGAACTGGACTGCCATGACACAGCCCCTTTAACTATGTGCTTGGTTGATGTAAACAACAACATGTTGGCTTTGGTAACTGGTTGCATCAAGTGTATATGTTAGGTCAAAATTAAAATTCAGGTTAAACTTTTTTAACCTAGGTTGATTCTCAGTTTTCTTTGCCTCCTACATGTAGCCCTAATTATTCATGAGAATCAATCTAGGTTAAAAGATTCTAACCTGTAAAATAAAAAGTTGATATGCATATAAATGTGTAAAAAGTATATTTCTGATTACATTTATTTTACCTTCCAGATAGCTTTTATTGATAACACCACTAAATTGGAAGACCTTGCAAAGAAGTTTGGATTTCAAAAGGAGGATGTAATAAGCCTTCAACCTGGCAGGTCTGTATAATCTTTGGTAATTATGTAATGGTTTATGTCAGTCACTTTTAGAAGAGTAGATGTCGGATGGTTAGATGGTTTTCAGTGCTTGCTATTAGCTGGGTCATTATCAGTGGTCCCAGCATTGGAGCCAAAAGAAATACATGTCTTCAGACCCTTGCAAAACTTGGTGTGGTTGTCAAGTTAAGCCTTGCTGTGTGGGGTTAAAAGACAGTTGGGTGACAAGCTGACAATATCCTGTCATCAGGCACCTTCTTCTCTCTGTCTTGTCTTGTTTGTTTGTTTTTTTTTTTATCATTCTCTTATTTGATTGCAAAGCATATTTCGCATTATTTCCTTCAAAAAAACCCAACAACAAAAAACAATGGAAAGTGTACAGTGTAAGTATTACTCATGACTCTGCTCTTAGTCAGCTTTGGGTTCATCCCTTGATCTCCCCACCTCCTCCTGGCAAGGATAATGTACCAAAAAAGAACCTTTCTGGCTCAAAATTATAAGCACTGTAAGGGTGGCGAATGGTACCTCGAAAAACAGGGGTCTCGGAAAATTTTGGCAGGATCGTGAAATCTCAGAGGCGTTTCTGATAAGTCTCAAAGTCTCGTTTTTGCATGGTTTGTTTTTACTTTTTTGGAGTCTCGAAACGTTTTGCCAAAGAGTCTCGGGCTCGGATTTCTAACTAGGATCTGAGCGTCTCGGCGAGTCTCGGATTTTACCATTTGTCACCCCTCATTGTTTTGAAGAAAGGCAAAGAAGTCAGTTTTACTGTGGCTGGACCTTTGCAAGGCTTGGATGACCAAGTAAAATGGTGGTCCCGTCTCCAGTAGGAGACATAAAATGCATTGACACATTCTAAATACATTGCAAAGTGCCATGGCATGTTAGCCCCATTGCCATAGAAATTATTGGAAGCCTATATTGATTTGAGAAAATTTTGGTTATGGCCTCACCTTATGCATGTATGTCCATCCATACATCTGTATTTACATCCATACAGACAGACTAGGAGGGGGAGCCGGAAAAGGGAATCCTGATATGGCAACTTGGGTTTGTCTTGGCGAAAATCAAACGAGCTTAGAGGCAACGAAGTTATTGATTTGCTCCAGTAAAAATCTTGAAGCAGGGTGCAAAGAAAGTCATTTTTACAGCTTGCCATTCAGGCAAGCTGAAGCTAACATTTACTAGCCCAAACATCATTTCAACTAGCCCCAGAAACGTTTTGATGACCAGATTGATTTCACAGTCCTTCTGTAATTTGAATTCGTCAAAAAACTTCACTTACCGGTCGGGCAAGTTAATAACTGAATTCACTAGCCCGATAGCAAAATCCACTAGCCCCGGGATATCGGACACCACTTTCTTTGCACACTGTGAAGTAATCTAGTTTAAACAGGGAACATGTTTTGCCTACAACACACTTTCCCCTTGGAAATCCAGTGCATTTAACATCACCTGAATCTTATCTTTTTTTGTGCAGACAATTTTTGATGCCAGGATTTGTTGATACTCATATTCATGCTCCACAATATGTATTCACGGGTACTGGTTATGACTTACCTCTTCTCGATTGGCTTGAAAAATATACATTTCCATCAGAATCACGATTTCGAAATGTTGAGTTTGCCCAAGTGGCATACCACAAGGTTGTGGTGAGTGAGTGTTAACCCTTTTACTGATCCCAGAAGAAGTTAAAATCAAATTAGACAAGAATTCCTAATAATGTAAAAATACTGATCTACAGACTCAAAAGTAAGAACCTGCAGCTTACAGGACTAGTAACAGGCTGGCCGCACAATATTTCCCATCTTAGAATTTGTAAAAATAGGTGGTATTTTTGTTGGTCCGTGTAGGATATTTTAATTTATCACAGAGGCAATATAATCTCCAAATAATCTGACGTTTATTTACATTCTACC